>JAFEMH010001591.1:137500-448686 GCA_022495995.1 Adenophora triphylla var. japonica | reverse complement strand
GTATGGCATGTTCATTTTGTTATTCTTCATCTGATGTTTTGTTGTTTGTCTAACTTTTGAAATTCCTCTACTTCTAGCTTTATTATTAATGGGGAGTGATCTTGTTTTTCTTTTTCAGTTATCCTACTGGTTCTCAAAACTCTCTTCGTATTGGTAGGTCTCTGGAACTCCCCAGTAAGGCCTCCAAACCCTTTTGGATCAAGGGGGCTTATGAGGAAAATAGGATGGGTCAGTTGGGATAAACAGCGACATTGAGCATGAGGGCGTTTGGAAGCTCTCTTTGCTTCTGTGTATGCGTTTCACTTCCTCTCATGCTTGTTGTCTAGTTGAAATGATACTTGTATTTTCCTTCCCAAGAAGGGAGTTGTTGGTTGAGGAATCACCTTTTCATCCTTTTTGTTTTAATTCTTCTTATTAGATGAAGCTTTGGGATTTGGACCACTTATGTAATGTTAATAAGAGGAGGCATAGGAGCCAACACTATTTATTAGATTTTCCTGTGCAGATATCACATGGTCCTAACTATCCCTCTATCTCTGAAACTCCAAAGTCCATAGATGTTCTCTGGTAGGTCTTGCTTAAATGGTCAAGTACACACATTTGGGTCAGCAATGATTGTCCTAGCTGGTGGAGTGAAAATTGAGGAAGAGTGGTGCTATTAAGTCAAGGGTAATGCTAGAGGTAGCGACTTGGTTTTCAGGACATGGCTTAAATGAGTTTTAAGTTTTTGCACTTCCATTGTAAAAATCATGATTGTATATTATGCTTTTTCCTTTAAAAAATGATAAGAAAATAATGTTAATATTAGAAAGTGAAGAATGTTCAAACACGAACAAGGAGTCCATCAAAATACACAAAAAGGATGAAAAAACATCATCAACAAACCAAAAGAACTATACAATTTCATCAACCCAATCTCAAGCTTCAAATCCAAGAAGTAGACAACCCACAAAAAGCACGGTTAGATGACGCCCCAAGAGAAGCTAAAGAAACCACTTGCTCCCATAAAAGATGATGCAAAAAGATGTTTTGACTCCTAAAAATTTTGTTATTCCTTGATTTTGGTTGATATAGGTCCAACATGTCCCTCTTTCTATTTCATTCATAGTATGTTTTGATTCTATTTCTCTTAAAGAAGAAAACGTGGTTGTGCTTTCACTAATATCTTACTGTAAAATTCTTGTCTTCCAGGTCATTAAACGTATTAGCTAGACAGCAACCCAATATGGGTTCTTGTGACTCACGTATGCAGGTGATTTATCAGTAGCATGTATAGAATGTAGAACATATTGCAATCTTATGTAATGGTATATATTCACTTCATGTATACAATTATCATTCGCAGATATAGAACGTATTGCAATCTGATGATATGGTTTTCTGACTCGGCTAGAATTTCTTTAGAAAAAAAGGAAGAAGACTGTTGTGATCACTTTTAGCGAAATGAAGAGGTATCGTGAGAGAATTCGATATGAGGAGGAGGTGGGTAGTAGATATACTCCTTGATGATTGGTTGTCGAGAGTGTTGTCCTCACTCACTAACTTATCTTAAGGTTTCTCTTGGAGGCAATCCTTGGTCCATTGCCTTTTGGGATTCGGTTGCCAGGAAAGGAGTGGCATATAAGCATCTTTGAAAGAGGGATCATTTCTCTTTTGGTGGTATAGTATTATCCTCAAGTTTTGCATGGCTCTCGAGTATTCTTTTGTATTTTCTTTCCATCTTTTTAATGAGTCGGTCTTGTAAAAAATCAGTTATTGGTAACGCTTAGGAAAAACAACTTTTTCAAACAAGTGCGTGCGTCCCCTTTTAAGTTCAAGTGCTAATATTGCATAGTGCCAGTGGTTGAGTTCATGGTTTGGTTCATACTGGTACTTATAAATAATCAAACCAACAGTTATATACTTTCAAATCGATACTTATAGTACTTGTTATAAGTGCATATGTGTGTGTTAAAAGTGTGGTAGCGGTAAAGAGAGACAGGGTGTGTGTTAAAAGAGAGTCAGTGATAGTATTAGTGTTAAAAGAGTGTCAGTGTGCGTTCCATAAGTTCCAGTTATTTACAAAGTGCCATCACATGTATTAAATGAGTTCTAGTTAATTACAAAAATGTTACCACATGTTTTAAGATAAGTTTCGATGATTTACAAAATGCCACCACTCGTTTTTTCTAAACGGTAGGAAAAATTGTTTTTCTTCTTTTTAAGATTTTTGTTTTTTGAATTCTAGTTAGTGTTACATACAATATTGAGCAGATCATGAGATTTTTTGGGGGAAGGCGTGGGCGAGGGAAGCGAAATTACCTAGTACCACGGGAGAAGGTTTGTCGTCCTAAGGAGGAGGGGATTTAGAATTGGGTAGCTTGGTTTAGAGAAATATCTCCATGGAGAGTAAGTGAGACATGAGCTTTTCTCAAGAACTGCATTCTATTTGGCATTTAAGTGATAAGAGCAAGTTTGATATGCACAGTTGGTTGATACTCTCAATTCTGAGGTTCTGGTTCCATAAAAGCCCATGAAAGTATATAAATCTGTTGCCATCATCTGTACCATCCCTTGACTCATTCCATGGTGGGGAATGGGGTTCGAATTTTGGTTCAGAAGCAGGAGTAGATGCCTCCTTGTGCTAGTTGTTTCCTCACATATTCCTCGGTTCATTTGGCTCCTATTCTTGATTTGATTGTTCTTGGATAGGGATCAAGTTTCATGGGGTTTCCATTTCTTTCGCAATCTTAATGATCGTGAATCTATCGAGGTAGATGCTCTTATTGATTATTTATCTAGTGCTTGGTTGTGTCACAACCAAGATTCTAGAAATTGGGATCTTGACGTGTTGTGAAAATATTCTTGTAAATCTTGTATGAAGTTCCTGATTTGTAGTCACAATCCTTCTACTTTCCTCTTAATTTCTTTTATGGGCAAATTACAAATAAGGGTCTGAAGTTTGGAGGGGGGGGTGATAGATGTGTTTCTACACATCTAAATGATATATTTTGAGACTTATTTGATGCATATTCTTAGGTTGTAATTGTGTTTTAATGGATTTTTGGAGTGTTTATAACTACAGGGATTAGAAGGAAAATTGAATGAATTATGGTATTAAAAGGTATAAAAAGTACTGATAAATAGCGGTGCAACAATGAAAGAAAGAAGGAATTTATAGAAAGATAAAAATATGTGACCACTTAGCAACCAACTCCATTGGATAGTACTATTCGAGAGCTTTCCAACAATATGTGACACGTTCAAATCGGAGTTCGTACGAGAAAGATATGACCTTTGGAAGTTTGCCGAAATCCGAGCATGTGTTGAAGGAGTGGACGCACCCCAAGTCAGAAACCAAGAATACTTACCCCCACTTCGGGGCGGACGCACCCTATTGGGGGCAGCCGCACCTATAAGGGACCTTTTGGGAATTATCAAAAATTTTAGGGACTTGTTGGGAATTAATTTCAGGGGCTTTTTGAGAATTTAGCAAAAGTTGGAGGATTTTTTTGGAATTATAAAAATCTCAGGGTCCTTTGGGGGATTCTTGCTAGCAACTTCAGATTTAGCTTTTTCAACAAGGAATCTTATTGTGTTCCTAATTTTCACACCTTCTTAGTCCTAATATAGATAGAAAACCTCTAGCCATGTAAAATATATATGTTTTATTTTACTTTTGAAGATTCTAAACAAGGATTCAAATATTCAATTTCAAGTTTTTATGCTCTTATTTTATTTCTTTGTTTTATTTCTTATGGCTATGAGTAGTTAAATTCTTAAGATTTATGGATTAGATATAACAAGTATCGATTCTCTATTCTATGGATTTAATTATTTCATTCAATCTCATTCTAGTTTATCAAAGTAATCATCATTATATGTTTATGTTAAGATTTAAGTTGGCTCTTTAACTATTGGGTATAAATTGTTACACTTACGTGGAAGATTTGTACATTGGCCACTACTTTGATAAATATATTTAATTGAGGACCTTGCGAAAATCAAACGAATCTAGGTTCAAATATTCTTGAGTGCTTAATGAATTCTTGATATGTTATATGGACTTTTGCGTAAAATATAATATTAGTAGAATATTAGGATTGCAAATCGCACACCAATAATCGTCCCAATCCTAAGTTGAGTGAATGAACCCTAGAATGAGATTGATCACTTTATTGTTAGTATAAGCATAGAGAGAACGTATTTGTGAAACCCAATCCGTGAATCACTTTTTAATTTGATTACTTCCTTGCTTTTACTTGTTTTCTTAATTTAATTATTTTATTCTTGCAATTAGTAGAGTAATAAACAATCAAACAAAAACCTCTTTTTTGTTACTTTTCACTGCTTTAAATCAACCTGTTTTCCATCGAAGTCTTTATGGATTCAACCCTTGCTTGTGCATACTACTACATAAATAACTAGTGCACTTGCTAGGTAATTTTTACAAGAGGGAGATTTCTTCCATCAGGGGGCGTTTGCACTTCAGGGTCCAATATTGCACTTTGACTATTAAGGGTCCAAAGTCTAAAAGTTGGCAGTTAAGTGCTTTTGGATGGGAAAGTTAGATTTTTTGGTTAAACCAATCATGTGGTATCCACGTGTGACTTAACTGAGCATATTATAGTAGTTTCATTCTAATATTTATAGTTTGAATTTTTAGTTTTAGCCCTGAAATTTCCAATTGAACAAAAAAACCCTTTATTCTTACTTTAATCCCGCCACAACAACCTAACCAAACAACCCCATCACCACCATCCAACCAAGTTATCTTGTCGCCACCTGACCACCGCCATTGCCCATCACCACCCCAACCAAGATTTAAAATGAAATCCATTTACAATAGAAATGTCTCATAATATAGCAATTTTTCATCCAAAATTCATTACTTCTAAGCAATAGAACCAATAAATTAAAAAATCAGACAAAAAAATCCTAAAAATGAAGAACCCAAATAAAAAATCAATATTAAAATCAAATCCATAACCAGGACCGCAGAGTTTTGAGAATGGTAGCAAACTTCCATTAACAATTTAGAAGTTTTAAACCAGTTTCATACGGTGGCTATTTGGCCAAACAATGTTAAGGGCATACAATGGCTATTAAGCCATTAACTGCATATTGAAAAAAGGCATACTATTGTTTATGGAAATGCTTTGGTATCATACTCGTGGCCTACACTCATGCGAAAAGGGCATATTATTTCATCAATATATTTGGGCTCGTTTTTAGTTAATATGGGAACTAATGTTATTGAGGAAATAACATCATCAAGGAGATACGTACAAGTTCTTGGCTCGATTTTGAGTCAATTTTGAAGTGGTTGTACTAAATCTTGGCATGAAAAAATCGATTTTGAATTTTGTCATTGCTTGGCTAAAATCTGCATCTTGAATAAGAAATGCAAGGAATGAAATTAAGAGGAAAGTGTGGGGTGGTCGGGGAAAAAAGAGCAGAGAGAAGGGATGATGATTATGGGGGAGGGGCAAACAGAGGAGAGGGAAGGTGAAGGGAGGCGAAGGAAGATGGAAGGGGATGGGGAGAACGAATTAGGGATAGGTTTGGGAGCGTTGTATGTGTTTTGTTTAGGAAAAATTTAATTTTAGTCATTTCAGTTTTTAAAATTGCATTATACTCCTTAATTGCTAATATTTATTTCCAAAATATCCTCAGTTAAATTATCAGTGGACGGCACGTGATGATTTAACAAAAAAATCTCACTTTTTCGTCCAAAATCACTCAACTGCAAACTTTTAGGGACTTTGGACCTTTAATAGTCAAAAGTGAAACATTGGACCCTGCAGTGCAAACGCCCCCAAAATTTGGACCCTTATTTGTAATTTGCCCCCCTTTTTTTGTTAAGTATATATGTTTATTGAAAAAACACCAAGGCAATAATTTGCCCTTATTTTATTTAAAAGTTTAAAACTCCTTTTACTTTTTTTTTTTACTTTTATGAGAAATGTAGTGCTTAATAAATCGAACACTCAACAACCTCATACGTGTATTTCGCCTAATTGGTTTTTGAATTGCAAACTTTCGCATGGATCACATGTTAATTTATTCTCCATTGTATTGTAGCTCATAATTAGGGATGGCAAAAAACCCGAACCTGTCCCTAACCCGTAATGACCCTACCCAAATGACCCTAATGAGAAGGGTTTGGGAAAGCGCTTTGATGGGACAGGTTTGGGATTACCGAAATTGGTACGTTGGTACAAATTTCGATAAACGATTTTCGATGAATGTTTCGGTACGGTGCAGATTTCGGTGCAGAATTTGTGCAGAAGGGGTACAAATTACGTGTAGCAGAGGTAAAGGGTTCTTGCAATTGTATGATGCGGAGGATTACCCAAGCTAACTTGGTAGCTTGGGGTAGGTTGTTTCACATACAACACTTCCGCTTGTGGTTGCCGAAGAGGAGTCTTAGGTGCGAAGGTGGCGAAGCCAAGAAGACCAGTTGAGAAGTGAAAACTGTCTCAAGAATTGGTGGGTTGACGGGTCACGTCGGCTGACAATATGGACATGAAGTTAACAACATCAACATGAACGGATCCCAAGAACTAGAGATGTGATTAGTTGTTCAGAAAAACATGAAAGGACCAAGACCATGTAAACATGTTATCACATTGTTCAAGGCAATGAATCCGGGCAACAGGTTGTAGACTCGTTCACTTCAACTCGTCTTAGTGGAAAAGGAATTGACAACAATGATTGGATCTCATTCTCAAGTGGGAGTTTGATTAAGGTAGTCACGGGAATTGGTTTAGTCTCCAGGTGAGAGATTGTTGGGTTGTGGAGTCAAAACCCAAAAGGAAAAGGAAATAAAATTGAAATAATTCTTTGATTCCTTAGGATTCCTTGATTGAGTATAGAAAATACTAGTATTTCTAGGTTTTCTATTTAGACTAGGTTTTGGACTTGTACACATATATAAACCAAGTGTCAGCCAATATTATTGGGTGTTAGGTAAATTAGCCGGAGAGAATCTATTAGATTCACAAAGAGAGTTAAAGGCATTGGTAGGTCTTTGGGGTGCCCTTGGGGGCATTCCATGGATGGCCTAATTTATGTCTAGGGGTATATGGGTGGTGTGTGTTTACATAAAGAGAGTAATGACTTCGAAAGGGAGTGCATGGGTTTTGATTGTAACACCACATATTATGATATTAGTGAATATCCTGGCTTGGTAAGGCCCCCCAGATGTAGTTCAATCGTGGAATGAACTTGGTGAACAAATCTTATGTTTTTTGTGTTATTACTTTTTAAATGGTGTTACATGCATGTTATCTCTTCCTTGTACACTTGAGATAGGACTAGTACCGTTCATAGATCACCAATTTTCCAACAGATTTTAGGGCGAATAGGAGCAGACTAAAGTCCTATGCGACCTAGAGTGTAGAGTGCATAAGAGCATTTTTCGGCCAAATTATTTTTCCTTGTCTCGGAAGGAATTTGATGGATGTGTTTTTACCCATCAAAATGATATGCCTTTGGACTTATTTAATGCTCAACCTTGGGTGTTTTAATAGCTTTTTGGAGTGTATAAGTACAGGGAATAAAAGGAAAATTGCATGCATTATGCTCTTAAACAGTACAAAAGGGAATGATCCGAATCGGAGCAACAATGAAAGAAGAAGGAATTTCGAGAAAGATAAAAAGATGTGACTATTGAGTAACCAATTCCACTGTATTGTATAGTACTCGTTGAGAGCTTTTCAATGATATGTGGCATATCTAAATCGGAGTTTGTACGAGAAAGTTATGACATTCGGAAGTTCGCTGAAAACCGAGTCCGTACCAAAATGGGGTAGCCGCACACCATAGTACGGTGCGGCCGCGCCATCGAAAGAAACCACAGTACTGCGGCTGTAGTGCAACCGCGCCCCGTGACATGGGCGGCCGCATCCACCATGGACTTTTTAGGTATTACCAAAATTTCAGGAACCTGTTGAGAATTAATTTCAGGGGCTTTTTGAGGAATTTAGCAAAAATTAGAGGACTTTTATGATATTATGAAAATTTCAGGGACCTTTGGGGAATTTCGGCCAGAAACTTCAGATTTTCCTTTTTCAACCAGAATCTTACCTAATTTTGACACTTCCTTAGCCCTAGTATAAATAAAAAATCTATAGCCATCTAAATCTTTATTGTAAATCTTTATGCTTTTTTCACTTTTCAAGTTTGTGAACGGAGATTGAAAGATTCAATTTTATTTCAAGATTCAATTTAAGTTTATACAATTCATCGAAGATTTGTTGATGTTTATCATGACCATGAGCGGCTAGTCTCCTTTATCTGCGGATTGGAGTTAACGTGTATCGAGTCTCTATGTTTTAGTTAATTTTACAATTAATCTATTGTTGGGTTTATCAAAAGTGTTCTTAATAAAAGTTTTCTAGTTACAATCACATGTGTAGGTGTGATTGACTTTTTAACTAAATTGTGCATAGTGATTGACAAATGATTGCTTGATCTATACAAAGTCAAACTTTTGAATGAATACAATTTAGGTTTTGTCAAGTGATTGCAAAACAAAATAGTAGGTTCCTTTATTCTTAGGATTTTATTGGGTTCTTTGGATGTTACACGGACATTGCAGAAAGAATAACATCTAGAGAACATTAAATTGTGGATGTGTGAATGTCCAATTTAACTTAAGTGAATGAACCCCCAACATTGATTGATCGTAGGATTAATATGGATATTGATTAGATACACGTGAACCCAATCCCTTAGATTTTCCTCCATTGAATTCGATAATTCTTTGAATTGCTTTGTTTATTTATTTGCTTTAGTATTTAATTAATTTCAGTTGTTTAAGTAGTTAATTAAAACAGAAATCAAAACCAGTCTGTCACTTTTTTTTTACTGCTGAAACTGTTGATAACACAAGTCCTTGTGGGATCGACCCTCGCTTTTGCGCGTTACTACTACGGAAACTAGTGCGCTTGCTAGAAATTTTCATTTCAAGTGGAGTTTTTCTCCATCAAATTTTTGTCGTCGTTGTCGGGGACTTGTTCTGTAATCCACAATTCAATTTTCTGCAGCGTATGCTTGGTCGGAAGTCATTGAACCCCGAGTTGGTTCCTGTGAACAATGACATAGACAAGCTTGAGAGGGGCATTCCCCCAGTTACTGAGTCAGAAACGGAATTTGAAACTTCTGTCACCGAGAGAAGATCAAGTAAGTGAAACAGAAACTTGTACCTACTGAGGTATAAAACCAAGGAATTAGAATGAGAGACGAAGCGGCTATTCGTCACACGAAGGACTATTTTCGTCCTAAAATTGATGCGGCCTCGTCCTGCATAGTCTTGTTGACCGCAGCAAGAGGATATGAACTAAAGAAACAATACATTAACCTTTTACCTAGCTTCCACGGGAGATCTACCGATGATCCCTTGAATTTTATTCGTGATACCTATACCTGACCTTTGTCCAATCTTTTCCTTTAATAAATGGAATCTTGGATGACCAGTTAAAGCTGTAATGTTTTTCTTTCACCCTTAAGGACGCAGCTAAAAATTGGTTCATGACCTTATCACCTGATAGCATAGATCTTAGGAGAAGATGTATCAGGCCTTTATGCAAAGATTTTACTCTCATCCCTCACTTTCTCTCTTAAGACGAAATCATAGGTTTTCAGTAAGAACCGGGTGAGGCATTCCACGAAGCGTGGTAACGATTTAAGATGTTTTTAGTTTAGTGCCCACTATGACTTTTCTTTACCCATTTAATAAACTATGGTAGATAATGTTGTGGGTGGGTCAATGGGTGAGAGAACTCTTGAATAGGTTAAGGAGATATTTGACATGGTAGGTGCTAACTCCCAACATAAGGGAGTGAGAGAGAAAGCGAACGAAGTTTATGAATTAAATGCTAGTGATAGGTTGCAAAAGCAAGTTTCAGAATTATTTAACCAACTATCCATGCTTACTTCTCTAGTTGCTCCTTCTCTTGTTAAAAAGGTTCAAGATTTTTGTGTTATTTGTGGTTCAAATTCTCATGCTACTAATATGTGCCCATCTAGTGCACAATTTTTTGATTTTATGGAACATGCTCAAGTGGCAAATGGGTATCAACCAAGGACTTCCCACAATAACCCCTACTCCAACACTTGCAACCAGGGATGGAGAAATCACCCAAATTTCTCCTCCACCCCATTCCACTACAACCACAAGTACAACAACCTAAACCATCATTGGAGGACCTAGTAGAGAGGCTGAGGTTGGATCAAATCTAACAAGGGAAGACTCATGAAGCGGCAATAAGTAAGTTGGAGACTCAAATAAGTCAACTTGCCGATGCTCTCAAAAGTCACAAGCCGAGCACATTCCCTAGCCAATAAGAGCATGCAAAAGTCATAACCACATTGAGGAATGGTAAAGTGTTAGGTCAAGGTATGTTTTCCTTCATCTTCCTTTCATGATTCTAATGTTAAAAATTCTGAAGTTGTGGATGCAAAATGCACAAATGAGTTGGGAGATGAACAAAAAGAAAAACCTTCAACTCCCAAACCATATGTACCTCCTGAATCTTTCTGCGTAGATTAATGAGGCAAAAGATGGATAAGCAATTTTCTGAAATTTATGACATGCTTTCCAAAGTAACCATCAATTTACCATTATTGAATGTCATTAAAAATATCTCATCTTATACCAAGTTTTTTAAGGATTTAAACACCAAGAAGCTAATGTATGGAAGAGGTGAACAAGTAATTATGTCTGAAAATGTGAGAGTCGTGCTCCAACCCCACCTTCCACCTAAACTCAAGGAACTCGGTAGCTTCAATATTAAAATCACTTTGGGAGATTCTAAGTCGGTGAATGCGATGTTGGATCTAGGCGTTGTGCGAATGCGCGCCTATATTATTTAGTGGAAATATAGAAAAACCATTCTTTTTAACTTAGATTCATAGGTTCGGGGGTTAAGTTATAGGATTGGAAGGTCAAGAAGCACCAATCCTATCCAATCTCATGATCGGTCTTGCTTCTAGGGTTCAATTAGATTGTTCTTATAATCGAATTAAGTAAATATTAATAAAACATGCAAATAATTAATTAAATTGGATTTATTAGTAAGAATGTATGATCGTTGTTCTTTGAGACCATCTTTATGATTTTGGAGAGGCTCTAAGCCGATCCTAGGTTTGATGGGATTACACTACTCTAAAGATCAAATAGAGAGGTTGAGAAGAGAACCAAAAGTCAAAGGAAGTTTACCTTGAAATAGACCTTAGATTCTATGATGGATAGCCTAGACAAAGGCTTAAATCTTGGGGGGTTTGAACTTAATCAAAGTTTATGGACGAATTTAGAAAGTTTTGAGAGTTGTTTTACAAGTTCCGTCGGGGAGAGAACATGTAAAACATATCTAAAACATGTACCCGGGGTCCCCAAATACGAAGAAGTCATCTTGTATTTATAGGGTAGTAATACTTGGTCACCAAGTTTAGGTTTCACGAGTTTGGAAGGTACCAATCACTTTAGGATGAGAGATTTGGTTCTAGAATGTTCTATAATCAATAGATATACCGGATGTGAGAGTGATCGTCAAGAAAGAGATCGAAGTCGAAAAGAAAAGGAAATCAACCTTTCTTTCTAAGGGAGTTGTCTCGTGTGAGACACGTAGTCTCGTACGAGACAACTAGTCATTTTGACTATTTTGTCACTCTTTGGTTAATTGTTAATCAGTTAATTCCAAACTAACGGAGTTAGTCAGAAACATAACGAAATATGACAAAATTGCAGGTCTCATTCCTAAAATCAAAAGGCGTGACTAGAGTAGTGTAATAGTGTATAATGCGTTCAGAATGGGGTGTCTACAGGCGCTAGCATTAATTTGATGCCTTATTCTGTTTATGAGCAATTGGGATTGGGTGAGCTTAAATCCACCACAATGACCCTTCAGTTAGCTGACCCGCTCGGTGAAACGTCCCCTGGGTATTGTGGAGGATATTCTAGTTCAAGTGGACAAGCTCATAGTCCCGGTAGACTTTGTTGTTCTTGAGATGGAAAATGATGCTAATAATAACCGTGAAACACCCATTCTTATTGGGCGTCCCTTCATTGGCTACTATTGGCTACTAACGACAACATCATTAATGTCAAAAATGAAAAATTAACAATAAATGTTCTTGATAAAAAGTGGAAATTTTTGTTTTTAATGTCATGAAAGAACCACTAATCTTTGATAATTCATGTTGCTATGTTGATGAAATAGATAAGTGTGTTTATGATAGATTTTGGCATGAGGTAGATTGTGATGAATTTGAGTTGATGTTGGATGGCGGTGCCTAGGGATAAAGCGGACGTGTATTATATGGCTAGAGATAATAAAACCGATGAACACTTTTGTAGTGACGACCCACCACTCCGAAAAGAAGTTGGTGCCATCAATTATATCACCTTTGACTTTAAATTCTAAATCTATTGGTTCATGCTCGCAAGTAGATGAATGTTTTCTATTGATTTATTTGATTCTATATATGTTGATATGTTTAATCAAGATAATATCTCTAAAAATGGTGTCAATGAGTTTGCTCCAAAAATTGATAAAGTTGATGAACCAAGTCAATTTGGGGGAAAAAGCTCAAGAAACAAGAAGAAAAGGCAAAAGTAGAAAAATCCCAAAATTCCTTGGGTATCACCAAAATTGATTAAAAATGGGACTTATCCTGAAAAGCAGTCGGTGTTTGTGCAAGAGAAAGCTTTAAGTGGTCAAAAGAAAGAAAAGCAAAGGCCAAAGGCAATGTGGCAAATCTAACCCCCAAGTAAAATGGGGCCATAGCCAGGCTAACGACTCTAAACAAATACGCTTCTTGGGAGGCAACCCAACTAGGCAACATTTACTTTGCTTTCTTTTGTTTTTGCCGCGTAGTGTCAACCTTTGAACCTAAGGCATGCTTCTATTCTTTTTATGCTCTGAGAACATAACATGTTTTGAGTTTGGGGGTGGACAATGTTAATTTTGAGTCACTCTTTGTGAGTCTCTATGAGTTTTATGGGTTTAGAGGGGAGTGTTAATAGTGTCACCCTCCAAAAAAAATTAAAAAATTGTTCTTTTCATATTTTGGCATGTCTGCTAAAGTCTATGATGATTTGAGAGTGTTATTATCAATATGCGGATGTGATTACATTGAAACATGTGCATTATGATTACTTCATGATGTGGTGGATTTTGTTATATGTAATTCTCTATTTTTTTTAGACATATTATTCCTATTTTGATGTATTTAGTTTAGATTTGACGTAATTTTGGATAGTGTGTTAAAGTGAGGTTTTATTGAGAGTTATTGTAATTCGAGGACATTTTAGTTGTTTTATTTCATATCCGGATGTAATATTTTCGAGAAGCCAAAGTCAAGCCTAAAAGTCAACAAAGTCAAAGAGTACCGAAGAAGATTTGAAGCAAGTCTACATTGGAAATTGAAGAAAAAAAGAGCTTAATGGATCAAGTTTGAGAAATCTAGTGACCTAACTGCAAATCTGAAGATAAGGACTTTTTTGGAATTTCTTGAATCTGGAGGTCTTAAGTGGAATTTGAAAAACTTCAGGGACCTATAGGGAATCCCCAAGTCAACTTTTGAGTAGGATTTTGGACTGCTTTTTGGAGGAATTTTAGAAAAAAAATTAATTATTTCTTTCCCTTATTACTTTCCTATTATAAGTAGGAAGTTTATGAACTTTTAGGTTTGATCTTATGTTTTCCTTTTAGGTTTTTACTTTAGAAACTATTGAGAGATTATTACTTTCATGTATAACTAATCTCCCTTGCTTTGGAATTAATTGTTTGAACCGTTCTTGATTTCAAGTGAGGTTAATTTCTTTTCATCTTTTTAATCCTATTTATATTCTCTCTTGTTCTTGATTATTAAATTGATTGCCAGGGTTTTGCAATTAGGCCGATTGCTTGATTCTTGTTATCGATTTATTGCTAGAATTTTCTAAGATTGTGTCAATTTAGGGTTTCACTTTCACAAGTAGCATCTTTATATTCCATGTATGTGTCATAGTGGATTGTGAATTAGGAAAGATTAAACAATTATCTATTTGAAATAGCAATAGAAAGGGTTCTCGATCTTCATCTCTTAAATCGTTAATCAATTAGTATTTTGAATCTATACTGTGCCAGTTAGGTTTGAATATTGATTAGGGTTATTAGTGAGTGTGTCACTGCTATTGACTAATATTAAAGAAAGAGATAGAGATTGAAATACATCTCGTGATCGAGTGAATAGGATAAAGTTGAAAATAATTGATCGATAATATTTGAATGATAGACGGGGATAATAATTAATCCAAAGTGCTTTCATTTACTTCTTTACAACCTAGTTTTTATTCCCGTCTTAGTAAGTAATCATAAATAATCTGACCCTCAATCTTGTCAAGTGACAATTGTGTGAACTTTTAACCGTTCTTCGTGTTCGATCTTGGACTTGCTCTAGCTACATTAGTGTGGCCAAGTCTTTGGTTAATTTGTAGGCGTGCGACTTTAGCCTATCACTTCCATGTTATTTTCTTGATCATTGTTACGAACTTAGGAAACCTTTATAGGATCACTTTCGCATTCTCGGGGTCCGTAGAACATATTTGTATAACTGTCAATAACACATAAATTAGGCTACTCGGAAAGTGATATATGACTATTTTCTTTGAACCCTATTTGTGAACCTTTAACTTTCTCGTCACTTATAAAAATTACCGTTAGAACTCCTTTTTGAGCTTTATTAAGAATGGATATCTTAGACCGCCATTCGCCTTCATTTTGTACCCGCATTATCTAACTCTTACTCTTATACTATTTTTTCTCACCTTTTCAAAAAGGTGAAACTAGGGAATGAAAGAAAAATTGTGGGTTGTGCTTAGAAAATAAGAGCTTGAGTGAAAAGTGGTCAACAAAGGAAAGAGAATGGTTATGTATTGTATAAAAAAGAGGGGCATGTGCAAAGTATTTAGTGCATAAGACTCTGTGATTCTTATATATGCAAAGCAAAAGAAAAGAAAGAAAAATGAAGAAAATCTGAAAAGCCTGCCCTCTTGTATGCTATGGAAATTGTGATTCAAAGTGAACAAAGGAAGAAAGGAATGAGATCAACACTTTGTATGAAAGGATGCAAAATTCTAAGTTTGGGGGTTGAGACATGGGTTGGCATGGGTGAGCGGAGAGATGCACTTAAATAAGGATATATTTTGAAAACATTCTAGTTTCACTTGCTTGACTTCGTATGTCCTTACCTTCATTTGTAACTGTGAACCTAGCCCGCGATTGTCGCGCATATTACAAGCCATTAAGCTATATTTGATCCCTAAATAGTAGCCGTGTTAGCAGTTGTGGTTTAACATGCATACGAGTGTTCTTATGCAGAATTTTCATCTTTTGGTTTAGAGCATGACACAAGTGACCATATAAAATATCTTATATTGGTGACGATGATCTCCCATTAGTTATTCATAATATTATTTCGTGTTGGAGAATTGTGACTTGCATGCATTAATGTAATTGTAATCTCATTTTCATAATAACTCTCGTTGATTATATTTGTTGCAAGGATCTGAGACTTATATGTCTAATAACTCTTTATATGATTGGAACATCCCAAAAATATTTTTTGCTTTTAATGTTTTTATATTTCGTAGTTTAGAAAGTAGTTTTAATTCTTGTTTTAGTTTTTGTTTTACTCGAGGACGAGCGAAATATAAATTTCAGGATATTTGATGGATGTAATTTTATCCATCCAAATGATATGCTATTGACTTATTTAATGCTCAATATTGGGTGTTTTAATGGTTTTTTGGAGTGTTTATAAGTACATGAAATAGAAGAAAAATGCATGAATTATGGTCTTAAAGAGTACCAAAAGAAATGATCCGGATTGGAGCAACAATGAAAGAAAGAAGGAATTTTGAGAAAGATAAATAGATGTGACCACTAAGCAACCAATTCCATTGGATAGTACTCGTAGAGAGCTTTCCAACGATATGTGGCACGTCCAAATCAAAGTTTGTATGAAAAAAATATGACCTTCGAAAGTTCGCTGAAGACCGAGTCCGTATCGAAGAAGAGGCGGCTGCACACCAAAGTACGGTGCAATCGCACCTACCAGATAGAAACCTTGAGTACACACGGCCTAACCGTGCGACCGCACCCCATGACCTGGGTGGTCGCACCCACCAGGGACTTTTTTGGTATTACCAAAATTCCAGGGACATGTTGGGAATTAATTTCAGGGAATTTTGGGGAATTTAGCTAAAATTGGAGGATTTTCTCGAATTATGAAAATCTCAAGGACCTTTGGGAAATTTCGGCCAACAACTTCAGGTTTTCCTTTTTCAACAAGGAATCTTATTGTTTTTCTAATTTTGACACCTCCTTTGCCCTAGTATAAATAAAAAACCTCTAGTCATGTAAATCTTTATGCTTTATTCACTTTTCAAGTTTGTAAACGGAGATTGAAGGATTCAAGTTTTATTTCAAGATTCAATTTAAGTTTATGCAATTTATTGAAGATTTGTCGATGTTCATCATGAATATGAGCGGCTAGTCTCCTTTATATGTGGATGAATATAACGTATATCGAGTCTCTATGTACAAATTAATTTTGCAACCAATCTATTGTTGAGTTCATTAAAAGTGTTCTTAATAAAAGTTTTCTAGTTACAATTACATGTGTAGGTGTGATTGACTTTTTAACTAAATTGTGTATAGTGATTGACAAGTGATTGCTTGATCTATACAAAGTCAAACTTTTGAATGAATATAATTTAGGTTTTGTCAAAGTGATTACAAAACAAAATAGTAGGTTCCTTTATTCGTAGGGTTTTATTGGGTTCTTTGGATGTTACACGGATTTTGCAGAAAGTATAACATCTAGAGAAAACTAAATTGTGGACGTGTGAACCCCCAATTTTACTTAAGTGAATGAACCCCAACATTAATTGATCGTAGCATTAATATGCATATTGATGAGATGCATGTGAACCCAATACATAGATTTTTCCTCCATTGAATTCGGTAATCCTTTGAATTGCTTTGTTTATTTATTTGCTTTAGTATTTAATTAATTTCAATTGTTTAAGTAGTTAATTAAAAACAGATTTCAAAACCAGTCTGTCATTTATTTTTTTTACTGGTGAAATCTGAATTGTTGATAACACAAGTCCTTGTGGGATCGACCCTCGCTTTCGCACGTTACTACTACGGTAATTAGTGCGCTTGCTAGGAATTTTTATTACAAGTGAAATTTTTCTCTATCAGAAATCTACTCTGAATAAGTTTAGCGACTTTCATTGTACACCTATATAATCCAAGTGACGACCATAAACAATGTGTGCTAGGGAAATTAGCCAGAGAGATCTGTGAGATCCACAAAGATAGTAATGACAGTGGTAGGTCTTTTAGGTGTTCTTAGGGGCATTCCATGAATGGCCTAGGTTATGTATGGGGGTTGTGTGTGTTTACATAGAGAGAGTAGATGACTCTGAGGGGGATTATGGGTTTTGTTTGTAACACCACATATTATGATATTAGTGATTATCCTGGCTTGGTACTGCCCCAAACGTAGTCCAATTGTGGGACGAACAGGGTGAACAAATCTTGTATTCTTGTCTTTTATTACTTTCATATGTACGTTGCATGCATGTTATCCTCTTCTCATGTGCACTTGGTATGAGAGAAGTACTGCTCGAAGACCACAATTCCCCAACAACGGGTTTGGGAATTGTCAAACTCGTCCCGTTGCCATCCCTACTCGTTATCATTTGAATAAAAAAAATAGGTGAACGGGAATATAGGGTGTGCCTTAGCTCGTTAAACTCTTTTTTACAAATTCCTTTTCGAGGCTTTGGAAGACGCAAGGATGTAGTCCTATTACCATAATGTGGGGTTTCAGCTGTTTTTTGGTGTATATGGATGGAGAGGAATAACAAGATTTTTGAATATCAACATCTTCCTAAGCACTTACTATGAGAGCTGAGTGATTTCTATATCTTCTCTTTGGGCTTCAGCTAGGCATTGCTTTTCGGGGATTGTTTATTTAGGATTTGAAGCGGTACCGGGCTGCTGTGATTGTGTTGTTCTTGGTTGCTAATGCTGTTATTCATTCTTGTCCATCTCTTGTATATTCTTCTCTATAGTCAATTACACTTGCATTTGAAAATTATTTATATTATACCCTATCTATACTATGGATTAACTATAAAAACACCGTTGCACGAACATATAGCTGTATTGAAACTTAAGATAGTCCCTTTAACCTGTCACTAATTGCATTCAAGTTTCTTTTTCCCCTAATCAAACATGGAACTAAACTATGCACTAAAATGTGTAAAAAGAAAATGAAGGGAGACAGTTTGCAGTCTCTCTTTAAAAATTTCGAAGACTAGGCAACCTGTTCTAGGTTTTCACCCTGTGCAAAGTTTCCATGATATCTAAATTTCTTTTACCTAGAGGACTGGAATCTGATCATATCATATGTAACCCATTCTCTTGAAACATGTGCTCACATGGCATAATATTCGGATGCTGTTCATATGAATTTCAGGGATGCCTTGGTTGTAATTTTCTTGAACCGAATACGGTTCAATGTATGACATTTAAATTGTGATTTGCAGACTCATACTCAAGCAGAAAGAAAGATCCTGGAGGCAAAGAGAGAAGCTCTAATCAAGGAAGCTTCAGAAAGCAACTTTATTGGTTCTTCTTTACCGGAAAAGTTGGCTCAGCTTGATTCAGTAAAACCAAACCCCTTCGGAACGTTGCATGCGGTTAGTACTGCTAGCATATCCTCAGATGTTTCTATTGTACAAGTGCATAATTATTCTTACAATTACTTCTGAATCTCCCTCAGAAGTATTTTGAGTTCTCAGAAGCTGGGCCTTTGATATCTATCATGTCATAAAAAATGTTCCCAACCATACACTATTGAATGTAGCCACAATCCTGTTTTTGTGCTGAAGTCTCGAAATTTGGTTTCTCGATATGTTTCCTGATATGCAGATGTATTTCATTCTTAGGCTTGTGAGGTCTACAGAGAGGCAGGAATTGTTGGGTTCTGGAAGGGCATCATCCCAACTTTAATCATGGTAAGGTGATCAATTCACAATGCTAATCAGGATCGTAATTTAAGCTATTTCTAAAGAGGTAATAGCTGTGACATGCCAGGTTTGCAATCCATCAATTCAGTTCATGATTTATGAAAGCTCTTTAAAGCATTTGAGGGCTAAACGAGCTGCTAAGAAGCAGGGGTTAACAAATGTTACTGCTTCAGAGGTATAAACCTGCATCTTATATGGAAATTCTGAATTTAGTTGGTTTCTCTATCTAATGTTTGAGCAATGAAAATTACGCTAGTTTCCTAAGAGAACACAAAACTTTGATTATATATAGCACCCAAGGCCCTTGGAAACGGGTAATGATGGAGTGCATGTTATCTGAGAAAGAGAATTGGTGAAGAGAAGATTGAGAAGCCTTAACCCAAAGTGGTTAGGTACAAATCATATACACGCTTAGATCTAAGGTTAGATCAAGGTCCCTCAGAAATGCTTTAATAAACTCCCTCCGTCCCGAAACGGTCTTCCCATTTTTTTTGTCGTTAACTCGAAGGTATTCTGAGCAATAATTTTTGGTTGATTTAATTATTCTAATGAAAATTTAAAAGTTGTTATCGTTACACCACTATAAATACTATCAATAACAATTTTTAGATGTTCATTAGGATAATTAAATCAACCTAAAATTATTGCCCAAAGTACCTTCGCTTTAACGACGAAAAAAGTAGGAATATCATTTCGGGACATAGGGATAAAGCCCCTAAAGTATAACAAGAAAACTTAAGCTGGAACATGAACATCATGCAAGTTTATTACTAATATTACCTAATTTGTAAACACATCATCCAAGCAATTCTCGTTCTAACGTTGATAGGAGCAATTAATGTCTCTTTAAGTTTTCTTGCAATGAATATGCCAATCAACTTCTATGTGTTTTATATGCTCACGGAACACTGGAGGCAATGCGAGTAGCCGTTTGGTTATCACACTATAATCCCATGGGCATCAGATTGTTAATGCCAACTTCACTGTTCAGTGGACGAATCCAAATAAACTCACATGATGAGCCATAGCCCCCCTGGTCCTCTCACTGAGTGCTTGATCTCAGCACAACTTGTTGTCCTTAGGAAAACTTGCCGCATCAGCATCCGCAAACACCTCAACTCTCGGACTCCCAGATCATGTAGCTTTTTTGAGATAACACAAGATCCGAATAGCAGCATCACAATGGAAATGCGCGGAAAGAACATTAATTGACTTACTACACTAACAGCAAGTGCAATGTTCGGCCTTGTCAGTTAAGATTTATGACAAGACGACAATATTTTTGTTGGCTCGACAAATTCCTAACTACCATTGGTTGTAAGTTTGCATTCAGATCTGTGAAAATCCTAGAAGGTTTTTTCCTAAATATTACTTTCCATGAGACAAGAAGATGCCTTGTTTGTGGTTGTGGTTGTGGTGGTTGTGGTTGTGAAATTGGGTTAGCTAACATGAATCGTCATCTGGGAACTGGAAACTTCAATTGAAAAGGAAAGGAAAAATTGCATAAAAAATCACTGTACTATTCAATTTTTGTGTGTTTCACCACTAAACTAATTTTTTTTTTTTTGCTTACAACACATTAAACTAATTTATTTTTGCATACAACTCATTAAACTAATTTATTTTTGCATCCATGATCACGTTTACTAACGGGGATAGTCTTTCGACATTAAAAAGACATGTGCCATTGCATGTGACTTTTCCAGGGGTATTTTAGGTAGTTTACTCTCAATTAACCTTCAAAGATTTAACTTTAGGTCCCTGGCCTTATAATCTTTTTCACATATCATTAATCTTCTTTTATTTTCAATTTAGCTATTAATATGTAATTTTGTTTTCAATTATGTCATATTTCCCATTAAATGTAACGTTTATTTTTCACTTTAACTATTGACTGTCAGTATTTTAGACTTTTGTTTTCAATTTCATCACTCTCCATTAACTTTTAAAGCTAGCACCACCACCATAAAAGTTAACACAATCCACCATATGTCAACATCATCCTCCATCATCATCAACCTCAACATCATCCTCCACCACCATCTAACCATCAGCATCACCACCTCTGCCACCATGTCACCGCCACCACCACTTCAAAATCCCAGAAAATAATAATAAAAAGAAAATCACAAAATCAATCATTCATTCAAGAGCCTAGAAAAATCAAAAACAAAATCCTTTCTCAAATGACAAAATAATAACAAAAAATGTCAAACATTCCAAAATCAAACAACTTTGGTACAAATTAAAAAGAAAAAAGAAAAAAAAAGAGGAGAGACGGCTTAATTTTTTTAAACTGAAATCGAAATCGAAATCAGATCTGAAATCAAAATCAGATCTCAACAATCGATCTGAGGCTGACCAGGTCGATCCCGATTTCGTCAAATCCATTCTCGAAGTTGAAGGGCTGATGGGAAGGTTTGGGAAGATTGAGGTTTTTCGAGGAAGAAGGGCCGATGGAAGAGGGTGATGGGAGAGGGAAGAGGAGGGGGAATGTGGTGGGGATGACAATTTGGGATGAGATCAGAGTTTGGTGGGTTTAAACCATGGAGGGTGAGAATGGAGGTCTGCAACTCACGAATGAATTGAGGGAGAGAAAGAGAAAGGGTAACATGTGAGGGAGAGAAAGAGAGAGAGTAGGCAATAGGCTTTAGTTTTTTTTTTTTTTTCAATTTGATCCTTATAGTTTATTTTTTTACCTTTTTAGATCAGATTACCCAAAGTACCCCAATTTTTTTGGCACATGCGATGCACATGAGCATTTAACGGGCGAAAAACTAACCCCGTTAGTAAAAGTGATCATGGATGCAAAAATAAATTAGTTTAAAGTGTTGTATGCAAAAATAAATTAGTTTAATGTGTTGTATACCGATAAAATAGAGAACAATTTATCTTGTACCTCGTACGGCCATCACCACCTCACTGAATCTTCCAAACCATCACAGACTTACCTTTGAGCAATAAATCCTGGAGTTTGTTCCTTGTAAACCTCTTTCTCTAAGTTTTCATGAAGAAATGCATTATCTACATTGAAGTGATGAAGATGTCAGTGAAGGAAGAGACAAGGTAAATAAGTAAACAAATATAACCGAGTTTAGCCATCATTGTTACCTATGTATGGAGTCTGGACATAGTCCTTCCTAAACTAGGGGGGAGCCTTGAGACGAGCTATAGAACCATCTGAATGTACCTTAATGGTATATATCCATTACAACCAATACTACATATGCTTGCTGCCTGGTAGTGGAACAAGATCATGAGCTGTGCTTCACTATATCCATGATTGTCCCCCTGTCATGATGACCCACTACTCAAAATAAGACTTATGAAGAGAATAAGACTTAAACAAGACATACGGATGCATCGATGAAATCCGAGACCGAGTATAAAATATAAGTATGCTTACCTTTTGGATATGAACATCAAGATGGTGAGGTGAGTCAATGGGTTCTTGATAAGACTATCATTGGGCTGGCCCCGAAGCAGCAGGAGCTGGAAGGTAGTTGCCTTTGAAACATGGTTGATGAGCATATGCATGCTGAATAGGAGGTCGGGATATCGGTTGAATAGGGGTAGACATGGGTTCCAGAAGTAGATAAATGAAAGAAGTCTCGTTAGAGATCCACTCACCATACTTGGGCAATAGGCATAGAGTGAAACAGAACAAACCGATGAAAAACTACATCAGTAGAGACCAATACAAGTGAGGAGAAGAAACAACGAGAACCTTCTTAGTACGAGAATAACCCAATTATATATGCTCAAGTGCCTTGCATTGAGCTTTGACTTGGCAACTCTAGGGAAATGATCATACTTAAAGCAAACATAACCAAATATTTTAGAAGACATATGAGATGGAATTAAGAATTGATATGGATTCTCTCTTGGATGAACAGAAAAAGGCTTTCAATTATCACGATAATATATAGTTAAAACATCAACCCAAAATTTTGAGTGACATGCATATCAAAATGAGAGGCCTCGTGAAACCTCAAGTAAATGAAGACTCTTCGATGCAGAACCAGCCAGGAGTAATTTGTATCCAAGTCTAAGTCAAAGAACAATGCCTTTTCGTAAAAGGAAAAGTGTCTGTAGTAGGTAAGGATTGATATTTATTTTCTTAGTTTCCTTTTAGGATTAATTTTGGTTAGTTTCCTAATTCTAATAGTATTTAGGTTTCTTAGTTCTTATAGTATTAGTATTTTATTTTCCTAGTTCCTTATGAATTAGTATTTCCTTTTCCTAGTATTGTTAGGATAACTAGTACTTTGTTGCCCGTGCCATTGACACGGTGACAATATGAACAATGACAGTATGGAATTGATGGTCTTATAAAAATGTGTGGTGTACTCTGCGATTGAAGATTGGAGAGAAGTCGATTGCCTGAATGTAAGGTTACAGTTTTACATCAACACCACAAACACATATCCAAAAATATTTACACAACAATGAATGAAGATTGAGAGCGTCGGAGAGACACGGAGACAGAGAAGATAAGCGATGGTATCTCTTTGCGAAACCCTCGATCTCTGAAGGTAGGGTTTTGCTCCGCTCAACTGCCATGAACCTCCGTTGGAGGTGAGAATCAATCCTGGTCACTCTGTCTTTTCAGAAATTAAAACTTTCAAAATAAAATAAAATAATAAAAACATGCATATTCCAATACAACACTAATACATTTGGCTGACAATATTTCAATGTAAACTGGTCTTCCCTCCTAATCAACAGAATGATAGCTCTGGTAAAAGTACTACAAGTCTTCCTTTAACTCAACATACTCATAATTCTGAGTAAAAAATCATAAGGGAAGCACATGACTATTAACATCATCATGTATAGTAAGTAGGCACATTCTTTCAATTTCACTTGAAAGTTAAGCAAAAAAAAAATATAGTATTTATGTAAGAGTGTCATTCAAACAAATATCATATTCTCAACTCAATTCCAGTAGGATATAACATTTTGAACAAATTAACCAAATCTTAACCTGCATACTTGACATATTGCGAAACCCACTTAAATCCTTCTCTATAATCAATCTTTCGGACAATGTTGCACATGAAAACCTCAAACGGACGGACACCCAAATCTGTCAGGTTTATTTTTCTCTTACTCGTAGAGAGGCCAGTCAACCGCATGCTATAAAGCAACTCAACTTTTGAGGCTGACGCTGTATATGAGATGTTAGTCTTGATACCAGGTCCATAGAATTTTCCTAAAAAACATAGTACCATTATAAGAAAACCAATCTTATAAGAAAAAAACAAAGAACTAAAAGAATAACAAAGTCACTTCCCTCTTATCTATAATACAAGTTTTCTACTAATTTTTTTTCTAATTTGCGAACCGCACCACCTCTCTGAAACCTACATTGTTCCTTCAGATATCCAATCCCCTAATTGACGTCATTACATTAACCAAATCTATTCGGTGCGGAATAGGGTTTAAGATATGGCAAAAGAATCGGTTCTTTCCTGATTTGGGGGGGGGAGAGATAACACAGAGAAGGTGGCCACCTGAAGTCGAAATCCATGGAGAAAAGGCAGAAGAATGTCTTTTTTCCAATTTGGGGAGGAGATGCAGAAAATATACAATTAACACGTGATTTTGATTGGTGAAAAGGGGAACCAAATAATCGAAAATAGAAAGAATTAGGGCTTGAAAATTGAGAGGATTAAAACACTAATCTTGGGGGAGGAGAGGAACCGAAGAAAACATTGATTTCCATGGTGTTTTGATAAAAAAATGAAGTAGTATTTGGTGAGAGATTAAGAGTGTCGGAGAGACACCGAGACAGAAAAGATAAGCGACAGTTTCTCTTTGCGAAACCTTCGATCTGGAAGTGGGGTTTTGCTCCGCTCAACTGCCGGGACAGATATGATAAGCGACCGTTTCTATTTGCGAAACCCTCGAGATCTGGAAGTGGAGTTTTGTTCCGCTCTGCTGCCGTGAACTGCTGTTGGAGGTGAGAATTAATCCTGGTCACTCTTTGTCTTTTCTGAAATTAAATCCTGGCCACTCTTTGTGTGGTGTTTATTCTTCACCCCTATTGTAATATAGATGCTCATTAATAAATATCAATTAAACTTCATCAATACCATCAATATTTAGAATAATGCCAGAATGGCACCAAATAACAGGCAAGGCAAGGCAATGCATAGATAGAACTTAGCTGCAAACTCCAAGCAAATCACAGTCCCAGTTGGCAGCCACATAAAAAAAATGTACTCTTCAGTATCATAAACCAATTTATCTTTCATAAGAGAAGTTTACTGCGGAACAAATTCTAATCCGCTTTATTTGAACATGCTCGTTTTAACACCCTATAGACTTCCCGATAGAAATAGGACACCCAACATAAATGAAAGCCGATGGTTAAACAACATACTCTGTATGAGCTCAATCTCTACAAAACCGATATCACCATATAAAATGAAATAAAGACCTTACTGACTACAAACCCATATCTGCAAAAAATATAATAAAAAATACAATAGATAGTACCTGAGCGGGTGAAGCATGACTGACAGAGTGATAGTTAACAGTTCTGAGAGTCGGAATCGAAGTCCTCGATTGGTGTTGAGGTTGAGAAGCAGATAGAAGGAGTCATTGTAAAACTTCAAATTCATCGCTTTTAATGTGTGAGAGTGAGAGAGCAAGACAATGCGCATATTCTCCAATAAGCAAAATTGAATGGCAAGAATAACAGGGAAATTACCATTGTAATGCTTGACTTTGTAAACACCCCGAAGAAGGAGAAAATTGATTTGTAAACAACCTATAGAAGAAGGCACAGATAATGAAAGGGGTTATATATTTTTACCTAAGAAACTTGACAAAAGAGAATTCAGCATGACCATAAAAAATTGCGGCAAAGTAGAACCCGTGAAGAGCACCTTGTATTTGGACGATCCCCTGCCCTTTCTCAGCCTCCTAGATCGGTAGCTAATATATAGGGTTTACAATTTCTTTCTTCAATTCCAATTGTTGTCTTTCCAATGGCAGTTTGGAGACGAAAAGGGGGATGATGATGATGGATTTTCGGGGGTGAGAGAGTGTTGAATGGGAGGCGGGAGGTTGGTCGCTGCTCAGCCGCTATGAATGGAAATGCGAGAGAGAAGAAGTGCAGTGTGGCTGAGCGGGCAACGCGGTTGCAACTTGGAACCTAGGCAACTAATTAAGAGTAGAGTTTTTTTTTTTCCAGATTCAATCATTACCATTCTTTGTATTTTGTGAAACTCAATCTCAGCCACTCTTTGTGTGGCGGTTGAAATCCACATCTATTGTAATATAGCCTATAAATAGCGTAAGCTGTAAAGCTATTGAGACAGACATGGATTAATTATTGAGTTTAGTGTGTTCTTCTTTTCTCTCCTTCTCGATTCTCTCTTCTTAGCAGCATTCTTCTTCTTTTTCTTAATATTCTTATATTTTCTATACGCTTCCGCATACCGTTCGCCATCACTCTTTCTCTTAACAACCCTAGATGTATTTATACATGATGGTTTATGTAGAATTTCATGAATTTTTTTGAGATCAGTGTAAAAATACCTCCGTCCCAACATGTATTTTTTCTCTTGATGAAGAAGAAAAATGAACAGTCATTTTGGGACGGAGGGAGTAGTAGATTACGTTGGACAGGCACACCGAATTGAGTTTGGCTTTTAGCACAAAAATGTGCAATGATGTCAAATAACTCGGAAGCTTTTATTAAATATATCAAAGTAACACAAGAACGATTGTCCAGAAAAGTTGCAATATAATGAAAACCTAACTTAGAAATATGCGGCTAGGACCCGTATATCTGAATGAACTAAATCAAGTAGGGCATACGCCTTATATTAACATTAGGGAAAGATGAAATGCAATAAGAGATCAGGGAACTAAGATTGGACATTGGTGGATGACCCAAACGTTGGACTTGTAGCAGAGATATTGAGGAGACATCAAGCGCATACTGTGGGTGGCGAGACTGCCATAGAGTAGTTAAGTCCCCAAACTCCTGTAATCTACCAAGAGTTCTAAAGAATGAGAGATCACAATTATTATCACGTGTAAACTTGCTAATATACAAACGAGTAAGGATAACTTAAAATATACCAAACTCCTGCCAGTCTCATTCTTATTGCCAAGGAGAAAAAAGCTCTTTGTTTAAGATATTGCAATAAATGCTTTGTTCATTTGTGTCCTTTGTAGCCACTTGTAAGGAGGACTATTAATAACAGGTTTCCTGGACAATACTTTAGTTAGTAAAAGGGTTTTCTGAGAAACTGTAAAATTAAAATGTGCACTGAAAACTCAATTGGCCAAAATAATCGAGACTGCCAAAAAAGAAAAAGTAGGCCAATATAGATGAGACTGAGGGAGTTGTTGTAAATTCCTTAAACATATAAGGATAATACACTATTTTAAGTAAGGACCTGAGTCTTGAAGAGTAGTTGGTTATTCATAACTATGAGCACTTTTGGTACATGCATTAGTTGTAAATTCAAGCCTTTCCTTTTATTGAAGAAGTTTAGCCCTCTGAACATTTGAATAACTAGCCTATTGCAATAACCTTTTTCTTTAACTTAAATCTTCCTGCAAACAGGTTTTCTTATTAGGAGCAATTGCAAAACTTGGGGCCACCGTGTCAACATACCCTTTGTTGGTGGTCAAGGTAAGGTCACCCATTCTTTGCCTCATGATTAGTTTTTTACATGCGAAGCCAAGTGAGCTTTCACTGTAGTCCTTGTTCACAGTTAAGTAACCTTATTATTACTTTATCGCAAGCACTTAGTTTTTTATGGATCTGAATCAAGTTTAATTCATGAAGTGTCACATCTTAATATCATGCTTGTTGAAGATGATATATTCAAATTGGATCTACTTCACTGAACTGAATTTAATAAAGTCTGTCAGAGAAGTTGAGAATCTTGGTGGATCAAATCCTACCAAAGAAGTTGAGAATCTTGGCGGATGCAACTAAACCAAATACCTAAGGATTTGTGGGTTTATCTACTAATTCATTATATTTAATTTCTTTTTGTTAATCTAAACAGATGGATTTATCATTGAAAGGGAGTATTTACATTGTTTTTTAGATGATCAGAAGCAATCCCCAACGATTTGGAAGATTCTATTTCTGTCTTGAAAGAGTTTTAATTGCCTTCTCAGATGTCAATGGAGGCCTACCTTAGTCCAAATACCACAGCTGCCCAGTAGCATGGGTTGGCGTTCTGTGCAAATATTCTATTTGGGTTCAAATGTCTCTTAAAGAGACGGGCTTCGCCGATTGAAATAGAGGTTTTTAGCCTAATATCTCAGCCAGTGGACTTTTATCTGCAATAGTAGCGAGGAAGTTCAAAATGGTGACAAAGTAAAGAAGAGCCTGACTCATCATTGTGCAAAATGTTGGAGCATTAGAGTTGAACTAGTTACGAATCGACGAAAAATGCTATGGTATATTCCTATGGATGTAAAATGTCTCTATTTGATGGTATTGGCTATACAAGAGGTTAAGAACTTGCACATCAACTTGTAGAAAGTGGAACAAAGAAGTGTTCACGTTATTCCAAGGTGTTACAAACGTTCACGATGTGAATAAAGAACCGTTCGCTAGAGTTTCAGAGAAGAAAGTTGAGAATGCTTGGCTGAGCAGATAACTTGACAATCAGTCAAGGGCCCAATGGCTAAAAGAATGGATTTAACAGAAGGATATTTCCCCCTTCAATTTTAGTGGCTGCCAGAAAGTGGAGAACGTTATCCCTGGAAAAATTGAGGCTAACAATACACATGTTTCTTAGTCTTAGCATTTCAACCAATAAAATTCACTTGTTAAAGTTTTAATACGAGGACAGTAAGTTTCATCTCAAAATGGGTGTTCAATTTTAAGATTTCAAGAAAATTAAAGAAGCTGTTTTATTATGATGTTGGAATATTGATATTTTTATATCCAATATCCTAGAAGTACTTAAAATGGACATTATGTTGCTGTTTTCTTTTCTTTCTTTATCTTCAATACTTGACTTTTATGCTCCCCCCCCATCCCAAAAAAGATCCATACACATTAAAATTGTTTCTTTTCTTAGGAATGTGACTCCTTTTACAGGCCAAGATATAGTTATTTTGTTTTCTGAAAGGGCACCAAGAGTCCTAAGTCCACCAATTTTTTCATTACCTACGAGTATATTGAAAATCCTATTGATTTATATCGCGATGATATTATGCAGTCAAGGCTTCAAGCTAAGCAGGAGATTGGAGCAAATATCTCAATGCGATATTCAGGTTGGTTTTTTAAATGCAATATCGCCTCTCAAATTATCTCTTTTTTTTTTTTGTAGGCATCAAGTGTATTGGCCATTTGTGCCATGAAGTCCATGTAGCATGACAATCTGTCCCAAAACAGTCTACTTTTTTGAAACAATCTTGTCCCAAAAAATGTGCCCTTTTTCAATTAGTCATGAAGCTTAGATTTCCGACTATAAGGATGAGCGACATGTCGACAACTTATCTTTCTTTACTATGTTTGGTGAGTGTAGTAGAGTATTCATATCTTTCTGTTATCTCATGATTTGTAGCTGACCAGTTTCCATTACTAACTTGATCCAGCTTGTAAGAAGCTCAAGGTATATAGAAAGGAAAAAAATAATATCATTTTGACCTTTAATTTCATTTCCTTTACTTTCTTTGATACATAGAATTCTCTTCCTCATTATTTACCAAAAATGGCCATCTTTATGATTCTGATCGTGCTTATATGCCCAAACTGAATGCCAGTCTTCTCTTTTTGATTTTTCCCAAAACGAACCGTTACTTTCCTGGAAGTGGTAATGCATTTTGACGACATATAACCTTAATTATTTAAAAAATATATATGAATCATTAATTGCTTTCTTTTACTTTTATTAGGGCAAATTGCAGTTTAGGGCCTAAACTCGAGGGGGAATTTTCTATACGGGGCCTCACTATTTTTTTTTTGCCACATCAGGGCCCAATGTGTGAATTTTTCGCCAGTTAAGGGCTTTTTAACGAAATTTGTTAAAAAAACGGGTTAAGTCCCATGTGCCATACTCGTGATCAACAGATAGGATGAATTTGAAATTGACTTCGTGTTTTAAGGGGGGGAGGTGTTAATGAAAATCCCAAAATAAAAGGTAGAAAATTAAATTTATTTTAAAACAAATTTTAAAACAAAATAAAGTAATTATCATCTAAATTTAAAATGAAAAATAAAAAATAAAAAATAAAAAGTCAATAATCAATAATCAATAATCAATTTTTTTTATAATTCATAATTTTATAATTTTTAATATATCACTGCATGATGAATAAAAAATCATAAAAATAAAAACTATAAATAAATATATAAAAATTATCAAACAAAAAAACTCAATCACATGTTCATGTTTATGTCCAATTCATCCCACACTCAACCCCACTTTCCCCTCTCTTCATCTTCCAAAGCCACGGCCACCCTATTCCATCCTCCACTGCCATAACAACCACCATCACCCACCCCACCTCCACCATCCTCCTCTCCTCTCCCCTCCCCTCACCCCTTCCCTAATCTGCTATCAACTCACCATCACCCGCCGTCACCACAGATAAAACCATCATCCACCACCAAAATCGCCACCACCAATTTGAACAACAACCCAATCAAAAGAACATCCCCAATATTCCATCATCTCACCAACATCCGCCGAGAACCACCAACAAACCACAATAATCATCAAATTGAACCAAAATGAACAAATGCAAACTAAATTAATCAATTAAGCTGAAACCCAGATCTTGGAGAGAAGTGGGAGAGAGAGAGATAGAAGCCCAGGTTGGGTGGGGTGGTGGATGGCGGTTATGCTGGAGGACGGTGACAAGAATGCGGCGGACATGGGTGTGCATATGGAAGGAGGGTGCGGCTACAGATTTGAGGCGGAGGGCGAAAAATACGAAGGGAGTAGTGGGGAAATGGGATGAAAGTGAGGTTGGAGAGGGGAAGGGATGGTGGTTGGCGGTGCCACCACCATGGATGGTGTGGCCAGAAACACGAGTGAGGTAGGTTTAATATGGAAATGGGGGGTAGGATTTGGATCTTTATTTGAAGGAGAAAGAGAAATATATTTCATTCACCCTCCCCTTATTTCTACACTTTTACATTTAACCCCTTAAAACATGAAGTTAATTTCAAACTCATCCAATCCATTGATCACGTGCATGGCACATGGGATTTAACCGACTTTTTTAACGAATTTCGTCAAAAATCCCCTAACTGACGAAAAATTTGGGCACTGATTCGGCAAAAAAAAAATAGTGAGGCCCCGTATAGAAGACACCCCCCCTCGAGTTTAGGCTTTAAACTGCAATTTGCCTCTTTTAAAATTATGCTGACATCAACCTTCCTTCCCTCAAAAAACACAACATTTTCTTTAATAAACATAGTGCTATGCAGTCACTACTGACTACTCTAATAATTAAGGCACACTGGAGATGAAAAACTTTCGAATATTAGAATTATAAATTATCAAGTTTCTTTAGATATCATTTATAAAAAAAGTGTTCCCTTAATAATGCATAATACGAAGAAGACCATTTTTGGAGTATTTTTGATCTGATGTGGGAATCAAAAGGCTAATGAAAAGCAAATTCAAGAGCATAAAAGACATCATAATATGCAAATTTCAAGGCAAAGCATTCAAGATATTATTATTAGATGAAGTCTTAATTTTTATTTTAATAGTTAGGAATTTTAGTATTCTTTAAAATAGGGTCCGTTTGGTCTTTTTAGATATATGAGAATAGTTTTCCGAAAGTCTTATTTAAATGTAGAGTCCAGATCCATAAAGGATTATTTTGAGTCTAGGATTTAGTTTCCTTTTTAATTAGGGAATTAGTTTTCTTTTGCTTCAAAAATTAGTTTCCTTAGAGGTTTTGGAATTACTCATAGCCTATAAAAGCTTGTAATACCTTTAGTTTTATTCAGAGTTTAATAAAGATTTTTCCGAGCAAATAATTGCTTCTAGTGTTGAATCTGCGTGATTCGATCCTTAGGTGCGCTCAAGAAACCTAGGTGTGACGCCTATGGTTGCCTCGGTGTGAAGCGAGTCTTGTTTGTTTCTTTTTTCTTTTTTCTTTTACTGTTTTATAACCAGATTATAAAACAAATCGCTTCCGTTCTGCATCAATTTGGTATCAAGAACCTAAGTTGCATTATAAAAGACAGTTCAGACATGTCTCTAATAACGAGCGAGATGCAATACTTCTTTGGATCCTGGATCGACTTGACAATATAGATTTTCTTATCGCTCCTATAGAAGACAAGAATAAAGGAGCTACGGTGAAAAATAAATCAAGATGAAGTTGCTGCGAGTTTTGCAAATTCTGCACAGTTTGTAAATTCTGCACAATTTGCGAATTTTGCACATGCTGCAAATCCTGAAAATTCTTCACCTTTTGCAAATTCTGCAAACACTGCACGTTCTGCGAATTCTGCAAAATCTGCATATTTGGCACATTCTGCAAATCCAAGAGAAGTTGATCAGCAATATGTTCAACAAGAAGAGCGATCGGTTCAACCAGATCAGCGACCTATTCAACCAGACGAGGGACCGATTCAACCTACAAAGCAACTCATAAAGGTGGCTCGAATTCAGGAAGTCGGACAACCACCCCGATTGATTGGGCGAATGAAGTTCTTGAAGGAGAATATGAACAACAACTAGAGGATGATGATGATAGTGATGACTTTGACTTTGGGACTTATAAGATTGATAATTTGGAGGAGCCTGAGATTGATACTTCTATCGCTGCAGTAATTAGGCGTATCCAAGCAGCCCCGAAAGATGAACATGAAGATTGGCGACGTACTGCTTTTTTTCCAGATGTTGGTTCGTTGTGGAACTCAAGCTAAGAAGCTCATAATTGATGGTGGCAGTTGCATGAATGTTGTTTCAACATCCACGGTCGAACGTCTTAATCTTCCTGTTGAACCACATCCACAACCTTATAAAATGTCTCGGATTGATAACTCAACTATTCAGGTAACACATCGATGTCTTGTCTCTTTCTCATACAAGAGCTATCAAGATTTTGTATTATGTGATGTGGTCCCAATGAAAGGTTCTCATATATTGCTTTGACGACCTTGGCTTTACGATCAAAAGGTGAGTGATTGTGGATTCACAAATACTTATAGCTTTTTCTTTAAAAAGGAAATGACGTTACAACCAATGACCAATGATGAAATCAATAAGCATGAGTCACGAGCAATGAAGCAGGCTGTTGAGACAGAATTTTCACAACTAAATTTGGAGACATCTGAATGTGAAGTGATCAAAGAGGGGCAATTGTTGGCACTAAGAGTATTGATCAGGAGGTTGATGTTGCTACTACAAGGCGTGATATTAACAATTCAACTACTAGAACTCATAGGGAAGATGAGAAGTTGATGGGTACAAATTCGGAGCCCGAGAAAGTCAGTGAATCAATCGTTGATGAATCTCGACAGCCACAGGAGATAACAATGTTACTGCCAAAAGGGTCAGACTTAGAGCCAAACATGTTATTTGATGGCACAACAAAATAGGAACATGAATTACAGATTAAATTGTCAGGTCTTGGTACTCCTTGTTCAAAGCCAAGTGTGCAAACCAAGGAACAGGTAGAGCCAATTCATGAAAGAGATCAAAGGAGTCCAACCTTCTATTAGGAATATAATATCATTATATTATATTCAAAGTATATATTGTAATATATAATTTAGGAAACACAATATTTGTATTAGATTAGAAAACACAATTCTTAGAAACCTTCTCATTCTAGGAGATCAATCCTTGTATTAGATTAGAATCCTTTTCATTCTAGGAGATTACCTTCCCATTGTAACCCTATATATATGTATCTCTAGCATCATAATCAATTGAGTCATTCAATACAATTCTTCTCTCCATGTTTTGATTGACTTCGTTTAACCCTCCTTATTCTAATATGGTATCAGAGCATTAAGATCCATAGAAGAACTTCTCCGCCACCTTGCTTCCGCCGCCAAAAATAAAAAACCCTCATTATTCTAATATGGTATCAGAGCATTAAGATTCATAGAAGAACTTCTCCGTTACCTTGCTTCCGCCACCAACTACCAAAACCCCATAACCCCACCCTTCTTATAGGGAATTGCCAAAATTGTCTTGGCTCACCATATTTCAATGTGAAAACCCAAACCTACACGTGAGGGGTAAAATCCCTACTTGTACAAGGTGACTCCACGTGCTTGTCTCACACGTGAAGGGTAAAACCCCTACTTGTACAAAGGTGACTCCACGTGCATAACCCCTACTTCAAAACCCTCTCGGCCTAGCCGAAACTAATTCCCCCTACTTCAAAACCCCCTCGGCAAAACCGAAAACCCCTCTCCATAACCCCACCGTCTCCGACGTAGTCATGCTCCAACCTATCACCACCTCGGATGCGAGGAACCACATCTCATCAGAAACGACGCACATGTCCGAGAACACATCTTCAACTCGTCATCAAACCCGGTTCATCTCATCACTCTCCAAGATTGGACTTATCCAAAGATCGTCCATCTTGCGGGGGCATATTAGGAATATAATATCATTATATTATATTCAAAGTATATATTGTAATATATAATTTAGGAAACACAATATTTGTATTAGATTAGAAAACACAATTCTTAGAAACCTTCTCATTCTAGGAGATCAATCCTTGTATTAGATTAGAATCCTTTTCCTTCTAGGAGATTACCTCCCCATTGTAACCCTATAAATATGTATCTCTAGCATCATAATCAATTGAGTCATTCAATACAATTCTTCTCTCCATGTTTTGATTGACTTCGTCTAACCCTCCTTATTCTAATACCTTCTTCCTCAAACGAATCCAGAGGAGTCCAGCCTTAAGGAGTCCAGCAGCCCTGAACCAATAGAATATCTTAAAACTACATCTAAAATCATCGATCTAACGGATAACAGTTACAGATCTGAGAGAGAGTCAGTTTGCCTCAATGTGGGAAAATAAAGAGACGAGGTGAAAGAAGTATTCAGCTATCAGAAACGTAGAAGAATATAATAAGAAATTCAATAAACGCGGAGTCAATTCATATTGCTATTCAAAGTCAGATGAGAATGATGTAACGAGCTTATCTCATGACTTGGTCAAATATCGATTTTTTCTCAAATAATTCGTTTTAAAAAAAGTATTGCCCTAAATGACAACTTGAAAAAGTATTGCCCATAATAACCAAGTTTCTTGTATTCGCTAGCAACAAATTTACTTTTACCTGAAATTCGCTACTACCAGTAGCGAATTTGATTTTTCTGAATTTTACTATGATATTTATGAAAATAACTTTGAGTATTTTCATAAAAAATAATTTATTTAAATTCTCTATTGGTAATAGAGACTTTGTTTTAATTATGTGACTTTGTCCTTAAGTATAAGTTTTAATAAAGCTTACTAAAAAAAAAAAAAACTAAAATCTAAAATCGCTACTTGTAGTAGCGATTTCAAAATTGGCACAATTCTAAAGTTTGTACAATTCTAGAAAAGGAAACTAAATTTCTTCCCAAATAAATTTTTATAAAAAGAATACTACTTCATTCATCGAAAAAAGAATACTTTCTTCGTCTCACCTCAACAAAACAATCATTTTGATACGGAAATTAAAAGGGAATATTATCAGTCGCGGTTTCACCTTAGGCGAGTGTACTTTCAAAAAAAAAATGTTTATTTATTTATTTTAGGTTAAAGCGAAGTTAAACAAAAATTATTTCATCCGTCCCAAAATCAATGTCCAAACTTAATGTTAATCAATAGTAATTTTGAAAATATTTTTAACATGGGTTTATTACAAAAAAACCTCACTCAAAAAGATGATATTTACAAAAAAAAACATGTAAGATGGGAAATTACAAAAAAAAAAAAAACTTTTTTTTACAAAAAACTTGTTTTTTTTTTTTTGGATTTTTTAAATCAGTTTTGGTCAACAACTGATAATTTCAGTTATCAGTTGTTTAAACAACTGATAACTGAAATTATCATTGAAGCACAAATTACTATTCAACAACTGATAATTTTAGTTATAAACAACTGATAATTGAAATTATCAGTTTTGGTCAACAACTGATAAAAAAATCCAAAAAAAAAAAGATTCCAAAAAAAAAAATTCCAAAAAAAAAAAGTATTTTTTTTTTTTTGTAATTTCAAACTTATGTGTTTTTTTTTGTAATTTCCATCTTTCTAAAGTAGTTTTTTGTAAATGCCTCTTTTAACATTCATTTTGAGACGGAGGTTGTAATCCTCTTCCTTTGATCCAAAATACCCGTCTTTTCTTACTTTTCACTAATTTTTTTTAAAAACTATTAATTGTTTGTATTTCACCAATTTTAAGAAAGAAAATTATTATCATAACTTAGTAACAAAAATGCTAAATTTGCCCATATTAAGTGTCTCTCTCTTACATTATTGTCTCAAAATGTGTTAAAGATGATAATAACAATAAAGTCTATCGTCTCGTTCCTTTGTATCCTCAGTCTCGCACTTCCTCTCTTTCTTTCTCCCTCTCTCTCGTTCTCCTCTCTCTCTCTCTCTCTCTCTTTCAGTGCACAGGTTTTAAAAGCTCTGACAAAAATTATTTGTCTTAATCGATTCTACGCAAACACCAAGATAGTTCAATTTTGATTCATGTTTCTATTGTTAATCATATAAATGACTAAGCTCACAGTGTTTTGAAGCAATATGGGGATGAAATTTTCATTATTCATCCTCAAATTACTACATTTACTTTTTAGTTTTTTTTTTTTTTTGTTGTTGAAAATTTTCGGTGTACTTAATTTCTTTTTTTACTGTTCAATTTGTGATTGTGCTCCGTAGGGTCAAATATAGTTTATTGATATAAAAAAAATTCAAATATCCTTAAAAAAATAGTTCTAAAAAGTAGTTTTAGGTGTATTTTCAAGTAAATATTTGTTAATTTATTAGCAAAAAGATACTTTCGCGTATAAAATACTATGAACGACAACGTTGAAATTTTTGGCCCACACTAACGAAAATAAATTCTGGATCCGCCACTGAGTATTATATTTTCTGTCTTAAAATAATTATTCTGAAAAATATTCTACTTCTTTAAAATAAATTGTTTCCTTCATTCAAAAATGAATATTACTTTCATCCCAAAATGAATAACGAAAAAAAGAATACTACTTCTTTTGTCCAAAAAATTGAATATGCTTTCTTCGTCCCAAAATGAATATTTTAGAAAAGAATACTATTTCCTTCATTCAAAAAAAATTGTTTCCTTCAGAGTTAAATAAAGATTTTTTCCAACAAATAATTGCTTCTAGTGTTGTATCTGTGCGATTCAAATCCTTGGGTGCGCTCAAGAAACCTAGGTGACGCATACGATTGCCTCGGTGTGAAGCCAGACTTGTTTCTTTCTTTTTTCTTTTACTGTTTTAGATTATAGAACAAATCACTTCCGTTCTGCTTCAATTAGAATAATGTGGGACTCAAAATGCTCGATGAGAAGCAAATTCAAGAGCATAAAAGACATCATAATATGCAAATTTCAAGGCAAAGCATTCAAGATATTATAATTAGATAAAATCTTAATTTCTATTTTAATAGTCCGAAATTTGGTATTCTTTAAAGTATGGTCATTTTGATCTTTTTAGTTATATGTTAGGAATAGTGTTCCTTTTTAATTTAGGAGACTTATTTAAATGTAGAGTCCAGATGCATAAAGGATTAGTTTGAGTCTAGGATTTAGTTTCCTTTTTAATTAGGGAATTAGTTTTCTTAGAGTTTTAGGAATTACTCGTAGCCTATAAAAGCTTGTAATACCTTTATTTTTATTCAGATTTTAATAAAGATTTTTCCCATCAAATAATTGCTTTAGTGCTGAATCTGCGCGATTCAAATCCTTGGGTGCGCTAAAAAAAACCTAGGTGTGAAGTCATGCTTGTTTGTTTCTTTTTTTCTTTTACTGTTTTATAACCGGATTATAGAACAATCGTCAATTTTTTTTTTAATATAAATAAATAAATAGTAATTTAAAAGATGAGATAAGTGGGAAGAAAATTTTGAAAAAGAAATAAGTGGGAAGAAATTTATGTTAAAAAAATATGAAAGTTAAGAAGAAACTTTAAAAGAAATAAGTGGGCTTTTCATAAATACCTAAATCAAAATTCACTGATTGCTTGAAGGATTCTCTAATACAGATGGGGACAAGCATTTTTTCGCCTCTTGAACTTGCTCACATCTTATTTTTCCTTGGGACATTTTTTAAGGGAAATCCTAGCAGATTCGTGAAGCTATCATATTCTGAAAAATGTACCGAGAGGCTAAATGGCTGGCTCATATTCTGGTGTTTTGACTTTGAATAATGATCGTATTGTAATTTGTATAATGATCCATTTTAGCTGCGTCGTTATTTGCATTGCATAAAGATGTTATATTACATACAAACCAGCCACATATTGGACATGTTTAGATGTCCAAGTAATTAATATTTGCATTCTAATTACTAACATGTTAGGAAAATGAAGATGTAAGTTTCCCTCCGTCCCAAAATAATTGTCACGTTTTCCTTTTTCGTCCGTTCCAAAAATTAAGTGTCTGAAAAAAGCTAATCGGTTTAGTGCAATTTTTCACCTGTACAAACAAATTTAAAACTGTAAAGCATCATCCTTAAAAAGTTGGACAAGTCAAGCACGACAATTATTTTCGGAAGGATTGATTAGTTAATATTTTTATTCTAATAAGTAAATCTTTCACTAGATTTTTAGAAAGAATTATATACTATGAAGTATTAGAGTTAAGTAGTATGTGTTAGTTATTAGAATTATAAATATTAGAATGCCGCACTTGCGCTTTTTTATTTATTATGAAGAAATAATTAAATGGAACAAGGGACTTAATTTATATACCAAGGAATCGTTTGGTAGCAGCAGTTAATAACATTGATTAATGCTAAACAAATAGATTGGTTTATCCGAAATTAAATTATCTTGGACATAGAGATATCAGACATTTGGTAGGCCACAAATGGGAAAAAATTATCTCGCTGAAGGGCAATTTTGAAATGAAAAAAAAATATCTTCTTTTTCTATTATGGAGAAACAATAAAATATTATTAATCTCCATGCCATTTGGAGTTGACATGCATTTTGAGATGGAAGGATCAGTAGATTTGCCTTTATGGTCATCCTATTATTTTCTTCATAGGATAATCACTATTTATGTTATGATTATCCTGATAAATTGGTTATTTGCTTTGCAGGTACTACAGATGCAATTATGAAGATGATTCATTATGAAGGACTGGCTAGCTTCTACAAGGGAATGAGCACCAAGATAGTTCAGAGTGTGTTTGCAGCCTCGGTACTTTTCATGGTTAAAGAGGAACTTGTTAAAATGTACGTAAAATTGGAAGACAGGGGCAGAAAAATGTCAATGAATAAGGTGAAATAATTTCATCATTTTTAGCTAAGATAGATACAAATGAAGCAAGCCCTTTTGTATTTTTTTTTTTATTTTTTTTTTTTGTTGATACATATGATTCTCCTGTACATATTTTATTCTGCATTTGTTAATTATTCTGTGATAAAGAAACTTAAGATTGTGTAGAAGTCCTTCCAAATAATTAGATCCGTTAGATTCTTAATTTGAGCATGGTTGTCTACATCAGTGCCTAAACTAGAGGCAATGTACAAATTTGTTTATGAAGGAAAGGGAGAAATTGAGACCCTTCTATTTCGGAAGCAAGTTACTCTGTTGGACCAAAATGGGATCCTTCTAAAACAAGAAGGGTCATGGCATAAATTTATGATACTTTGAGAATGAAAGAGCACCTTTAGCCACCCAATCTGGCTAACGGTGTAAACTATACCAAGGATTTTGTAAAGATTGATCCTCAACTCGAAGTCTGTGAAGGCTCGAACTTGTTTTCTGATGACGCCACAGCTTTCGGGGTCAGGAGCGGTTCAAGGATATCTGGCTAGGATATATTTGGTGGTTTGAGGTACCTAGATCACAATACAAACAAGCACCGTTAAGGTCGAAGTTGGATGTTACTCCAACTCAGGCCCTCGGGTGTGAGAGTAAGAATACTGAGTAATAAGGCTTTGAATACCTTTGGAGTGTGTGTGTGTTTAGATTTAGAGAGTAAAAGAGCTTACTCAATTGTATATGGAACTCACCTTGCCCAAGGGGGTAAAGGCCTTCTATTTATAGGCAATGCCATGGTGCTTGTTGAGGTAAGCAATGAGATCGTAGCAAGACTTTAGGTATTTCGACCCATTCTGCCACACGTGTCCGCATGACTAATTGGTCTGTCGGGGAGGGAACATTGGTTGTCAGGGGGACATGGTGAAAGTGACATGAGCCGTGTAGCCGGCTTAGAGCATTAAATGGAATAGTAGGCGCCGGGAGCCGCATTGAATGCGTGATGGGGAGCCGGCAAGTGGCTGTCGAGCCGGTAAGCTAACTTGCTCGCAAGGCTTGACATTAGCAGGGAAGCGGCTGTGCCGCGGTCAACGTTGTGCCCGCGGTCAAAGATATATGACGCGAGCACGGTTGATGCGGGCATGACTCATGCGGGCACGGATCCGGCGAGCGGGGTCCCAATGGTCCTCGATGGGGACGATGCGAGGAGGGACACGGTGCTTGACCACAAGGGCCTATTTATCCGCGGTCTTCCCTCCGGCGGTCTAGGAACCGCCACATCACTGGGTTCCTTGGACTAGGCCGAGCGCGGGCCCTGGTCCGGTAGATCCGGGCTCATCAATGGCCCCTAGCTCCAAGTGTGATTATTTATGGTGCAGTGAGGAGCTACTAGAAGCTCGATGCACTGCTCAATTGCTCCTCGAGCGAGCACCGGTGTTAGCGCTTTTTGTTGTTTGTTGTTCGGCCCTACGGGCCAACGGGAACGTTCGGGAGGCACCGAGTGAGTGACACGTGGTCCCTTGCATGGCGTGCCTCCCAGGTTAATCAGTGGGCCCCTTGGCGAGATGAAAAGACGGGTTAGTGGTACGTCGAGGGTACGTGTCGCTCATCCAAGGGGGCAATAAATGCAAAGGGTATTTAATTTTTCGAATTTTCAAACGTTGGAAACGGTTCATGGTCCGAGGTTGGATTTGTGGGCTAATTAATACGGGTTAACGGGTTAACCCGTATAGGTAGGCCTTATAAATACCAAACCCTCAAACCTCGAAACCCTTTTTACCGTTTCCAAACCTTCAGAGAGCCCTTGAGAGAGAAATCTTGCTTTGCGACCTCCGTGCTCTTGTTTTCCGAATCCACCTCTCAATCTTTCTCTCGTAAGTAATTGTTGGGTGCTTTTTCTTCTTCATCTCCCTCATTTTTCTTTTTCTCCCGAACAATGAGTACTCGAGAGTTTGGACCCCGCCGTCCCCTAGAATTAGGAGATGGGAGCACTCCGAGATCTGTTTGCCGTTTGCGAACGGACGGGGGGATATTTAGGAAGGTAGGCCATGGGTGGCTTAGGTTATCCCTTGAGTGCTTCCAATATTTCGTGGAAAAATCCCAATGGGGGCCTTTTGTCCCACCCGGTTGTGGGAGGCCAAGGATAAGAGGATAAAAAGGAACGGTGATGTTTTGGTGTTGGGGAATACCGGTAAATTTGAGAAATTTTGTGATGGGGGTTTTGTGCGGGTTTCCCCGCGAGAGAGGCTCGGCTACGAACGCCATTGACTTAGTGAGGAGAGCGATTCGCGTCCCGAAGTAGTTTGTGGCCCAGGAAAAGTGTGAACTAATGGATTCGATCAATCAAACAATTCGCGGGCACCGAACGGGGACCACTGAGTGACCACTTTAGATGTGCGCCACGAGGACCATCTTTCCCCCTGTTGTGCCGCGACCCCTAGGCGGGGACAATTGAGTGGCGACGGTGAGGAACTTGACCCCCTTAATTTCGATGTATTTGGATCTGGTGAGGTTGAGTCGGAGATGGCCACTGCCCGTGGTGACCCCACCGGTCTCTTTGGCTCCTCGAGCTCGGAGACCGAAGAGGATGACCCCAGAGAGGGGGATAGGAGGGCGCGGGGACCTCCAAGAAGGCGAGACCTCCACATTGTGGATGCCTTCGAGTTCGACTCAGGAGGAGGAGGAGGAAGAGGTTGTGGCCCTGCCGGAACAAAGGTAAGAGGCCGGTAGGGGTGTGAATCCCGGTCGCGGCGTAGCAAGAAGACCAAGGAGGTGGCCACCCTTGATCGGGAGGAGGACATTTATGAGGTTTATAACGTGGACCGCTAACGCTACCAGTGTCCGCACCTCGGGGCATATTCATTTGGAAGGACAAGGACAAGGCTGCGGCCGAGACGCAACTTGAGATGTCCGCGAGGACAACCGAACTGCGTTTTTATGGGGCCCGGTTTGAGAATGGATTGAGGCCGCACAGACCGCTTTCTTTTACTTCTTCCTAGAGTTCAATGCTTGCCGCCTACGCACCCGACTCCCAATGCCATCCGGGCCATTTGTCTCCTTCATAGTGTATGCTGATTCAGGTTATGAGCCTACCCTTCGGGCTCTACGCTTACTATCGAGAACCAAATTAGCCGCGGCATTCGAGCTGAAGGCTAGGAACTACTCTACCGGGACTTTCTCTCCTCCTTCGAACAAATTCGACCAATGGAATCGAGAAGGACATTTTGGTGATTGAGTCTAGATTTGGATGGCCCTTTTCCAAACCTTCCACCCGTCCCGATGAAGGTGGCACGTGGCCGTTACCGGACTCCATCCTCGGCCCGATGCTATGCGCCGCCATAGAGATGCATCGGCCCGGTATTTGGAGAGCGGGGAGGAGCACCGTTTACGATGTGGGCGCCATAGTGGAAGATGAGCCCTGCGATCTACTCGGGGTGGCTCCTCGCCGAGGGCGCCCCACATGCCCCGAGTAGTGATAGAGCCTTTGCCCCGCGACCACGATTGGCGGGTGCACGAACATTACAGTTCGAGGCGAGATTGTAAGACACGTATCTTTGGGCGGCGAGTGCGATCCTCCCGAAATAATTGGTCTCGATTCTTCTATAAAATTGTTGCCAATTTACTTTGCTTTTGATTTTTTGAGCTTGCTTTGCTAACCATTTTTCTTTCCCTCCGTGAGTAGATCAGGAAGTGTATAATTTCGATGGCTCCTCCTCTAAGTCTTTGCTCAGTTGAAGGCCAAGAACCGCAGGACGAGCAGGGAAGCCGCCCGAAGAGGCGAGAATGAGATGGGAGGGGTCCCCACCAAAGACAAGATCGCGTACTCTGCGAGGTGAAAACGGGAGCCTCTACCGCTCCTGCACTATTCAAAACCAGGAATCCGCCTCCACCTCCCAGGGGTCCTCCTCCACCCAATGCTTTCCGGGCATCATCTCCCGGCCGCACTATTGCCTCCGGGCATAACCAGGAGCAATCCAAGAAGAGGGCGACAGAGATGCGGACCTTTCGCATAAGGAGAGGGCCTCCAAGACCCAAAGTGGTGGATACCTCTACTCGCAGCCCCGCCCGCCGCCGACACCGCTTCGCCACCGCTCCCCATCGCGGGGACAATATGCTCGATAGCCTACCCGATCTCCTCATTGGCCACCCGCGAGGAGGCATGGGAGAAAAGGAAGCAGTGGGGGATGTGCCCGCCATTACCGGGGTAGACTTATATGCCCGGTCCTCCCAAAATTCTGCGTGGGCATTGGCCGATCAATGTGCTTTTTGCCCCGACTTCTACTCACCGGGTGGCCGAGAAGGAGAACCCGTCGGCCTTGATGGGGATATTGGGGTTGCCTCTTACCGAGGTAGGGACCTTTCTGCGGTTTCCTCACTTAGCCTCTCGATTTTCCCCTAATTCCGACTTTCTTCCTCGCAGGTGGGCAACAAAGCCATGAGGCTCCGGAGACTGTGACACCGTCCGCCGAGCTCGCCAATACCAAGGACATGGCGGGGAAACTCCGCGAGCCGGAGCCGGCCCAGAGAAGGTGGGGACTCACGAGCTCCCTCCCGGATGCCAAGGAGAAAGAGTTCGCCACCAAGGAGTCCGATCTCGGCGGCTTCCGGGAGCGGGTGACCGAGCCGAGACTAGCCTTGCAAAGGCAAAGGGTCGACGGGATGAGCTCCGCGGGCACAAGAGCAAGCTTGAGCAAAGAAATGATGAGCTCGTAACCAAACTCGGAGCCGCGGAGGAGCCTGGTCAAACTCCCGGAGGCTAAGGCGGATGAGCTCTCCGAGAAACCGGCTACCCCTTACGCAGCTTGAGTGGAGAGGGAGAGGATCTTGCCGGGCAGAGGCTCGCAAAGAAGCCGCTCGAGGAATATAAGAACTACGACCCGTTCACCGCGGAGTGCTCGGCCCAAGATGAGGCGGGTGTCCGGACACGTATCCGAAACTTCGCGGCCACGGTATGTTCTCCGTGCGCCAGTTGGCCGTGATCGGCTCACCTGGTTGCTACCGACGCGGAGCGCGTGCCGGGCATGCGCTAGTTCCTCTCGTCCGAGGACGAGGTCAATGGTCCGGACCTCTCCGCCGCGGCCTCTCGCCTCTGTGGCGAAGTGCGATCCCTTGGGACCGATCGCCGAACCGGATGCTCTGCGATTCGGGGACAACCCTTTAACTTGGGGGATGCCCCGGCTCAGTTCTTCGGAGGGCCGGCCCTTGGAGATCTATTCCCCCGGGCGGGCGGCTCCGCTTCGGCCTCCGCCAACAACAAGCCGCTCCTACCACCGAGGTGCCTGCGGAGACCAGCCTCGCTTCCCTACTCCGGACTCCGGCGGCACAGGGGGTGTGGCCACCAAGGAGCCAGAAGCGAGCACCGATGGAGCGGCTACCGAGGAGCCCAAGGAGAATGCTCCCTTAGTATAGGATTTTTTGCTTTTTCTTTTTGTAATAGACTAGGATCTCTTTTGTAATAGTGTAGGAATTTTGTAAATACTTTTTTATCATCAATAGAAGCATTTTTCTCCACTTGGCTCCTGTACTTTTATCTTAATTGCTTGTCTCGTAGGCTATTTTGAGTAGTTTGGCAATCTTCGAGCACCTAAGTACTTGCATTCTTGCCTATTACTTTTTCCAGCGTTTTTGACTTGCAATTAACTTTATACTCTCCTTCGCGGGCGCGGCCTTAGTAGGCCCTTTGCCCGCATTTTTTGAGTTTTCCTAACTCTTTATTCAAAACCCTTAGGTTTTTTGTGAGAGTCAGCCTTATTCTTCTATGATCGCGTTTGTTTAGCCTTGTGGCAAACTTTGAGGCCTTAACCTCGTTTGTCTGTTTGGCTTTGTTAAACTAGTTTGATCACTCTCATCCATTTACACTTATTCCCACCTTGCGGTGTGGTGTAAGTCAAAAGTAGCCAAGGCAAGCATACTTTCATAGGGCATGCGAGAAGGTGGCCGTGAGGCTATTGTCCGCGCAATGTAAAGGTAGGAGCATATTTTAGCATAGAGGCCCTTTAACCCCCGGCATCCGTATCCCCTTATTGGAGGTTCTCACTTATTTGACCCTTTATTCAAAACTCCACTAGGGTTTTTCGTGAGGGTCTCGTGGCGATCCGGTGAACGGGCTTATATGTAGGCCTTTGTCACATACAGGCATGCGAGTAACGGCCCTAACGAGGTCCTTCGCGCAATTAGTGGGTCCGGACTTCAGGTCATTGTCCCCACTAGAGTCCGTAGGCACGGGCATCATGGCCTTTGTACCTACGTTCATCTATATCCACTTATTTTTGGTGGTGTCACGCGAGCAGGAGAGAGTCCTCCCCGCGATCATAGTACGGATCGTAATGGATCTTTGTACATATATAGGCATGCGGATCCTTAGATCTTTGCGCATCAGTAAGTAGGAGCTCATATGTTGGCTCTTGAACTTACTGGCATCCGCACGCGGGCATCCACCCTAGCTTTTGAGGCTGGTGGGAATTGATTTTTGCATCAAAATATGATGGTAACTTCTCCCTTATATACGTATAGTCTATACTCCTTCCAAAAAATTACAAAGATTTTAAAAGAAGTATCTCTTAAGGTGGTCGCTATTCCAAGCGTGCTTAAACTCTTCTCCCTCTTTTGGTCGCAACATGTAGGTGCCCTCTTTGACTATCTTTGTGACCTCATATGGACCTTCCCATTTCGGGGACAGCTTTGTTGAAACCGGAGTTGGGTCCCTTGGACCTCTACGCTTCGAGTACCCCGGCCTCCAACCGAAAACTCCTCTTATTTACTCTTTTATCATGGTGCTTCTTCGCTTTACGTTTGTAGTTCACCATTTTTTCATGTGCCCGCATTCTCTTTTTCGAGATCGTCCGAGGTCACACCTTCTGTTTGCCTCGTTTTGAGACTCGTCGAAGTATGTGACTACTGTACGAGGGTAGGGCTACCTCAACCGGAGCCATTGCCTCGACTCCATACGTGAGCGAGAAAGGAGTTTCTCCCGTTGAATTTCTTATTGTGGTGCGGACAACCCATAATGCGATCTCGAAGCTCGTCCAACCAACGTCCTCCTCGTCCTTTCCAAATTTTTCTTTAAGGCAAGCTTAGGACTAGCTTGTTTGCGGCCTCGCCTTGACCATTTCCCGAGGATAGGCAATCGCGGACTTACGGTGTTGCACCTTCATTCTCACACATTCAGCAGTGAATTTTGCGGAGAATTGGGTGCCATTATCTGAAATTATTGCTCCGGGAACCCCAAATCGACAATAGATGTGGTCGTGGACAAAACTGATAGTGTTATCCTCGGAAATAGTGGCCAAGCCCTTTGCTTCCGTCCACTTGGTAAAATAATCCACGGCCACCACGGCATACTTGATGCTTCCTCTAGCAGTTGGAAATGGTCCAATAAGATCTATCCCCCACGTATCAAACGGCCACGATGGTACAACCAAAGTCTGCTTCCGTTGATGGTAGTCTAGGGATGTCCGCAAATCTCCGGCACTTATCACATTTTCTAACATACTCCTGCGCATCCCTTCTCATTGCGGGCCAAAAAGAATCCTTGGAATTTGATCTTGTACGAGAGGGTGCGAGCACCTGGATGTCCGCCACAAACTCCCTCATGGACCTCATAGAGTAAGTTGGTGACCATGTGAGTTTTGACGCATCTGAGTAAAGGCTTGGTGAATGATCGCCGAAAAAGCACCCCATCGAGGACGAGGTATTTCGCGGACACCGTTCTGATGGCTCTAGCCCTTACTGGGTCCTCAGGGAGGGTTTGCTTCTCGATGTAATCCTTCATTTCATCTACCCAGTCCCTTTCTTGATCCTCAATATTGTTTATCTGAATTCGATCTATAGCAGGTCTCTCCGTGAATTCAATCTGGCAATCTGCCTCCAACTCACCAATTTCTTGCTCGGTTATTCTTGAGAGGAGGTCAGCTTCCACATTGTCCTCTCTCATGACTTGGTTCAAATTTCATAGTAAGTGAAATTTTTGATGAGGGTTTTTGCAAGGCCACAAGATGCGAGTTAGTACTGGGTTGATAGTATCATACTCCCCCCTAATTTGATTAACTATGAGCTGAGAGTCACTATTGATCTCAATATTCTGCACTCCCAAGTCTCTTGCCAATTCCATGCCCGCTATAATCGCTTCATATTCAGCCTGATTGTTTGATGCCTCGAACTTGAATCTCAAGGCCCTCATAAATTTCTCCCCGCAGGCGCGATCAAGTATGCCCGCTCCACCGATTAACTTGCTCGCGGAGCCGTCCACATATAAAGTCCATACCTCTTGGACGCTCCTTGGTTGAACAATTTACGTGCTCGGGCCTTTCGGGTCATCCTACGATTCTGCTCGCTTTCTCTTCCCGAGGTCGCCGTCCGCTAATTGTACGAATGATGATTCTACTACAAAATCAACTAAGGCCTGCGCTTTGATTGTCTTTCTCGGGGAGTAGGTGATCTGGAACTCGGTGAGCTCTATAGACCAAGCTAGCATTCTCCCCGAGGACTACGGTTTATGTAAAACCTTTCTAAGCGGGGCCTCGGTTAGTACAGCTTATAGGATGTGCGTAAAAGTAGGCTCTTAATTTTCGAGCGGTATACAAGCAAGGCGTAAGCTAACTTTTCTATATTAAGATAACGCCCTTCTACGGCGGACGGTGCCTTACTTACATAATAAAGCGGTTTTTGGGAGTTATTCTCCTCCCTCACAAGAACACCAAGCACGCGCATCAAGAACGGCTAAATACAAAAAGAGCTCTTCTCCGGCACCGGCCGCCTTGAGTAGAGGTGGCCGCCCGAGGTATGTTTTGACTTCTTCAAAAGCCCGATGGCACTCAATACTCCATGTGAATTCATCGCCTCTCTTCCCCCTTTGAGAGTTTTGAAGAAGGGGAGGCATCTCTCTCGCCGACCGCGAGATGAAGCGGCCAAGTGCGGTGATGCGACCATTGAGTTTTTGTACATCCTTCACGCAGGCGGGAGGTTTCATGTCTAATAGGGCCTGGATTTTCTCTGGATTAGCCTCTATCCCTCTTTGGTTGACCATGAATCAGGAACTTGCCCGCCTTGACCCCGAAAGCGCACTTAAGGGGTTTAGCTTCATGTTGTTGTGGCGCAAGTTTTTGAAGGTTTCCTCCACATCGAGCTCGTGGGAGTTTTCCTTAGTTTTTATGACCATGTCGTCAATGTAGGCCTCAGTTACGCCTAGTTGGTTTTAAAGACCCGATTGACCATGCGGCGATATGTGGCTCTGCATTTTTCGGCCCAAAGGGCATCATAGTGTAGCGGTATGTCTTGCCGCAAAGAATGAAGGCTACGAGAGCGGACATCTTCGGGAGCCATCTGGATCGATGGTAGCGGAGTAGGCATCAATGAAGCTTAGAACTACGTGTCCGGCTATAGAATCCACCAATGCTGTCCATGCGAGGAAGAGGAAACAATCCTTGGGGCATGCCTTGTTGAGATCGGTGAAATCAACGCACATCCTCCATTTACCATTGGATTTCTTAACCATGACAACATTGGCCAGCCATTTGGGGTAGGAGATCTCCTTTATTATCCCCGCTTTTAGCAATTTTTCCACCTCTTCCTTGATGGCAATCTCTTTCTCAGGGAGAAATATACGGATTTACGGTGAATGTTTTTGAAGGATGGGTCATCGTTGATTTTATGGAGGATCACGTCTCGGCGATGCCTTGCATATCTTCCACCCTCCAAGCGAACACATCGCAATTTGCTCTAAGGAACTCAATAAGTATCCTTCTCTCCTCATTTGTGAATTTCCATTGACCTTAGCTTGTTTGCTCGGGGAAGCGGGATTGATTACCACCTCCTCGAGCTCGTCGTTAGGTTGAAGGTCGCTGATTTCACGATTGTGCAGGGAGTCAATGACAATAGTTGGGGGGTTGACCTGAGCTTCGGTCAGTGTTGCCATTGAATATATGATATCACGGTCAATTTCCCCCTCTATTCCTCGATCAACATAACCTCCCTCAACAGGGGCAGCCAATTGCTTCGATTTTCTGCTCATCTTGAGCTCCGCCTTTGTGGAATGGAAAGAAAGCATGCCAATCGGTACGGGCGGCGGCGGGAGTGCAAGAGTTTTCCCCTTTTTTGACTTGTCCTCGCTTTTTCCCTCTATTGTTTTGTCCTCGCCCTCTATCTGCGGGCAGGATGTCTGGCCTTTCTGTTCTTTCCTTTTTTCCTCCAGTGCTCGGAGGAATCTCCCGGGCTGGTTCTTGATGGTAGCAACCCCGCCCGGGGTGTTAAATTTCACCCTTTGGTGGGGGACGGACGCAACTATTCCCAATTCGGCCTGAGCGATTCTGCGAGAATGGCATTGTATTGGGAAGGAAGATCGACCACCATGAAAGTTATCTTGGCCGTCTTACGCATGGGTTTTCCCCAATAGCTACATCAAACACAATCGTCCCCTTTACCCTTACAGCGTGGTTGGTGAAGCCTTCGAGCATGCCCGCATATGGAGTGAGATGTGCTTCCGTCATTCTCATTCCAATCAAAGTATGGTAATAGAGTATGTCGCGGGCGGCTCCGGTATCTACCCGACACTCGGCCTATGTTTGCCGGATTGATTCTCATTCGAGGGTGAGTGGGCGTGTGGAATGAAAAAGGGTGGAGGCAAGTTCGCTCCTTTTGAACCCAATTTCTCGCTCTTCCTCGGAGCCGGGGCGGGGATGGAGAAAACCTTCTCTAATGTCCGAATTTGAAGGGACAATTGCCTACTAGAGGGAGGTTCCTCCCCAATGAAGTTAATGTCATAGTCCCCAAAATCGTCATCATTATTATCTCTTTCATTTCTACGGTCCCCGCGTGTGTCGTGCCCGTAGCGATCATTGTTATTGGGGGCGATATTGTTTCCCTTAACCCACTTGGTTAGCTCCCGTTATTGATTTTCTAATTTGGATCACTCGCTTGGTGGAAACAGTCCTCGATTCCGTGCCCAGAGTGGTCGTTGTGATACTCACGAAATTTAAGTCTACTCCTCTCATTTGGCTTTCGAAGCGTGGGGGAGGAGCGGGAAAATCTCGAGGCTCTCATGATCACCACCCTTGGGTCGGTGAGCTACGTGTGGCTTGTTTCGGCCATGGCCTTTTTGAGCCTTTCGATCCCCAGGCCTCTGTTTTGCCACGATTATTGGTGTGAGCGAGGCTGCAGGGTGGTCTCTGGACTTGGCTTATCCTTTCTTTCGCGAAGCTCGGGGAGCGGGCACACTAGGCTCTTCGGCGGAGGCAATGGCCGAGGCCCTTTCATACATTTCCTCCGCTGATTTAGGTTCTTTGGAGGCAAAATTCATTTTGAGGAAGGAGGAGCTGAGGCCGCCCTCAAAACATAGTCGATATCTCCTTCGTACAGAGTCCACAATCTCCTCGCTCACCTTCACGAACCGGGATATATAATCTTTTGTAGGCTCGTTTGGTGCACCTTGACACGGACAAGATCTGTCTTTGGTCTAGCGGGCACACTGCTCCGGCAAAGGTATTGAGGAAGAGAACTACGAAGCGGGCGAATATTTGGATACACCGGGGGCTTGAGGGCTAGCATCCAAGATAGGGCCTTGCCGGTGAAGGTCGCAGCTAAAGCTTTGCACATCACCGGCTCATCCGCGGAGAATAAAGCCATACGGCCCTCAAATCTTCCCATATGACTCTTGGCATTTTTGGATCCGTCATAGGTGTCCATGCAGGGGTTTGCCCTTACGGATCGGTGCCCGTGCAATTTTATCGGCGAAGGCGTCCATGGTGCGGCCACACTTACGGCTGCCTTCGATGGGTTTCCCACATCTTCGCATGAATTCCACAAACTCGGGGTTACGATCATCAACCTTACGCTTTTTAGCTCGTGGAGCCACGGCCTTCTCCTTGGCGGAGCAGTGCGGCTTTGGACCTCGCACGGCGGTTTGGTGTGCCTCTTCCCCCATTTCCTCGCTATCCTCTACATGCACCACGCTCAGTTTGGCCGGCCCCGCGCTCAAGGGCCGTGGTCAACCCGGTTTGCCCTACGGCTTGACTAGCAAGCGAGTTAGCGGGAGCTCGTTGGGAGAACCTTTGTGACCCTTGAGGAGCTGTAGCCCTCCATTGGCCTCTATTTCAAACATTTCCATCTCCGCGTCGTTGATGGCCATGGCCTCCGCGACCGGTTTGGACTTGGAAGCCGGGATTTCCTTCCTTCTTAGGATTTGCCTGGGAAAGTGGGGTGGTTAGAGTGGTGTTTTTTATGTGAGCTTGGGGAGTTTTTGGGCTATTGTTTAGTAGGGCTGGGCTTTTTCGGACGGGCTTCCTCGGTTATACCGGTGTAGAACTCGTTGGTGGGGATTTTTGAGGTGAGAATGGGCCCCCATTACATTGAAAGCGAGTTGGTTTGCCTTTCCCTATTGATGGTGGAGGGTTCGGCTTGGTTCTCCTCCTCTAGGGTCAAATGACCGGCATTTTTCGAGAATTTGAGACATGTCTCGAAAGGAGAAAATAGCGAAAAGAAGTGTCTTTTAACGATCGGTTGTTTGGACTACGGGGTGTGTGCGAAAACAAAAGTTTTAAACGGGAAAAACTTAGTGATGTAAAAAGAAGAGCCTTTCGGCCTTGAATTTGTTTAGGACACGTGAGGTGCCTTGAAAACAAAAGATTTTTAACGAGAAAACGAAAGAAAGTCGGCTTCCGGCAATGGAACCACCGATGACGCCACGGCTTTCGGGGTCAGGAGCGGTTCAAGGATATCTGGCAGGATATTTCTGGTGGTTTGAGGTACCTAGATCACAACACAAACAAGCACCGTTAAGGTCGAAGTTGGATGTTACTCTAACTCAGGCCCTCGGGTGTGAGAGTAAGAATGCTTGAGTAATAAGGCTTTGAATACCTTTGGAGTGTGTGTGTGTTTAGGTTTAGAGAGTAAAAGAGCTTACTCAATTGTATATGGAACTCACCTTGCCCGAGGGGTAAAGGCCTTCTATTTATAGGCAATGCCATGGTGCTTGTTGAGGTAAGCAATGAGATCGGCCACTAGGGGGCACTTTGGTATTTGACCGGCTACACGTGTCCGCGGCTAATTGGTCCCGTCGGGGAGGGAACATTGGTGTCCCGGGGGACATGGCTGAAAGTGACATGAGCCGTGTGGCCGCTTAGAGCATTAAATGGAATAGTAGGCGCCGGGCGAGCCGCATTGAATGCGTGATGGGGGAGCCGGCAAGTGGCTGTCGAGCCGAGTAAGCTAACTTGCTCGGTAAGGCTTGACATTAGCTTAGGGAAGCGGCGTGTGCCGCGGTCAACGTTGTGCCCGCGGTCAAAGATATATGAAGCGAGCACGGTTGATGCGGGCATGACTCATGCGGGCACGAATCCAGCGAGCAGGGTCCCAATGGTCCTCGATGGGGACGATGCGAGGAGGGACACGGTCTTGACCACAAGGGCCTATTTATCCGCGGTCTTCCCTCCAGCGGTCTAGGAACTGCCACGTCACTGGTTCCTTGGACTAGACCGAGCGCGGGCCCGGTCCAGTAGATTCGGGCTCATCATTTTCCTTTTTGGTTTTTTTTTTTTCCTTTTCTTTTATATGCTAACAGTGTAGATTTACATTGCCTAGGAAGGCCAGGCCGTGTAAACTCCATTTTGATGCAAACGTGGTCCTGAACTTGTAAATAAAACCTCCGGCCATTTTGTTCCTCCCTATTTGATGGAGTGTTGAGGAGAGTTGGGAAGTAAGCGGGAGAGAGAATTGAAGAACCTCTCCTCTCTTTGGATGGATTAAAAAAAAAAATAGAAAATTAAAAGCATCTTACAACAACCTTCCAAGTCTAGTAAATAGCCAACACTAGTCAAACATACAAATGTACTCCTTTGACTATGATCACGTGATATAGTGTTATCAACATTTTTGCACTCATGCTGCAGGCCAACCGATTTTTTTTCATATCTGAAATAATTACATTTTAAAATTATAATTCCCACAATAAATCACATGAACTATTTTTCAAAATAACCATGTTTTTAGAACTCGCTATATGGTGTAGCGATTTCAACATTTGACTTTGACTATTGAAACTCGCTAAACCATGTAGCGAGTTTAGTTAAATTAGGGTTTAATCGTTTGAATTAATCAACCGTGATTAACAAATCAAAACCCGCTACACCATATAGCGAGTTTAGGCGTACACAGAACTCGCTACATGGTGTAGCGAGTTTACTAAGGTCTTTTTCCAGTAGATAAGGTTTTCAGATCCAGATCCAGATCCATTCTCATTCTCATATCCTCTCATACTTACTTTAAAAAAAAAAAATCCAAATCTTCTTATCATTTAATTTCGTCAGAATAGTTGAATAACAAGAATTAAGATAAATTAACATCATCTTAATCATAGCTTTCACTTGTGTTTAGATATATAAATTTAAGTTTTTATCTGTGTTTTAATATATTATAGATATAAATGTTAGGGTTTTGTTATGTAGATTTTAACACTTTGATTTCGTAATGTAGGGTTAAAGATGAACGGGGGTTCAATCATTTTCATATGCTATTGGGGAGGTGATGATAAACAATCATTTGATGGTCCTCATTTTCAAAAATGGCAAAAATGTGAAATTAGGGCTAATTGTCGATAGAGATACAATGAGTTGATTGATTAATTATATAAAAAGATGGGTTTAGATCGGTCACAATATGATTTGAAAGTCATTTATAGATGTCCTAATACTTTTGAAAGCGGGATTGGTGAGTTTCATTTCCGTATTAAAGATGATGTGTGTATGGATATAATGCTCGATGTTTTAGCTAAATTTGGGGGATGAGTAATTTGCAGCTGTATTTTGTTGTAAAATTGATTGAAAATCAACGTTATCCAGAATTTGAAACATTGCACACAGATACCATTTATGGGTATTCACCAAGTTATGTTAGTGATGCATTTGGTCAGTATACAAACACTTGTATCAACTCAAACTTCAAATTATGGTAACATCGCATGCCTAAATGATCTAGTTGATGACGATAATTCTGAATATGATGTAGATTATGAAGAAGAAGAAGACACTGATGTAGATGCAATGCTAGACGATGTTGATGATAAATATAAGGAGTAGTGATTCTGATGTCGATTTGGGAGAGGGTGATGATGGGTCGATTGATGATGACGTGTAAACACATTTGGTTCATTATGAAGCGCCAAAAAATCGAAGGTATGAGAGAGCAGATTATCATTTTAGAGTGATATTGGTTGTTCTGCTCGACAAGAAGAAGGCTTCACTGATTACATAATGCACCTAGTTTTCCGGTTTGGGATCTGGAGAAACATGAAATTGCTAAAGGGATACGCTTTTCTAGCAAGAACGAGGCGCAATTTGATATAAAAAGGTACCATATTCGCACCAATCGCCGGTTCAGGGTAAGAAAGAGCAGAACTCACGCATGGGTAATTGAATGTCTATTAAAAAAATCCATGCAATTTTTATGTTCGTGTGAGTAGGAGGAAGTTTGGCTATTGGGAAGTGACCAAGTATAAGGCTTCTCATTGTTCCAGACCTATATGCGAAGTTTATTGGTCGGCAAGTAGTTAATTTTATTAAGGCCGATTCAGATGTCATGGTTGGAGTTATTATTTCACACATCAGTTGTAGGTTTGGAAATTAAATTACCTATAAGAAGGCATGGTGTGGAAAGCAAAAGGGCATTGCAGATGTTTTTGGAGATTGGGAGAAATCTTATATAAGGTTACCCCGCGTCCTAGCAGCCATCTAAAAATACAACTCCAGAACAATTGTTTAGTATGCCGATTCAGATGTCATGGTTGGAGTTATTATTTCACACATCAGTTGTAGGTTTGGAAATGAAATTACCTATAAGAAGGCATGGTGTGGAAAGCAAAAGGGCATTGCAGATGTTTTTGGAGATTGGGAGAAATCTTATATAAGGTTACCCCGCGTCCTAGCAGCCATCTAAAAATACAACTCCAGAACAATTGTTTAGTATACTCATCCTCCTCCTTATGTCGGTTACACATGTTTCAATGGGTGTTCTGGGCATTTGGCCCTTTCATTGAGCTTTCTCTCATTGTCGGCCTGTTATTTCTGTTGATGGAACATTCCTTCATGGTAGATATAAAGGGGTAATACTCTTTGCCATGTGTGTTGACGCCCAAGACATAATACTTTCTCTTGCATTTGCTGTTGTTGAAAAAGAGGACTGGACGAACTGGCATTGGTTCTTATATCTTATTTGCAGACATATTATAAAGTTTCGTGAAGTATGCTTGATATTTGACTGTCATCACGACATTCTTAACACTATAGAGGAAGATACGTGGTGGCCAAATGTGCATCATCGATATTGCTTGAGACATACGCGAGAAAATTTCTTGGATAAGCATAGAGGGAAAAGTTTGAAGTATCTGTTTTGGAGAGCAGGTAAAGCAAGTAAAGATAGAAAATTGAAATCTACCTTATAGAGTAACCGTTCAATTAACCCCGAGACAATTGCATGATTTCTGAATTTAGATGCCAGAAAATGGACATTAGCACACGTTGGTGGTTACAGATATGGCATTATTACTACTAACATGTCTGAGGTTTTCAATGGTGTCATGAATGGAGTCCGTGGGATGCCAATAACAGCAATTGTTGAAACTGCCTTCTACTGTTGTGTGGAGTACTTTCAATTAAGGCATGGATTTTCACTTAATGCCTTAGGAGGTAATCCTATAACCATAACATCAATTCCCTACACCAATTCAGTCAGAAAGTTCATTACCGATACTTGAAGAATAGCGAGAAAGGTATGACACATCAGGTAAGGAGGTTCAACACTCATGAAATGGGGGTGTATCATGTGACAACCGCACGTCAGGGTGATAAAGGTGGAAATATCCAAATTGTCTGATTTAATGAGCGTACCTGCACATGTGGTAAATGGGTTTCATATCACATGCCTTGTTCCCATCTTCTGTGTGCATGTGGGATTACAGCAGTTTGTTGCTGATGTAGGAGTCACTGCAAGTGAACTCGCTACACGGTGCAGTGATTTTCATTGAACTCGCTACACCGTGTGGCGAGTTCACTTGCAGTGACTCATACAGCAGCAACAAACTGTTGTAATCCCACCTGCACACATAAAATCCATATACCCAAGTTTACAACCTGTACAATATACCATAAAATACAGCAGAACTCGCGTACTAAAGTCTCAAAACAATATACTAAACTGTACAAAAACTTAAAAAATCATAAAACAAACATCCAAATAAAAACTTAAAAAAACATACAGAAAATTTATAAATGTTTTCTTACAACTAATACAACTAATATCACAAAGTTTTATTACATCTAAATAAAAAATAGTTTCACTTATTTCTCTTCTCATACTTTCTGTCATAGGCAGCCGGGTGAAATTCTTCATCGGATGCCGCCCCCGAGACCCTCTTCTAATCAACTCCTCCCGTTGAGCAGGGGTAAGACGTACCCCACTAGATGAAGTCGCAGACGGATCAAAGAAGGGTGGAGTATCCACTCGTGAGTATGATAAAGGAACCCTAAATCCATTTCTCGAGTATACCGGCATGTGAAAAGTCCTAGGTTGAGGGTCAGCGAAATCATCATCATCATTAAAAATCCCACTCAACAAACTCGGGCCATGACGAGGGTAAACACCTGAATAAATTCCCTCCTCAACCTCCTTTCGAATCCTCTCCTCTGCCTACTCCCCCTGAGTAGGTCCCCACTGTGAAGGATAATCAAAGAGTACATCATACTGAGTCTCGGAATCTGGCTGGACCTCGGGCTCTGGTTGGACCTCGGGCTCTGGCTCATCTGACTCGTTGTTCAAATCCATTTATGGTTGTGGTTGTGGCTGTGCACGACGTCTAACACGTCGATGTTGAGGTTCTACCCCCTGTACGCGATCTACCGGTGATGGAGGTGCTGCAGCCTCAAGTCGTTGCTGCTTCCTAACGTTAATGAGTGTGTGTCTAATCAACCTCCGAATCTCATCTTGTTGCGGACACGACATATGTTGATGCTCCTCATTGGTGATATGCATACGTTGAAGGTTTTGCACCTGTATTTATAGAAAAAAAAAATAAGAATGAGACATAAGTTAATAAATTGAAGTTTTTTTTTAAAAAAAAAAACTAGAAAAAATAATGAAAAATGTAAATACTTACCATGCAATCTAGGAAAGGGGCAACCGACCGGTATCCAATGTCCTATATATGAAGGGGTTATGCACAAACATGCACGTTATGCTCCGAAACGATATCATATATGGATCAGTGTAATGAATAATGAAAGCCTGGGACCCCCACAGCCAGTAAGTTCCGCCGCTGTCCCCAAAGTGCAATGTATTGTTGATGGCGGTCGCTCCAAATCACAAGATTGTTTCCACGCCTATCAACTCTGTGCAAGTCCCTCCGAGTGTCGCAAGGTTCTGGGACCCCCTGCAGCATGCCAAACTGCCTCAGAACACGATCCGGCAAATGCCACTCTATCCTCTCAAAGCATATAAGAGGGACCCGCGCCATCCATACGGCCTCCCTGATAGCAGTAGGCCGGAGCTTGTCTCTCTCTATAAGGCTGCCATATAACATGATCATCCGTTAGCTTGGCCAGCTGATCACATAGCCTCACAGGTTATGAGCAGTAATCTCCTTGAGATACAATGATGATACGGTACATCAGAAATTTCATAAAAAGAATAATTATAAAAAAAGTTAAAATAACCTATAACGACGAGAAATTAATGTATGGTATATGTATACCTGCATCCCAGTGGCATGTGCTCTTGTGCCGGATCAATATTTCGCCTTCGAATTCCAGGTTGTACACATAGCAGCTGCTCCCAAGCCCAAATCTCTATCAATAAAATCTATATCAAATACTATAAATAATGCCGATAATTTGAAATCAAACTTAAAACCAACAACATAATGCACATTAAAATGAGATAACCATACCTGTAAAATGTTGAGAAATCCACTGCACTGGCTCGTAAGAGGGTTAGTCACACTACATAACTCTCGATATAGAAAAGCCAGTGAAGCACTACCCCAACTATACATCCAGACCCACGAAATCTCTCGAAGCAGTGGGAGATAATACAACTTAACCTTGTTGTTTGTATGATCAGGCATCATCGTAGAACCCAAGGCTAGCATGATATATGCCCGTGTGTACATATCCACAATGTATTCTTTTTTTTTTTTTATAAATCATTTAGGATGATTATTTTTTTACACTACTCACACACACACACATGCACGCACAGAAGCGCCTAGGAGATAAATCCTAGAATCCCAGGGAGAGAAAGCCTTCCCTCTAACTTCTGGGGGGATCGAACCCATGACCTCCAGGTTGGAAGCCATGAGCTCTAGCCAGCAGGCCAAATCCCCATGTCATATCCACAATGTATTCGGGAGTATCATCAGCGAGGTCATGGAAATGTGGAAACTGACACTACTAGAAAGTGGCAGATTACCGAGAAAAATTTACCGACGGACCGCGTCCGTCAGTAATACCGACGGACATTCAACGATTACCGACGGATATTAAATTTGCACTTGCTAGGATTTTTTTTTTATTAAATTTACATTTTATTCCGTCGGTAATGGTAAAGAATCCGTCGATAATACCGACGGTCGGTCTCTGTCGATAATACTGACGGATCCTGTCCGTCTGTAAATGTGAATATAAATTAAACCCTGCCTCCCTCCCATTCAGTTCCGCTAAAAGAGAGAAAAATTTGTGTTTGCCGACGCACGGCCCGTTGATAATCTCTCTGGGATATCGTCGGGGATCGGCCGGCGGGCTTCCTTTACTGACGAACAATTTTCGGCAATATATTTGTGCTTGCCGACGCATGGTCCGTCGGAATTACCGACGGAAACGTCCGTCGGTATTACCAACGAGAAATTACCGACGGAATCCGACGGATCGCGTCCGTCGGCAAACATCTATTACCGACGAAATCTAGGGTTTAGCGACGGATATTTTCGTCAGTAATTGATCAGTTTCTAGTAGTATGGCTCGTTGTTAGTCAAATATATGTTTAGATTTAGAATTGCTTAATCCCAATCATAACAAGCATTAATGAGGACCCCTAATTTAATTAGATCAAATAGAATTTTTCTATATACCATAGGTTCCCTTAGTGCTAGTGCCTAGTGTTTTTGTTATGTATTTTCTCAAGATTTGAAGACTTGAAGACCTGAGAATTTCCTTCTGCAATGTGAGTTACTCCTTGGAAGATGCCTTACCGATTGAGGTGACTCACCGGTCACTTACCGGTTGAGTTACCGGACCGACCTCACCGGTCATGCCCTCTTTACCGGTTGAGGCTTACTCCTCAAGCTTCCCTGTTAGCAGCTTGCCGATGCATTAATTGCTCCCAACTACCCAGCCATCAACTTTAGCTAAAGTTGGTAAAGCAAGCATGCTGACAAGACATCTCTGCAACAAATCAGTACCTTCTTTGAGAATGTCAAGTAACCAGTACTCACAGCGCCCAAACTATCTCTGGAAATCCTCTCTATCCAATCTCAGGCATTTAATGCAAGGATCTTCCCATTTAATGCCTGCCAGTCCAAGTCATCATTACAACCTCTTCAAAGACAACAGCTCCTTTTCAAAGTTCTATAAATAGCTTCCCTGGAGCATTGAAGAAGGTTGGTGCATTTATGATTCTTGAGAGTGAGTTGCTTTGAACTACCAACCTGCACATTCTCTAGTTCAAAGCATTCAAAGCAAGTCCCCTTATTCACTAGACATCTCTGTTAGGACTTATACACTGGCACCTCAATCAATTCTGTAGTGTTCCTCCATTAGACTACTTATGGAACACATTGATTGACTCACACACAACACCCTAGAGAAATCAGCTCAGCTTGTGAGCACATCTCTAGAAAACACCAGTCTTTATTGTAGCACGACCCATTAGTGGTCACCTCTAGATTGGCGGCCTTTCAATCATTGGCTTGCAACTTGTAATAGGTAGAATCCATTAATATAGTAGTGCACCTTCACAAATCCAAGTTCCGACCAAACTTGGTAGAGGACGTAGCGAGTTATTTAACACTTGTGAACCTCTTCAAACAATGTGTCATTTATTGCTTTGTTTGTTTTCTGTTGTGTAGTTGAAATCAGTTGATAATCTCTCAACTGGTCACAACCTATTGACTTCACTTACTGCTCATTTTGTTTGTCTTACTTGGAAACAACCTTCGTCTTGACTTGCATGATGTATTGATTTACCGGTTTGCTTTTCCTTTAACTGAAAACTTTATTTCCGCTGTGCAAAATCATTCACCGGTAAGCTAGAGTTTTTCAAAACCAGTTTTAGCAAAAAGTTTTTAAAACAGGCTATTCACCCCCCCCCCTCTAGCCTGATTCCTACCATTTGGGACCTAACAATTGGTATCAGAGCTGTCAATTTTCGAAAATCATTTTTCCAAGCTTAATCTCTTGAATTGCCAATTCCAAAATGGCAGGAAAAATCATGCAATCATACAACTTGGCAACCGTTCCTATGTTGAATGAAAACGAATTTCCAGTATGGAAAAACAGAATCATGCGGTACTTGGACTCAATAGATGATAGGTTAACTACTGTAGTCAGAGATGGTTCAATAACACCCCTGAAAATCAATCTTGCTACCAGAGCACCCAAAACTCCTCTCATGGATCATGCAGATAGAGAGTCTGAACAAGATTTTGAGGTCTATGAAACCTATGTGCCAAAACCACGTGAAGAATGGACTGAGGATGACAAACTTTGTGATTCCTTGGACAGAAAAGCTTTGCACATCATAACCTCTGGACTTGATGACAGACTATACAAACAAGTACAAAGCTATGAGACTGCTCAACAGGTGTGGCAGAGTCTTCTCAGATACTTTGAAGGAGATCAGGTGGCAAAGGACAACAGACTCTACAAAAGTGTAGCTGAGTTTGAGTCCTTCAAGAAGAATCCAAATGAGACGTTAAGGGAAACGTACGACCGTTTCTGCGAGGTGAGTAATTCTTGTGCTTCTCTAGGTAGAGTTTACACTATGAAAGACCTAAACATGAGATTCCTCAATTCTCTTGGAGACTTGTGGCATGTGAAGGTTGCTATTTTGAAAGAATGCCGTGATTTGAACGTTACTCATATCCAGAACATTGTGTCAACTTTGTTTTTATATGAGGAAGAACTCAACCGGCTGAGTGGAGTTCAAAAACAATTTAAAAATCTATCTCTGCCAGCTCAGACCGAGATCTTCCCCGGTTCTTCTATGCTTACCAGCCAAACTACCACCATAGACTCTCTCTCAATCTCTCAACCTCAACCAACTCAAGCCAATATCCCTTCTAATGTGATTTTTGAGGAAGAAGATGAATTTGCTGCCTTCGCTAGAAACTATAGAAAGTTCAAGGATTTTAAAAGATCCCAAAGAATCCCACAAAGAAATCCTTCCAACCCAAATCCTCATCATTTCAAAGATCTGGGAACTTCCAAAAGAAAGGCCAAACCTCAACCTCAACCGATGGAAAGAATGCCCAAGGTGAGCTTGCGTGTTACAACTGTAGAAAACCCGGCCATTTTGCCTCCAAATGCCCTCAACCTAAATATGAATTTTTGAGAAAGAAACCATTCAAGAAATTCCCTAGATCTAAATCTAAGAGCTTAGTTGCTGAGGATGGAACTGAAAAAGCTATGCCAGTTTGGTTCGAGACTGATTCTGAGAATGAGGATGCTGACATAGATGAAGAGGCTGATGTCAGTTTTGTTGCTATGGATGGAACCTATGACAAACCCATCTCCCTACAAACTCCTATCTTTAGACACCCCAATTTCAATGAACACTCATCCTATATTGACCAGACCCCACCTAGGAGATCTCCCTTAACTTACTTTGACGAACCCATTCCTATTTCTAAGTCAGGTGAGAGTAATCCTTATAATTTCAAAATTCAAAACATAGGTGGATCCCTTTATGGTCAGTCTAAAACCATGCCCACTCTCAGACCGTTGATGCAACCAATTCAACAGACCTACCAAGCTCAAGCCTTACCGATAATCTCTCATCAACCGACGCTTGAGACCCGACCGATTCATTTCTTAAAGCCTCTAAACGAGTCAAGCCCTCAACCGATATCATCACTGCCAAATTTTGATCCCAATTTTGAACCATCACCCTCTTCCTCTCAGCCTACCGTTGACCCTATGCCAAATATGTCAAAGTCTGAAATGGCAGAGGTGATGAATCTCAGATTTTGAAAAATTAAATGAAGCTCACAAAATTATGGCTGATAATTTTAAAATGATCACTACTGAAAATGACTCTTTGAAAGCTGAAATAAAAATTTTAAAAGAAATTAAGCTAGAGTCTGATCAGTTGAAGAAAAATAATCAAGAACTCACTGAAAGACTAAACATATCTGTTGGTCAAATCGCTGATCTTGTGTCAAGAAATAATTCTCTTTCAAAAACCATTGACACATTTTCAAAATCCCGAGCTGCTATGGATGTTATCATACAAGATCAATTATCTCCTCACCGAGATGTAACAACTGGTATAAGCTTTACATCCAGCAGTAAGGAAAATGACAGCAATGACAAACCGGTTACCAAGTCTGTCTCTGAGAACTTGATGGGTAAATTTGATGATGCTCAATCCAAATTGATTAAGAGAGAGTTAACTAAACCTTTCAAAGCTGTTCCACACACCTATCCCAAGGGAAGGGAACAGATGAAGGCTTATTTGGGCAAAAACAAATCCCAATGGACCGAGGTAGCTGATCCTGAGCTAGGACAATATGTTCCTCTCAGTGATGGTAACAACAAAGGTGGAATTAAAATTGCTGACCAAGTTGCAGGTAAGGAAATCTCAACCGGTAAGGAAGCCATCACCGGTAAAGGATCAACCGGTCAGACAACTGTCACCAGTCAACCAACCGGTGAGAACTCCCCAACCGGTAAAAGACCTTCCAAACCAATGCAACCGGTCAACAAAGCTAAATCCATCACCTTCGTCCCCAAAGGATGCATTTACGCTCAATCGGTGAACTCTTCTGAAGCAAAAGCTATATTGAACATCCAATCATCTAAGCCCCCTCAGCCATCTTCTAATAAATGTGCAAATTATGGTTTTATTGGTCACAAGGCTTATGAATGCCTCTTGAAGCACCTATCTGGACCCACTGAGTCTAAAAGCTCAGGTGGTGGCCAGGTATGGCTGCCAAATAGGAACTAACTCTTTGGACCCAAAAGAATAAGGGGGACCATAAGCTTACTGTTTCATTTCAGGAATGCTTAATGGCCTCAACCGATGCCGGTAAGGATGTTTGGATTATGGACGGTGGATGCTCTAGGCATATGGCCGGACATCTTTGATCTCCTCACCGATGCGGAAGAAGCATCTGGTCCTCCGGTTGTCTTTGGTGACAACGCGAGGGTAAAATTATCGGTCGTGGATCCATCAAAAGAGGTACAGTTGTTGTACAGAAGGTATCTTTGGTGGATGGTCTAAAACATAACCTTCTCTCCATATCACAATTCTGTGATAAAGGTATGCATTGTGTTTTCAATTCTTCCAATTGCTATGTGAAAGACATTGCTACAGGTGAAACACTTCTCACTGGATATAGAAAAGGTAACGTATATGCTATTGATTTAAACAATGTTTCGAATGTTACTAATGTTTGTTTTGTATCTAAGAACATCAGTGAGAACTCCTGGCTATGGCATAAGAGACTCAGTCACTTGAATTTCAAATACCTATCCAAGCTGGCTAATCAAAATCTAGCTGCCGACTTACCCCAAGTGTCTGCTAATCATGATAGGAAATGCAGAGCCTGCCAATTGGGAAAACAGCATAAAGAATCTTTCCACAGTAAGCCCTGCATGTCTACTTCTAGATGCCTTCAGTTGCTGCATATGGATCTGTTTGGCCCCACAACTACTGCCAGTTTAGGGGGTAACAGATATGCTTTGGTTGTTGTAGACGATTTCTCAAGATATACCTGGGTAGAGATGTTTGCTTCAAAAGATGATACATATGAAGTTGCTACCAGATTATTCCGTCTACTGCAAACTCAAAAGGAGTGTGACATCATCAGTATGAGATCAGATAATGGAACAGAGTTCAAAAATCTTGGAATTGCTCAGTACTGTGATGATCATGGAATAGATCACAATTTCTCAGTTGCTGGTACACCGCAACAAAATGGTGTAGTTGAGAGAAAGAACAGGACATTGATCGAAGCTGGAAAAACGATGATATCCGAAGCTAGGCTTCCCAAGTATTTTTGGGCCGAAACTATCCATACAGCATGCTTCACCCAGAATAGATCTTTGGTCAACAAATTTCACAACAAGACCCCTTATGAGCTATGGCGTGGCAGAATTCCCAATATTGGTTTCTTCAAGATCTTCGGATGCAAATGCTATGTACTTTACAACGGTAAAGAGTGCCGAGGTAAATTTGATGAAAAAGCTGATAAAGGCATCTTTGTGGGATACGCCAAGCACAGTAAGGCAGTTAGAGTTTTTAATAAACGGTTGTTGAAAATTGTTGAATATGTTCATGTTACTTTTGATGAATTTGATTTGCTAGAGTCTGATAAGACTCCAAATAGTACTGATAATTCTGGTGTGTTTGAGACAGGTACCAACAATCAAAATTCCAATCATTCCACCAGTTCTAATGCAAATCAATCTCCTGTTCAGCCTTCAGCCTCAAGTGGTGTAACTTGTAGAGACTTAGTTGATGACTCCTTCTTTCCCCAATCGGTTAGGCAATCCAATAGACAACCCCAGCTAACCGATTTATTACCAACTAGTCCTAATATCAACTTTCCAAATTCACCTCCTGAAGCTGAACCAATTTCAAACAATTTATCGTTTCCTTCCCCACTTACCGATCACCAGTCACCATCACCCTCATCTAACCAATCTCCTCAACCAGTCTCATCTCCCTTTACCGGTCATACTCCTCCATTAGAAACCTTAAGGCAAGAACCTGTTAGGCAAGATCTCCCTAGGGAAGTGAGATCAGTTAGAGATCATCCATTAGAAAATGTGATAGGTGATGTCTTTGGTCCCAGAATGACTAGAGGCCAGTTAAGAAATTTAGAGGATCAACATGGACTATTTTCCTCTGCTATGGTCTCGAATATTGAACCAAAGAAGACTGGGGAAGCACTAGATGACCCCAGCTGGGTAGAAGCTATGCAAGAAGAGCTTAACCAGTTTGATAGATGTAAAGTTTGGGAGTTAGTGCCTAGACCTAGTGATCAAACTGTGATTGGAACGAAATGGGTTTATAGGAATAAATTGGATGAGACTGGAAAAATAATTAGGAACAAGGCTAGACTAGTGGCGAAAGGATATAGGCAGGAAGAAGGCATAGACTATGATGAGACTTTTGCTCCCGTAGCTAGATTAGAAGCCATTAGGTTATTTCTTGCCTATGCAGCCTACAAAGAGTTCAAGCTATATCAAATGGATGTGAAAAGTGCCTTTCTCAATGGGGAACTTCAAGAACTTGTTTATGTAGATCAACCTCCTGGTTTTGAAGATTCCAAGAAGCCTAATCACGTATACAAATTGAATAAAGCTTTGTATGGCCTCAAGCAAGCACCTCGAGCATGGTATGAAACTCTCTCCAAATTCCTACTTAGTGAGAAGTTTGAACGAGGTAAAATCGACACCACCTTATTTATTGCTAAGCATAATGGTCATTCATTGTTAGTTCAAATATATGTTGATGACATTATTTTTGGATCTACTAACGAAAAATTATGCAAGAGATTTGAGAAACTTATGCGAGCAAATTTGAGATGAGCATGATGGGTGAGCTTACATTTTTCCTTGGACTTCAAGTCAAGCAAACCCAAGAAGGTATTTTTATCAATCAAGCCAAATACACTAATGATCTAATCAAGAAATTTGGTCTTGACTCTGCTCATCCTCAAAGCACTCCAATGGCCACCAATGTATAGCTTGACAAAGATGAGTCCGGTAAGAAAGTAGATATGACACTCTACCAAGGTATGATAGGATCTCTACTTTACTTAACCGCTAGATGAGCCGATATCATGTTTGCCGTATGTGTATGTGCTAGATTTCAAGCTGACCCTAGAGAATCTCATTTGCAAGCTGTTAAAAGAATTATTAGATATCTTGTGGGAATTTCTAACTTAGGTTTGTGGTATCCAAAAGACTCTTCATTTACACTTATTGGTTATTCAGATGCTGATTTCGCAGCTTGTAGGGTCACCAGGAAGAGTACTAGTGGAACTTGTCAATTTCTAGGTAACCGATTGGTTTCCTGGTCATGCAAGAAACAAGAATCAATTTCCACTTGTACGACTGAAGCTGAGTTCATAGTTGCTGGGAGTTGCTGTTCTCAAATCCTATGAATGAAGCAACAACTAGTAGACTGTGAAATCCCTCAAGAAGTATGTCCTATCTATTGTGATAACACCTCAGCTATTTCAGTATCCAACAATCCTGTGATGCATTCAAAGACCAAGCACATAGACATCAAATACCACTTCCTCAAGGATCATGTTGAAAAGGGTAACATTGTTCTTTTAAAAGTCCATACTGATTATCAATTAGCTGATATCTTAACAAAACCATTGGACATTAAAAGATTTGAATTCCTTAGAGGAGAACTAGGCATGATTGATATTCGATAAATATTATGTGCTAACTTTGCTATCTGTGTAAGCTATCAACAAGATCAAGGTGATTTCTCTCGTTTACCGATGTGTTTCAAGTGCTCGTTTACCGGTATCCCTTACCGGTAAAGCAAGACTCATTTACCGGTCCTCTTACCGACATACTTGATCGGTAAATGGCGTCGCTAATCGGTGATCTCCAACCAGTAAAAGATCTCTCTTACCGATCAATACCTGACCGGTCAGATACCTTGCCGATTGACCTCTTACCGACGAACTGCGGCCGGATCGAAATTTGCAATCCGTATTTAACCGGCTCGTTTGTCATCATGGCCAATATGTCACATCAATCCCTTCGCCGCTGCAGTCTGCACTTACCGTACCTATCCTTACCTGTTCCCCATGCTCCTATACAAAAGAAGAAGATCAATTTTAAATAATTGACCAAAAAGGTAATCTCTGTATCATTCATATTTATCAAAAAGGTTATCTTTTTGTCCTTTATTATATTTTGATATAACTGCTGCACACACGTTCATATTTTCATGACCCATATTTAATTTCGTGAAACAAAACTGTTAATCAATGTGCACGACAGTTAAAACCTTTAAGCTTCCTTTGTTTTAACCAACGCATCTCTTCATCTTCCCGCTATTTTGTCCCCTATATAAGGATTTCAAAATATTATTTAAAGTTTCTGGATTCTCTCTCTCTCTAACGAACTAAGGCAACCGGCAAAAACTCATTCTTACTTCATCTTCTCCATTCGTTTATCTCTTCAATCAAGTTCTCTGGTATGTCCATTGAACTTTAAGATCTGAACGAACGAAGACCATATTTTCTTAGGATCCTTCTCTAACTTATATTGTTTGATTAATTTTTGATTCACAGATGGCTCCCAAGAAAGACATTTATGGAGGTTACATTCTCCCTAGCTTCTTCGACTCCGATGAAGGCCGCGCCATTGAAGCCCTGATTCATTGTCGCCGGAGTTATCCCTTTCGTGATGCCTAATGGGAATGAAGATATCTATTATGAGATGGTCAATGAATTGTTTGACAATGGTGTGGTGGATGAGAATGAGAATATTATTTCAGCTATTCTTTGGCGTTCCCGTTACCTTTAGCCCAGCTACTATTGCTGCTGCCTTCCCCAATCTCTCTTCCTCTGGTTCATCTTCTATCTCCATGAAAGATATGATTGATGCCTGGTCAAAGGTTCGTGGATCTGACCCCTTCGTTACCGGTGAAGCAAACAAGAAGGCTGGTTTTGATGCCGTGTATTATGCTGTTGCCGATATCGTGGACCGATGCTTCATTTGCCGGTCTGGCTCTCATCACTGTATCACCATGATACAATGGGAAGCAATAGCTGCTATCATCATTGGTGGAGAATTCAACTGGTGTGCCTTCCTTTACCGTATTGTCTTGATTGCCTTCAAGAAATATCAGAAGGAGAAACCATCTACCAAGCCAAATAAAGCCAAACCCTGTCACTATTTGATGATAAGCCGTGCCCTTAGATCCATCCCAGCTGTTCTTCAAGCTTCTGAGAATCAACCCAAATATCCCCAATCCTTCTGCAAGGCCTTTGACAAGTTTGATATAATTAGAGCTATCAAAGAATCTACCGGTAAGCCAATCGGTAATCCATCTGAACCCTCCACCGGTAAATCAACCGGTAAGTCTGCTGAACCAGTCGGTAAACCAACCGGCAAACCAGCTCAAAAGAAGAAACTCTCTAGCCGGCCAAAGGTTGCTCAATTTGCCGGTGCTCCTCCTGCTCCCAAACCTTCTTTGCCGGTTAAGAGAAAATTACTTGAATCTTCTGATGATGATGATGATAAGCCTATCTCTATCATTCTTTCCCCTACCAGAAAGCAAAAAGCCACAGCCAGAAAATCAGCTCCTCCCCCTTCCAAAAGATCCAAACCTATTCCAAAATCTTCCCAACAAATTGCCAAAGAAAATGCTGAGAGAAGAAGGAGAATTGAAACAGACTTGGGAACCTTCATACCTTTCATTCCCAAAAGACTCTTTGATCACAACTTCCTTACTGACAAAATCCCGTTTACCGGTCAATCATCAACCCGATCGGTAAGCCATTGCAAACCGATCAGAAACCCAACCTTTCACATTTACCATTACAATCCCTGGTTAGTCAATCCTACCTTTGAACCATCTCCCACTTGGGCATATCCTATTGAGCACTTGCCCCCTTTCCTTCGAAGGCTTCTGCAATTCCATGAGACCCACAAAAACTCAGTCCCAGTCGGTGACATATCTGATTATGTGGACTTTGACAACATCTATGAAGATAAAGGTCTCTATTATACCAAGCCATGTTTGTTAAGTGACTATGATATCTCATTGTCCAGAGAGAATCTACTCAAGATTTACAATCGGTATTTCGAGTTGCTGCCTCCAATGTGGAATGCCATCTACTTGGCTCAGGACAGGCTCCGGCAAGATATGATGATTCAGGCAGTGTGGATTGATTTTGCCATTCTTTATAATGCTCAGGATACCCTCAAGGAATCTGATCCCTATCAGCTTGGAAGATATGAGTTACCGGGAGATGATCTTCCCTCCTTTGATCCTGAAATTGTCAACTTAGGCCCTCGAAGATGGCAATTCGTGAAGAATGTAATGGATGTGGTGCAAAATCTGGTGGACTTGAACAGATACTTCCAGAGTATGGGTGATATTTCTCTTTCTGCCTTCTTCAATTCTGTTCAATCCAGCAAAAACAAATGGGCTACCATTCCTGATGAAGAAATAGAAGAAATGTTCAAGGACATTAGTGGCTCTGATGTTCAAGCCATTGATAGGGCGAAGCGACCGTCACAAGCTCTAGCTCTGCCGACTCCGGTGATTCGAGATGCCGATGACCGAGTCTTCTTTGAGATTGATCGGTCTAAGAAAATTAGTGCTGATTTTACCACTCCTTTGCCGATGCAACATGTGGGAGGAGGTAATACTGAGACATCTCCAGTTACCGTTCTTGCTGCAGGAGGAGGAGAAATTATTATCTCAAGTCCTTTACCGGTTATTCAACCGATGCCTCTTACCGGTGAGATACTCCAACCGGTTAGAGAAGATTTACCGGCTACTGAGCCCTTTACTGATGCTACTCCTTTACCGGTTTCTGAGCCCCTTACCGATACTGCTCATTTACCGGTTAGCAAGCCCATTGCCGTTGCTTCTGCTGAACCGGTTAAGGCAAGTAATATTGATGATATTCTTCTCCAGCAAGCCTTGGCAGCTAGCTTATTTACTGAGCAAACTGAGAAGCTCAAGGAAAGTCAAAGGGCAACCATTGAGGAGTTAGCTACTCAGAAAGCCATTCAAGCATCTCTTCTACCGGCTAATCAATCGGTAAGCCAAGTGATTTCTCCTTCCTCTTCCAGAGCCAATTCACCGGTTCAGGAGGAGATTGACCCTGTTTTTGATGAAGATTCCCTCTCCGATTTCTACGAAGAAGAAGATGATGATTTTGATGAGAATGACCCTACAATTCCACCGGTTTATGATGATCCTGGTATGCGTCAGAAAGACTTGATGTCAACCTTGAACTACTATACCTCCAAGGCCTCTATTCCTCGATCTGCCGATGGAATCCCTTTATTTGAAGTTCATGAGAAAATCTTTAGCAAGTCAGTAACTGAGCCTACTCCAATGCCTCCATCCATTGCCGATCGGCTTCAGAGGCAAAGGAGAGAGGATAGAATGACCACCTTCATTGATGTGGTCGAAGTTATGAAAATTGGTGCTGCTCCTGAAGATACTCCTCCTAGATATACCAAAACTCATGGGCCCGGTGAGACAAGTCGCCGGCATCAGAAAATAATGGTTTTGAAACTGAAGAAGCGTCCTGTTCCTCCCAAAGGCAAGGAAATCATGCCTGGAAAGGATGAACAACAGTTGTTTACCGATTTCCCTTCTCCAAAGCAAAACAAAAAATACCCTTCCTCTCTTCAGCAACACAACCAGTTTATCAGAATTCATGGCCAGGTTGCTACCTTTGCTCCTAGACCGGTTGAAAGCACTCTTTCAACTGATAATCTCGTCATCCGGTATCTCTCTCTCAATGGCCGTATAACTCATGTTTTGGAAATGAGGATTCTAAATTGGTCGTTTGAAGTAACCAAAATGGTTGGGCTTATGCCAAACGTTTCTAGGCGTTCTATCTTAAGAAATGGCCAGCCTCAACCTTTGAGCAACATTAGAGAAGCCTCGTTACTTCTGCTTGCACTTAGAGTGATTCATGTTCTAAGGCGTCGGCAAGCCATCTTACCGTTAGTCCCTACTGCAGCTGAGCTCTTGGAACTTTCTTTTGCTGAGATGATGAGTTTGGAACCCTTTGATCCTCTTGCTCCTGCTTCTCCTTTACCGATTTCTCCTACTGGCTCTCCCATGGAATTAATGGATGAGGAGATTGAGATCTCTCCTACCGGTGAAGTGTCTCGGGCCGTTCAGACTCCAGCAACTCATCTTACCGATAGCCAACTTGCCGATCCATTACCTCCAGTTACCGATGCTCCCTTACCGGCCAGCCAACCGGTCTCTCAAACTGCTCCTTTGCCGACCCCTCCTACCGATGATTTGAATAGGCCACTCCTTGCCTCAGATTTGATAGATCTTCATAGAGCTTTGCTTGATGGCTTTGTTGAAGTTAATGCTGAGTTGGCTCGTTCTTTTATTAAGTCCAATCAAGAGGAGGATGAAAGACGATTTGATTTGTTGAAAACTGGTATTGCTTTGTCTCTTGGCAATTTCATGACCGATATAAATGCTAGAGATAACGTCATCAGAGATCTCCGGTTACAACTTGATGAAGTTCAGCAAACCAACAAAATCCTTTGTGAACAACAAATTTTCGGCAAAGCTATTCTGGACCGATCCATTGAAGAACTCAAACGGTCAGCCGAAGCTCTTAGCAGTTGTCAAGAGAAGAACCGTGAACTTGAGATGGAGTTAGCCAAAGTAAAAGCGAAAAATGAAGTGCTTTTGGTAGTTAGAGAAGAAAGGAAGAAAAGGAAAAGTGGTGAGAAAGAGAAGAAGAAAGCAAAGAAATCATCCAAGAAGTCTAAAGCCTCAGATCCTCCTTCAGATGCTGCTGCTCCTTAGCCGAAGCCTCTTACCGGTGCAGCTCTGAGAATGTAACCGATGATGTTTTTGTCTTTCTTTCCCTCATTCACCGGTCTACAACATAATGAGAATCTCTTATCCTTAAACTTTGTGTTTTGTTTGAATTTCCTTTACTCTTAACTATTTTGAATGTTCCAAATGCTACTAACAGTCTCATTTTGCAGGTCTCATTCAAAATCTTTTCTTAGTTTTATTTTAATGTCTCCTTCAAGCTTTAACTTTGGTTGTAAGCTTACTTAGGTAGCATCAAGTTGTCTCTTGACTTGAGGAATGATATATTAAATATACAAACTCTTTATCATTTCTTTTTCTAAGTCAAGAAGATGCTAACCTAGGGTGATTGGACTTAAGCAATTAGGAGGAGATTGTTAGTCAAATATATGTTTAGATTTAGAATTGCTTAATCCCAATCATAACAAGCATTAATGAGGACCCCTAATTTAATTAGATCAAATAGAATTTTTCTATGTACCATAGGTTCCCTTAGTGCTAGTGCCTAGTGTTTTTGTTATGTATTTTCTCAAGATTTGAAGACTTGAATACCTAAGAATTTCCTTCTGCAATGTGAATTACTCCTTGGAAGATGCCTTACCGATTGAGGTGACTCACCGGTCACTTACCGGTTGAGTTACCGGACCGACCTCACCGGTCATGCCCTCTTTACCGGTTGAGGCTTACTCCTCAAGCTTCCCTGTTAGCAGCTTGCCGATGCATTAATTGCTCCCAACTACCCAGTCATCAACTTTAGCTAAAGTTGATAAAGCAAGCATGCTGACAAGACATCTCTGCAACAAATCAGTACCTTCTTTGAGAATGTCAAGTAACCAGTACTCACAGCGCCCCAACTATCTCTGGAAATCCTCTCTATCCAATCTCAGGCATTTAATGCAAGGATCTTCCCATTTAATGCCTGCCAGTCCAAGTCATCATTACAACCTCTTCAAAGACAACGACTCCTTTTCAAAGTTCTATAAATAGCTTCCCTGGAGCATTGAAGAAGGTTGGTGCATTTATGATTCTTGAGAGTGAGTTGCTTTGAACTACCAACCTGCACATTCTCTAGTTCAAAGCATTCAAAGCAAGTCCCCTTATTCACTAGACATCTCTGTTAGGACTTATACACTGGCACCTCAATCAATTCTGTAGTGTTCCTCCATTAGACTACTTATGGAACACATTGATTGACTCACACACAACACCCTAGAGAAATCAGCTCAGCTTGTGAGCACATCTCTAGAAAACACCAGGTCTTTATTGTAGCACGACCCATTAGTGGTCACCTCTAGATTGGCAGCCTTTCAATCATTGGCTTGCAACTTGTAATAGGTAGAATCCATTAATATAGTAGTGCACCTTCACAAATCCAAGTTCTGACCAAACTTGGTAGAGGACGTAGCAGTTATTTAACACTGTGAACCTCTTCAAACAATGTGTCATTTATTGCTTTGTTTGTTTTCTGTTGTGTAGTTGAAATCAGTTGATAATCTCTCAACTGGTCACAACCTATTGACTTCACTTACTGCTCATTTTGTTTGTCTTACTTGGAAACAACCTTTGTCTTGACTTGCATGATGTATTGATTTACCGGTTTGCTTTTCCTTTAACTGAAAACTTTATTTCCGCTGTGCAAAATCATTCACCGGTAAGCTAGAGTTTTTCAAAACCAGTTTTAGCAAAAAGTTTTTAAAACAGGCTATTCACCCCCCCCCTCTAGCCTGATTCCTACCATTTGGGACCTAACACTCGTAATCTACCTTAGCTTGATACTACTCTCATCCATATCTTCGGGAGATGGGACAACCCCTAAAAGATCGTGACATACCACCCGCCAGTCTAAAAGTGGTGGGATGTCAGCATCAGTAACAACATCCCCATCAATCGGCAACCCGAAAATCATGTCAATATCCTCTAGGGTAATAGTCATCTCACCAACCAGGAGGTGTAATGAATGGGTCTCCGGACGCCATCTCTCAATCAATGCCTCCAGCAACCCATAATCGTACTTAATTCTCCCTATATAATGAACCCCACTAAAGCCACTCTCGGCTAATCTCGACAATATACTCGGTGCTAGTCTATCTGGCAATGTGACACCATGACGAAATGAAAGCGGACTAGCAACCTGCTGTCCGGCCCAAATAAAACGAGCTATGTAGCCCTCATGTGCAGTCAAAACAGAATTATCGATAGGCACAGGATAAATGAAGGTATCCATCTGTTTCAACAAAAGAAACCCAATTTCAATATCCAATAAATAAATATATAAAAATAGAGAATTTGAAATATCAATAGCAAATACTTATAAATGAAATAACAAACATACTAACAATTGAGATCAAAAAAGCCCACAAACTGAGTTCAAAACCCCAAAATTTCAAATATACGATAATTGAGTTCAAATATACCAATAATTGAGTTCAAATTTACCTACAATTGAGTTCAATAACAACATCAATTGAGTTCAATATCAACATGTACAACAACTCAAATCAAAGTATACTAACAATTGAGTTCAAAATAAACCAACAATTGAGTTGAATAAACTTAATTTCAAGTGAACAAATACTTAAATTAAAGCAAAATCAACACATAATGAAGTAAAAAACTTGAATGTAAAGTTACAATAACGAAATTTTGGGAATGAAAAGCTTGAATTTGATGAAAATAACAATGACAATATTTATCCTTCTTCTCTCTTCTTCTGCTAGGCGGCGGCAACACTTACTGTAAACAGACCGTAAGTCGCCAAGGAGGAAATGTGATTTTTGAAGATTCGCTACACCATTTAGATAGTTGTTTGCGTGAACTCGCTACATGGTGCGACGAGTTTGACTAAACTCGCTACATGTTGTAGCGAGTTTTAACGGTCAAACGTTGAACTCGCTACATCATGTAGCGAGTTCTAAAAATATGGTGATTTTGAAAAATAGTTTCAAATATAAGTTACTAGTACATGCACGTGTCCAAGGACACGTGTTTGTTTGTTTTTTTTTTTAAATTAAAAAAAAAATTAAGGGCAAAATGGGAAAGGGACAAATGTATGAGGGCAAAATGGAAAATTCGACAGATGAAACTGTTCATAGTACTAGTACTGTAGATAGTGGAGGTGTGATTTATACTATAGATTTTGGGAACTATAATTTTAAAATGAAATTATTTGAGAAAAAAATTCAGGCAACCATTACCAATTAATATAATATCCCTTCAACAGAAATGGGCTGGCCCAAGTGCAAGCAAGCTCTTATGCTTGTTTCTCAACTAACGTAATGATGCCATTTTTCTCCATGTTTTTCATCATTGCTATGCTAATCGCTGGCACGCATAATGTCATACGGTAAGTCGTAACTTGCATGCTCTTGTACGTGCTTGGTAAGGCTTTGCTATGCACATGCGTGAATGAGGTTGTAAGAAAACAACGAAAAAGAAACAATATCAGAAGTTGGAATAGATCTTGCAGTTGATAGGAGGGAGAAATGGGACTAATTTGGAACCATTCAGTAATCTTTTCATTCACCTTGATTTTGTATCTAAACATCTTTTTTTCCCTCTTTCCACAATATAATATGTATGGCCAAAAAAATGTTAATGTTCAAAAGGTATTACATACTAGATTTACCTATTGTTTACAAAGTTGCAGAACGAGGAGTTGTTAGTGGTGAACGGAGAACCTGTTGCAGTAAACGTGCCGCTAGACGTTGAGTGATTCCGCCTATTACAAGGCTTCCTAGACTGCGTGCCTCAGGTTCTTGAAGGACCTGTTTGTTTAGACATTTACAGTTAGCTTCATTCACAATATTCAAGCAAACAACTTCAGTTTTTCAATCATGTATAGAGAGAGTACAGTTCCCCTTCCTTTGACATGCCCATGCCCATGCCTAGTTACATTTAAAACTTGGCACATTTAGGCAGTGAACATCCATAACTGTCCTGATAACAACAATGATAGGATGCTTACAGGACTCGTGAACAATACAATTTGTAATTAGAATTTTCCAGAAACCACCAACACTTTGGATCTTCAAATTTTCTTCTAGGAATAATTATGTTTAATACTTGTTCAGAGAACTCTACCATAAACTCAATTCCCAAACCAACCAAACACATATCCCTAACACCTAAAGAATCATAAACATATAAATTCCAAAAATCGTAGCCTAAATACTCGTGTTTAAGGAACATCGAGGAGGAAAAAGAAGCTTTCTATTTTCTGCTGATTGCCCCATTACCAATCTGTCCTCACTTGAAGTCTTAAAAATGTTTCCAAAACAATTATTTTGTAAATGTGACAATGTTTAAAAAAAAATTACCTGTAGAATGGGCTGCAGAATAGTAGGATCAAAGTTATCAGAAGTTCGCAAAAGGCCCCATACCCTAAATACTTGTTGTCTGAGCTCCATCATACTTTCCCACTCCATGTCGCTCATCATAGAAGAGCCGGAGACATTTCCGTTGAAAACGAGGGTCTTCAAAGGACTTGGAATAGAGTTATATGTATCAATGACTGAACCAAGTGTAACAGCCTCTGTAACCCGTACAGCCTCTCTAATAACCAAAGACCTGAGTTCTTCACCATCAGGACCTAACAATAGTTTTAGAACAGGTTGCAGAGCATCTTTTGTAGAGAAATCTCTATCTTGTTTCCCCTGAACAAGTAGATTTTCAAGTCTGTTCCACCTGAAAGAGAGCCAGAGAAACTAAACTTGGCCAATAGCACAGAAAAATAATCATCCACTTGAAAGGAAGAAGAATAAAATGCTACTGTAGTAAAATACATACCTGAACTTTCCATCCTTAAAAACTAACTCAATGAGGGCATCTCTGAGATATGGGTTTGGATCCGTGAGAAGCCTTTTAGCAAAATATGGATATGAAGCAGCCAGCACCTTGAAATTAGGATCTGCATATAATGCTAGACCTTCTAGAACAGTGAGAGATCTCAATATCAATGCATAATACGCAGGAACATTAAATGGATACTGATAAAGAACAGCACCCAGGCCATCCACTATAGTTTTAAAGTTGAGCTCGCTAACAGTTGCATTAAGTGCATCATCAAAGAAGTTTCTTAGAGCCGGTACAATGGGAGAAACATCGACATCAGGGGACAAAAAATCTAGAGCATAGTAGTCACGAGCCATAGCTTCATAATCCCGATTAACCATGTGAACAACATGACCGATGATGGCATATCTTGCTTCTTCAGGGGTCTCGCTCATCATTCCAAAATCAAGAAAAGCAAGCTTTCCATCTGGTGTCGCCAAGAGATTACCAGGATGGGGATCTGCATGAAAATATCCGTACTCAAGTAGCTGCCTTAGACTGCACTGAATGCCCGTGTTCACCAGATCAAGAACTTTTAGCCCTTGTCCCTCAATAATTTCCTGCTCATTTAGTTTGACACCTTCAACCCACTCCATTGTCAATACTTTTCCACTTGTGTAATCCCAGAAGATATCTGGGACGAGAACATCTTCTTTGTCAGCATACAACTTCTTAAATCGCCTTGCATTCTGACCTTCCTGCATACACCTGTGAAAATTACATTCAAACCCAAAGTAATCTGGCTACCAAGCTTCATTTTTCCTACTGCGGCCAGGTCAACAGCACAGTTACCTAAAGTGGAAGTTAAATAAATTAGTTAACCAACCTGAACGTAGTTGAGCTCTTGATAAACTCTACGAGCAAATTCATCAACAAGAGCAACAACGTCACTGGTGATTACATCAGCATATTTGTTGATGAGAAATCCTAAACCCCGGATCAAATAAAAGTCAAGCCCAATAGCTTCCTCAATACCAGGCCTTTGCACTTTCACAGCAACAAATTGCCCAGAGTACTTCAGCTGTGCTTTATAGACTTGACCTAAACTGGCAGCAGCAATAGGGGATGGAGATATTGAGGAATATATAGAATCAAGTGAAAGTCCTAACTCCTTCTCAATGCATGAAAATGCTTCTGCATCAGGAAATGTTGGTAAAGCATCCTGCTCATTACCCGAAAAAAACGTTTTACATCAACAAATTATGGATTGTGTATGACAAAAATATTACGGAGTATCATGGATCCATTACAAGCAGCAGTTCACATATAAAATGTTTCCACTTTTGCACGATCGATTTAAGTTTAACTGAAAATGACTTAAAACTTCTTATTGCCCCACTTCATCGACTAAAATAATAGTACAATTGGGTGCCATTTTTATTGCAGATGTTAATAGAAGGAAAATATGTTCTCGTTACAAGAGTCACACAAGAAGCTTAAGGAATGTCAAATAATAAGAAAGACCAGATATTTTCAATTTCAATGTCGATATCCTTGAGAGAAAGAGGATTCTGGAGGACTAATCTTTTTTGGGTGCACAGTTCTATTTACCTCTCCTATACTTTACCAAATAAGAAGACGATATCCATGTCTGTTTGGATGTTCCATTCACTATGCCTAAATCAATTACCAACTTTCAATTGTAAAAAATCTTTCAGATTCGAACAATGATGGTCCCAACGATGGTTTAAATGGGTAAAATCCCTATATAACCTTGTAATCATGCTTGAGAAAATGGAACTAAATAGTTTGACTAGAACCTCCAGTGATACGTATGTATATGATGAATCGAGTAGACCTTGTGAATCGGAAGTATCATACGAATTGAACAGCATTTCGCACATCGGACGACATAACGTTGATTAGAAATCCCCAGGTCAGGATTTGATCCGGCGGACCCAGGTTCGAAAAAGCACAAATAAAAACATTCTTTATCGGGATGATGCAGATTGCATGGGGATATCGTAAGCCTCTGTGGTCTCTCTCTCTCTCTCTCTCTCTCTCTCTCTCCAACGTATTGAGACTTTTAGGGGGTTGTAGTCTTCAGAGTTTCGACTATTTACTTTTAATACTTCAATTTACTTAAATTTAATTTGTTCTCTAACACACGGTTTATGAAAGTTGATTGAGGCTATGTTTGGATACATTGACTTGGTTTTGGGTCTGTAACAGGTTTTTCATATAAAAAAATTATTAGGTTAAGAATAAACAACAATCGAACTACCAGAAGACAAGCAGTCCGCTAAAAGAAAACAGGAGGGCAGGATGGAAAAAAAAAAAAAAAGAAAAAAAGAGTGTGCAACACAAAAGCAATAAATGTTGAGTAGCCACCCAAAACCCAGCTAATGAAGAGCTGCACTCCAATCCCTATTCAGGATCACAGATATACCCCTGAATGCTTCCAAAGGGGTTGAGCAGGTTATTTGCTAGTTTGCTCATTCACGGTTATTTACTGGAATTTATGGTCCATTGATGATTGACTGAACCAGCAATAAAGTATTTTAAGTCATTGCTACAGGTTTCTCGTATTAGTTCAATGATGGTGAGGGAAGAAAGAGTACGGTTGCTGATAGTGGTGGTTCATAATGACGAAGGGAGGCCTGAGTGTTGCACACAGAGATGGTCATGGCTGGCAAGGGATTGATAAATCAAGTACTAAGGTCAGGAGCATGTTGTAATTTTTGGAGCACAAAATAAGTTAAATTGAGTGCCTATCAGGACAGATCCGGATTTGGTACAGTCGAGACTGCACAATAGACAAAATCCAATGGCTCCAATTATCCCTCAATCAAATGGGTTTGTCAAAATAACATCATACCATTTAAAAACCATCCAAAGACCAACATCTTGACTGCCACGCAGTCCAACGTCAGGGCCCCGAACTGTTAGGGAATTGGTGGTCAACGAGCAGTACTTGTCCCATACCAAGTGTACAAGAAATAGATAACATGCATGCAACATCCATATGAAAAGTAATAAAAGACAAGAACACGCAATTTGTTCACTCAGTTCAACCGTTCACAACCAACTTTCTACCAACATACCCGTTCATGAGATTTCTCCCACCATTGCGATCTCGGCCCCCTACCATTCATCATTGGGATAATGAACCATTGTATTGGGTGTACAATCACATTGCCTTCAATCTACCAAGTTAGCTCGTTGCAATCTTTTATAACCACAGTCGAAGGCGACCACCAACTTCCTTTACATAATTGCTCACAAAATCCAAGTCTTATGTTCTTTCTCTGAATGTCCTTGTAAATCACCCAACTGCAACACAGTCCCATTCGCAATCTTGGCTCGCCCAAAGTAAAGTTTCATATCTTCGGATTAATGAAACATTGATCCTATTTGATCTAAGTAACATAAAACCAAAAGAATTTCTGCAACCCTTAATTCTGATCCTTGTTCTTGCAGTCCACATCCATTTATTTCGGACAGCCTGATCCTCGAACCGGAGCTCTGATATCAGTTGTTAGGGAATTGGTGATATACGAGCAGTACTTGTCTCATACCAAATGTACAAGTAAGAGATAACATACATGCAACATTCATATGAAAAGTAATAAAAGACAAGAACATGCCGTTTGTTCACCCAATTCATCCTTTCGAACTACATCTGGGGGCACTAACAAGTCAGGATATCAACTAATATCACAAAATATGTTGTGTTACAATATTCGCTCATGTTTACAACAATAAACATAGCTTCCGAATCATGAACACACTCTCACAAATAAACCCTAGCATAGACATCTCCTAGTTAGGCTACCTATGGAATGCCCCTAAGGGCACTTCAAGACCCACCACTGTCATGGTTCTCTTTATTGATCTCACAGATTCTCTCTGACTAACACAAATTAGTGACAACTAATTTGATCACACAAGCAACACAATATTATAGGTCATCACGTGTATTTATAGGAACAACAAACCTAAATCCTAAAGGATTCTAATTCCTTCTCCAACAAAGAAGTAAATTGTTTCATGCCCAAGAAAAGAATTACGTTTCCAAAAGGAGACCACGCAAAATAAGGAAACAAATCAATGCTGCAATTTCAACCTTTTCCTTCTTCCGCTAGGTTTGTATCCAATCGGACCCCTATCCAAACACAAACTTTGACACGAATCCAATGGCTCCAACTTCTTTTATCTGGTTAAGCACACCATTTAAAGGTTCAGGGAAAGTTTACTGCATATTGTTCATCTTCCGGTGTCTTGGCCAGTAACATGACTTGAGAATGTAATAACAGCCAGCTCATACCATAAATGATATCCACCAAAACGATTCACTCATATGTATAGGGATTGAGGTTGTATGCAATGATTCTTCCTTAACAATTAAACTTTGGATTGAAACTTTTATCAAAGAGGAATGTTGTATTGGTGCAGTGCACTTAATTTTAATGACAAACAAAAAGGTCACAAGGATAAAGTCACCTGGAGTTCAGAGAGCTCCTCAAGGTATTCGGAGGGGCAAAGATCAGGCCTGGTAGAGAGGCCCTGGCCAATTTTAACAAATGTAGGGCCGAGGCGGGTGAAGATATTCCTCAACTCAATGGCTCGAAACCTTTTGTTTTGATCAAGCTGACCTTGAAACTGATCTAGCCACAGCTTAAAGGCAAATGAACCAAGTCCATAAAATATTTGGAAAGTCCTCCGCAGCACCTACAATTACAATTACATTTACAATTACAAACAGTATTTGGGGTCAGTCAATCGAAACAAGCAACCAACAAATAGTGTACTCACCTTGAAGGGGCGAGAGCCGTATTTGGTGGCAATAAGTTGCGGGCTATAGACGGAAAAATTGGAGGCACGGGCCATGGCCCTAGCTTCTGCTTGAATGTCATCGGTTCTGTCCCTGTCCCTGGTGGACGAGTATATCATGACTGGAGCAAGCAAGCTGCTGTTACCATTGTTGTTATCTCGAATGGATAGAGGTCTGGCCTCCACTAAGGCCGCTCTAGGTCTCCTCCGAAATTTATTAAGCCTGGTCCACCTGGCGGATGATGATAAGGTAAAAGGCCGGCCGGATGTTGGAGAGGAAACACAAACTGTACCCATTGCCTGATTGGCCGTGGAAAGAAAGTGAAAGAGTTCCGACTGACTGACGAATGGATTTCCCGATCGAGAGGTAGTGAAGAAGGTGACTCCTTCGCTTGAGTGTCGTACTTAATTTCTCCCTTCTGTATGGCTATTAAAAAATTGAATTTCAACCTCTCGTTGATGGGGTTGACGTGTGATACTCGGTTGCCTCACCATTTTACTCTATTTTCTTCCGACGCCGAGCTTTTCGGGATCAGAGCGTTCGAGAATATTTGATAGAATATATTTAATGATTAGATGTACCTAAAACACAACATAAATAAAGCATCATTAAGGTCAAAGTTAGATGTTAATTGATGGATGTGTATTTATTCATTCAAATGATGCACTTTTAAGCTTTTCTTGAGTTTGATTCCCGAGTTTTATGTATATTTGATGTGGTTTGTGAATATTTATTGAGTACAGGGTATAGAGCTGATTAAAGATGTATTTTATGGCTAAAAAGTGCAAAAGGAATAAAGTGGAGCGGAGCAGAGAAGGACAATAGTGAAATAAACGAGCTCCAAGGACCAAATGGGAAATATTGGAAAATTCAGGGACTGAATTTGAAATATGGAATTTTTGGACGAATTTGATTTATAAAAATTCATGGAATTAAATGAAAAATAAAATCCCAAAGAGCGAAATGCAAAAGAAGTCATTATAGCAATCAAAGTGCGACGAGAAAATTGCGAGACGAAAGGAATACTAAATGTTAATACTTTAATTGGTTGCTAGGCCACGGCTCTGGAGCAGCAAGGCATTGGCCAGCCAATGCAGGAGAAGTTCTAGGCAATTTAGGGTCGGTTAGGGCCAAGGCATTGCATGGCCGAGGAATCAAGGGCGGACGCGCTGCCAAGATGAGCGGCCGCGCTAAGAAGCATCAAAACAAGGCCAAACTCTCGGCCAAGTAGGGCGGGCGCGCCAGATTTTAGGGCGGCCGCGCTAGGTCATCTCCAGAAACAGTTCGCGTCTCAACTCAAGGGCATGAGTGTCTTTTCCAACCTTGGCCCATGATTTTTTACCCTATTTCTTTATATAAAATGCAGCAGCCACGTGAAGGAGGGATAGATAAGATATCATATATCATAATTTAGAGTTTTGATTTTTCTTCAACAATTCCATTGAAGAGGAGAATTATTCCGAATTCCAGGTTTTTATCTTTGTAAATTATGAGTAGCTAAATTCCTTAAATTTGTAGATTGGTTGGATCTTTAACCGGATTTCTATGCATTAATAATTTAATTCTTTCTATTTAATTCATTCTAGTTCAATAATAGATTTTAATTCCATGTTCTTAGATTTGAGACGTATGTTAAGATACGAACTCATCATTGAATAATTGGGTATCGAATTAGCCATTAATTTGGGATCTTGATACATAGACTACTATTGATTGAATAACTTTAATCGGGGCCGTAATAGAAATCGATTAAAGTTAGGTTCTTTTATTCTTATGTGTTTAATGTATTCTTGGCATATTGTGGAACCATAATAGAATCCACAATAGTAAGATAATATTTAGGATTGTAATCCGGTCACCTAACCGTGTCGATCCTAGCTAAAGTGAATGAACCCTAGAAGTTGAGTTGATGTTTTATAAGTGAAATTTTGCATAGAATGATGGTGAAGTGAAATCCAATTTACGAATCTCTGCTCATAATCTGCTTTCTCGTTTAGTTAGTTTTTGTTATTTATTTTATGCTTTTTAGTTCTAAATCCAATCCATAAACTGTGGTTACTCAATTCACTGCTTTTACTCTATTTGTTTACCAACGAGTCTCTGTGGATTCGACCCCTGCATTTGCATACTGCTACACCGGTAGTGAGTACACTTGCTCGGTTTTTATTACAAGAGGGAGTTTTCCTCCATCAAGTTTTTGGCGCCGTTGCCGGGGACTTGTTGCAAGTAAACAAGTAGGTTAGGTAGTGAATGCAAGGTCGCCGTTCTTTGAAGCCTACATTGGTGCCATTGGACGATAACATAAATAGATTTGAGGAAGCATTTGAGGGCGATCCCCTCTTTAATCCTCTCTTTTCGGATTCGGACACCGAATCAGAACCCTCCACCACCGAGGTAGAGGAAGAGAAAGCCGAGATGGCAGAACCACCGGCACAAACTATGAATGATTTCCTGAGACCTAGGGTAGACACATCTACCTCTTGCATAGTGCTGTCCGATGCAGCAAAAAATTTAGAGGTCAAAGGACAATACTTTGCCATGTTGCCAAGCTTTCACGGATTGCCTGGTGAGAATGCACTTACGTTCCTTAAAGAATATATTATTGTTGTTGCTCAATTTTTGTTAAGACAGGGAGTGACTGAGGAGCAAATTAGACTGAAGTGTTTTCCTTACACTCTTAAGGGAGTGACTAAAACATGGTTGATGATGCTTGCACCGAGCAAAGATTAGTACTTGGGGAGAATTACAAGATGTGTTCCTTAAAAGATATTACCCACATCATCTGTTGGCTGGGTTTAGACAGAAATTGATGACATTTTTCCAAGATGTGGGGGAGCCCTTTCATGAGGCATGGGAAAGATTTAATACAATGTTAATGCAATGTCCCCAACACAATTTCACACTACCCTCACTGAACCAAGCCTTTTATGATGGCTTGAATGACAATGGTCAATCAATGGTTGACAATGCTGCTGGAGGCTCGATAGGAGCCAAGACCCCGGATGAAACTAAAGCTTTATTTGAGATGTTGAGTGCTAATTCTCAACAAAAGAGTTCGAGGGGTAGAACAAGGGGGTACTTGAATTAAATGCTAGTGATAATATTTCAAAGCAGATCGCACTTTTAAATAATAAATTGGATAAATTGACTGCCTGTGGCACTTCTGCTGGTGCCAATGTTATTACTGATTATTGTGCAAATTGTGGTTTATCATCTCATGTGACTAATATGTGTTCAAGTGCAGCAAATTTCTTGTATAATCCTGAACAGGCACATGCGTTCAATGGGTATGTACCAAGACCACCACCCCAAGGCAACCCATATGGTAACTACAATCCATGGGGTGGCCATCATAATCAGCAAGTGAAACCTCTTCATGTGCCACTACCTGGACAACATGATAAAGAGCCTTGGGAGCCGGCGATCCAACAGCTAAGGATGGAGATGCAGCAAAGTAATAGAAATACGTATCTTTGCGTTTGAAAAGATGGGCACACAAGTAGAGCAACTTGTGAAGGTTGCCCAAGAGTTGATGAAAGAGAAAAACCCACCTGAGCAAGCAAAGTCAATCACAACAGTGTGGGATGAAAGTGAGGAAATTGAGGAGGTATTTCTATCTTCTCTTGATAATTTTGAATGTGATAATATTGATAATGGTAGTAAGGAAGAGGATGAGATTGGGGAGGTTCAATATGTATTTTCTGCATTAAATTTAGAAACCCCTTCCCCCAATGTTGTGAAAACCACACCCCAGAGAGGTGTGGAGTTTGAAAAGATTAAACATGTTCAAAAAGACTCCGGGTGTTTCACTATCCCAATTTCTTTAGGGGGTCAAAATTTTAAAGGTTTATTGGATCTTGGGGCAAGCGTCAATGTGATGCCCTTTCATGTTTTTAGATGTTTGGGGGTATGTGAGTTGAAACCCCCCATGAGAGACTTGCAATTGGCGAATCTCTCAATCAAAAGACCCTTAGGGGTTATTGAAGGGGTGTTGGTTAAAATTGATAAAATCATGATCCCCATTGATTTTTATGTGATGTGTATGGAGGGATCTAGTGAAGAGCAACTGAAAACTCCCATTCTGCTTGGGAGGCCATTTATGTTTGACACTAAGGCCACCATTGATGTGTGTCAAGGGGTGGTGTCCTTGAGAGGCATGGGGGAAGAATGCAAGTTTGTTATGTCTAAAAATGATGAGAAACCCTCCCCCAAAGATGATTTTGTAGGAGCCATAACTGATGTTCCAATTTTTAAAGATGATGTGAATGGATGTGAGAAAAGTGGGGATAATGCGGACGTTTGTCCCTTGGCTAGTAACATTAAGGTCGACCAATACTCTAGGAGTAACGGGTCGTATCACACCCCGCACGACTCCCATAAAGAGTCGATTCCATCACATTTATCACAAGGGCCTTCAAAATCGAGAGTTAGTGAGGAGAGTTATAGTGATTTATCTGATTCTATATTTTTAAATATTTTTGTGCATGATAACTCTCTTGATCTTGGTTGTGAGAATGGTGTTTTGCAGGTTGAAGAAAAAAATGAGTTTGGGGGTGGAAATCCCAATAAAAAGAAAAGAAAAAGGGGTAAGCACAAGCGTAAGATTTCAAAAATAAATGTGGCTTTACCCCTACTTGTTGACAATGGAGAGCTGATTTGGAAAGAGAAGGGCGTTTGTGCCCGTGAGGAAAAGAGATGGTCCAAAGGCCGCAAAGCGAAGGCCAAGTAAGTTTGGGACCATAGTCGGGCTAACGACTTTAACCAAATGCGCTGCTTGGGAGGCAACCCAATGAGGTATGTTTTATTTTTATGATAATTACTGTTTAGTCGTGTCATGTCGTCCGTTGAACCCAAGGCACACTTTTGTTCTCTTTGCTCTGAGGACATAGCATGTTTTGAGTTTGGGGGTAGACATCTCTCCGAGTTTGTGGGTTTATAGGAGAGTGTATATAGTGTCACCCTCCAAAAAAATAGAAAAATTTAAAATTTTTTGTTCTTTTCATAGTTGGGATGTTGGCCAAAGTCTGTGATGATTAGAGTGTGCTTTAATTTTAAAATCACATGTGCTATTATTAGTGTGGTGATTGGGATTGCATTGGAACATTTAAATTATGATTGCACCACCTCTCACTTCCGTATCATATTCTTGGTCATTGTCATCAACTTAGGTGCCTTTTATGGGATCACTTTGTGTATTCTCGGGGTCCCTAGAACATGTTTGCATGATTGTCAATAACACGTCAATAGGTTACTTGATATATATGGCTATTCTTTGAATCCCTTTTTGTAATCCTTAAACTTTCTAGTCACTAAAAAATTTTCCGCTAGAACCCCGTTTGAGCTTGAAAAAGAATGGAATCTCTCACAAAGTGGGAGGTTATCTTAGACCACCATTCGCCTTCATTTGTACCTTCATTATCCCACCCTTTTAACTTATACACTATTTTCTCACCTTTCAAGAAAGTGAAACTAGGGAAAGAATGGGGATATTTTGGGGGATGTTATGAAAATCAAAGGATTGAGTGGAAAGTGGTCATGAAAATAAAAAAAAATAAAAAAAGGGTCATGTTATGTAATGAAAAGAGGGGCTTGAGCAAAATATTAAATGCACATTCGTTGTGATATATTTGTGCAAAGCAAAAAAAAAAAAAAGTAAAAAAAAAGAAAGAAAAGAAAAAGAAGAAAAAAATGAAGCCTTGCCCTCTCTAATGTTAAAGTGGAAATCATGTTTCAAGGTGACCAAAGAAAGTAATGGAATGTGCTCAACCCCATATCAATGTATGAAAAAGTTTTAGTTTGTGGGTTGGCACATTGGGAAGTAATAAGGGTGAGCGGAGGAATTATAATCAAAGTGAGGATGTATTGTTAAAAGAAGACTTTCTAGTTTCACTTTCTTATGTTCGTATGTCTTTACCTTCATTTGTAACCATGAACCTAGCCCTGCGATCTTTCGCACCATAACACTTTAAGCCATATTATTCTTTCAATATCGAGTAATTGGGTTGACAATCGTGTAAATATGCATATGAGTGTCCTTTTTGGGTTGTACTGTCTATGACATATTGATTTAGAGCATCACTTAGTGAATCCATAAACAATCTTAGGTTGTTGGCAGTGACCTCCCATAATTCATTCATCATTCATGCCGCGGTGGAAAATTGTGAGTTTTATGCTTCAATGTGATTGTAATCCCATTACTGTGGTGGCACTTGTTGATTATGTGTGTTGGTGAGAATCTGAAACTTGTATGGCCAATGACTCATCTGTGATAGAACATCCCAAAAATAATTATTTTGTTTTTACATTTTAATATTAATAGTTAGAGTAGTTTTATTTTATTTCTTTTAGTTTTGTTTTACTCGGGACGAGCAAAAGGTTAGTTTGTGGGTGTTTGATGGATGTGTATTTACCCATCCAAATGATGCACTTTTAAGCTTTCCTTGAGTTTGATTCCCGAGTTTTATGTATATTTGATGTGGTTTGTGAGTATTTATTGAGTACAGGGTATAGAGCTGATTAAAGATGTATTTTATGGCTAAAAAGTACAAAAGGAATAAAGTGGAGCGGAGCAGAGAAGGACAATAGTGAAATAAACGAGCTCCAAGGACCAAATGGGAAATATTGGAAAATTCAGGGACTAAATTGGAAATATGGAATTTTTGGACGAATTTGATTTATAAAAATTCATGGGTCAAAATGAAAAATAAAATCCCAAAGAGCGAAGTGCAAAAGAAGTCATTATAGCGATCAAAGTGCGACGAGAAAATCGCGAGACGAAAGGAATACTAAATGTTACAAAATACTTTAATTGGTTGCTAGGCCACGGCTCTGGAGCAGCAAGGCATTGGCCGGCCAATGCAGGAGAAGTTCTAGGCAATTTAGGGCCAGTTAGGGCCAAGGTGCGGGGCCAAGGCATTGCATGGCCGAGGAATCAAGGGCGGACGCACTGACAAGATGAGCGGCCGCGCTAAGAAGCATCAAAACAAGGCCAAACTCTCGGCCAAGTAGGGCGGGCGCGCCAGATTTTAGGGCGGCCGCGCTAGGTCATCTCCAGCAACAGAATTCACGTCTCAACTCAAGGGCATTATTGTCTTTTCCAACCTTGGCCCATGGTTTTTTACCCTATTCTTTATATAAAATGCAGCAGCCACGTGAAGGAGGGATAGATAATATATCATATATCATATTATTAGAGTTTTGATTTTTCTTCAACAATTCCATTGAAGAGGAGAATTATTCCGAATTCCAGGTTTTTATCTTTGTAAATTATGAGTAGCTAAATTCCTTAAATTTGTAGATTGATTGGATCTTTAACCGGATTTCTATGCATTAATAATTTAATTCTTTCTATTTAATTCCTTCTAGTTCAATAATAGATTTTAATTCCATGTTCTTAGATTTGAGACGTATGTTAAGATACGAACTCATCATTGAATAATTGGGTATCGAATTAGCCATTAATTTGGGATCTTGATACATAGACTACTATTGATTGAATAACTTTAATCGGGGTCGTAATAGAAATCGATTAAAGTTAGGTTCTTTTATTCTTATGTGTTTAATGTATTCTTGGCATATTGTGGAACCGTAATAGAATCCACAATAGTAAGAGAATATTTAGGATTGTAATCCGGTCACCTAACCGTGTCGATCCTAGCTAAAGTGAATGAACCCTAGAAGTTGAGTTGATGTTTTATAAGTGAAATTTTGCATAGAATGATGGTGAAGTGAAATCCAATTTACGAATCTCTGCTCATAATCTGCTTTCTCGTTTAGTTAGTTTTTGTTATTTATTTTATGCTTTTTAGTTCTAAATCCAATCCATAAACTGTGGTTACTCAATTCACTGCTTTTACTCTATTTGTTTACCAACGAGTCTCTGTGGATTCGACCCCTGCATTTGCATACTGCTACACCGGTAGTGAGTACACTTGCTCGATTTTTATTACAAGAGGGAGTTTTCCTCCATCATTAATCCAACTCAGGCCTTCAGGTGTGAGAGTAAGAATACTGAGTATATAAGGCTTTGAATACCATGAATTTGTGTGAGTGTTTAGGATTTGAGAGTAATATGGATTACAGGCTATATTTGGAACTTATCTTGTCCAAGGAGACAAAGGTCTTTTATTTATAGGCAATGGGGAGCTGCTCGCTGATGTAAGCCATGAGGTCAGCCCTAAAGGGCACTTTGGTATTTGATCGCATACACGTGTCCGCATCTGATTGGGTCTATCAGGGAAGGAGGATTCTCTGTCAGAGGGGATGTCGCTGATGTGGACAGGAGTCGTGTATTCGGCACGATGCATTAATGGAAATAGTAGGCGCCTGTCTGAGCCGCATTGAATGCGATGGGAGTGAGCCGGCAACTTGCATGTCAGAGTCAGTAAGATAACTTGCTCACTAAGCCATGATATTTAACCGGGAGGCAGGTGAGATAACCGGGAGGCAGGTATGAGCCCGTTGTCAACATCTTGGGTGCGGTCATAGGTATTTGACGCGGGCACGGATGGAGCGGTCATACCTCCTGCGATCACCAAGCCAGCGGTCAGGATCCCTTCGGTCTGGAGTAGGATGATGCGGAGAGGGACGCGGTCTTCAGGGGTCTATCTGTCCGCGGTCTTGACTCCGACGGTCTAGAGAGTGCCACATCACTGATCCTTTGGACCAGATCGAGCTTGGGCCCGGTCTAGCTGGTCCGGGCTCATCACTATTACTTTCTGCTCCTATTTTATTTTATTTGGGCAATTCACAATTTAATTATTTAAAAATTAAATAATATAATCTGATTTCTAAATTGATATAAAAACTAACTTTTTTGTTTTTTGGATCGAAAAGATGGCGCATGACCTTTTAAGAAAGCATTTTTGGTCAATTCACGAGACATAAAAATAATAAATGCATTTCAATATCCTTAAAGGTATCATACCTTATCTTCTTCCTCACTGATCCTCCACCAAAGTCGTCCACCACCATCATCATTGCAGCCACAATTGCAACAAAAACCATCACTCTCAAATCCCTAGTTGTAATAGAGACACGTAGAAACATAATAGTTTCGACATGACATTAGGCGATATAAGAGCATCCGGTGTCGGAAACAAAGGTAATTCGCCATAATTCTTTGTCCAGCGACGAGTAGTAGAACGGCGAAAGGAGAATGACTGCTTCCCAGTTTCTATCTCCTCCGTGAAAAAGTTTGGAGAGGGATTAAGGTATTAAGAATTAATTGGAGGAGAGAAGAAGTCATTGATTGCGGAGACGGCGTCTTGATCGGCGTCGACGCCTTCTTCCATAAATAGGCCCGGCCCGGCTATGAGACGGGTGAGGCCGTCGCCTAGGGCCTCCGAATTTTGTCCAATTTTAAGGCCCCAAAATTTATGTTTTATTATATATACTCCCTCCGTCCCATTATTTACTTCACCATTTTGGCTCCAGCACGTAAATTAAGAAAATGGGTGGAAAGAAAAAATGTTGTGAGTGTAATTTGAAAATAGGAGAGAGAAATTTGAAAATAGGAGAGAGAATGAGTGGAGGGAATAATAAATTATAATGGTGTTGTGAGTATTAAAATAATGTAGGAGAGAGAATGAGTGGAGGGAATAGTAAAGATTCTTTGCCAAAAAAGGAAAGGTGAAGCTTTCAATGGGACACTCAAAATGGCAAAAAGTGAAGTTATTAATGAGACGGAGGGAGTATAAAGTTTACAAAATGTACACATTAAGAAGCTTTGTTGTTGTGGTAATGCAGATTGCATAAAATTCTAATTAACAACTTGGTCCAGGTTAGAGCCTTAGCGTAGACATATTTTTTTTTTGCAAGGGAAGTCCCAATCTGAGCTTCTCAGCCCAAAATCAGCAGAATCCCAGCCCTAGGGCCTCAAAATGTACAGGACCGGCGGCCCTGTCCATAAACCCATTATTCAATTCATAGTAAATGTTTCCATCAAATTCAATGGCCTCCATTCCGCTCGCTGTACATTCACAGTAAATGTTTCCATCAAATTCCTAACCCAAAACTTGTCATCGCCATTACAGCTGTCGGCGTTTTCAAGGTCGATGTGGATTTTATGGGTTGGGATGATTTGGGAATGGATTGTAGAAAAGGGTAAAGGACATTGAAGCCATGTGTATGGTGGGTGGGTGATTTTGGGGATTATGGTGATGGTAACGGACCACCGTGGTTGTTGCAGTCGTGGTGAAGGTTCTGAAGGTGGTGGTGGATGTGTTATTAAAGAAGATGAAGACGAAGATGGAATATCTCGTGAAAGGACCAAAATGTCCCCTTGAAAGTCATGTGCATGACACATTACACCCTTTCCATCCAAAAACTAACTGAAAGTTAGTTTTTATATAAATTTGCAATAAAATGGCAAACTCAGGAATCGAATTGTATAATTTTTAATATTGGGGACCAAATTGTGAAAATTATATAAACTAAGCTAACCAAATGACTTACTTTGATGGCTGAAAATGATTGGATTGCGAATTGCTAATTTACATTTAATCCTAACTTAGCTGAGTTTGTTTTAACATAAGATAGTTTACGGAAAATAGTTTCCAAAAAATATTTTCTGAAAAATATTTTTTTTTTATTTTCAGCTGTTTGATAAATTTTAGAAAAATGTTCAAAAAATATCTTTGGATGAGTGATAAATTTTGTGAAAATGCTTTCGTTTTTATTTTATTTTTTGAAAAATTAAATCTATAAAATAACAGTAACAACTTGAAAGAGTATGAAAATACTCTTATATCTTTTTTAAATCTTTGTGATTCTGATATCTAATTTAATTTGTATATTTTACATCAATAGATTAGGAAATTTGTAAATATAGAATTAGTTAACTAACGGCTAACTTTTGTTTTTAGATAATTTTTGTATATTTTAGATATTTTACTCAAGGTAGGAAGGACTTTTGGATTGATAATAAAAGAAGAATCCTTTTTAATAAGGAAGAGATTGGACGAGTAATTGTTGAAGAAGAATTGTTCTCCCAATATAAAGAGGCCGCTTCTCTCGTTGTTCACTACGGATTTTCAAAGAGAGATACGGAGCATAGAAAATTCCTTTAAGGTTTTTTCTTTGTGTCTTGAAGATTATACCTTGATACTTCAAGATTGTTTTCGTGTTTTATTGTTCTTATATTAGAACATCTTTTGATCTTTTCGTAAGATAGTTTCTTTTCATTGTAATCGTTTACTTTGCAACTCGTTCTCAAACAAGATTGTAGTTTTATAAAAAGGTTTCCAGCAGAAAGTTATTGCTGAAGTGTTTATTATTCTGATTCATTTAATTCTGTTTGTGTGAGTTATTTTATTGTCAAGTTTGTTTAGACAATTGTGGTAATAATTGTCTGAACAACTGTACGCACAAGTCACCGCACAAGTGTTCACAGTCTTAGCTACAATTCTTTCATTTGGTATCAGAGCCTTCTCTCGACTCAACTGAGATCGATACTTGAAAGTATTTATTATGGAATGTCATCATAGCCATAACAAACCGCCTACCCTAAATGGTTCAAACTATACCATTTGGAAGGCCAAAATGATTATTCATATTAAGTATCTTGATCATCGTGTTTAGTCTTATGTGTGGATATACTACTCTCATGATTGAAATTTCCCCAGCTACGTCTGGAGGTGATGGAAAAAGTGAGAAATTTTATGGTCCTAATCCCATAGAAACTTAAAATAATGAGAAAATTGCTTTATCAAATTTTAATACCAAGGCCATGAGAGCAATCTCTGACCATGTGGATCCTCATATGTTTAAATTATTTTCTAATCAAACTTTGCCAAAGTTGCTTGGGACATTCTCCAACTTCATTGTGAAGGTCCGGCTAGTGTAAAACAAACTAAGCTAAGGACTTTAATTACTAAGTTTGAAACTTTAAGAATAGGAGAAAATGAAACTATAAAAGAGTACAGGGCCAAAATCTTGGATATCTCAAACGAGTCATTTTCCTTGGGTGAATCTATATCCAATGCAATACTTGTGAGTAAAGTACTAAGAACTCTCCCTGAAAAGTTTAACATAAAGATTTATGTTATTGAGGAAACCCAAGACGTCCAGACTGTTGGACTTGATGAAGTCTTGAGAATTTTAACAAACTTTGAATTAAACCTTGGGTTACTAGAGTCAAGCAAAGCAAATTCTATTGCTCTTGCAAGTGCTCTCAAGGTATCTCAGGATCTAGTTCAACTTTACAAAGATATTGATGAGTCAAACCTGGGAGATGATGAGTGTGCCATGATTACTAAAAAATTCAACAGTATGTTGAAAAAGAAACGGGTTACTAAGTTTCCTAATTCGGCACCCTCTAATCCTTCCATGATTAAATCATCCAAGAAGGAAAATGTTGCAAAGAAACCTACATCTGAAGGAAAAAGGTACATTGATTCAATTCAATGCGGGGCTTGCAAATGTTATGGTCATTACGCAAATGAGTGTGCGAACAGTCTTAAAAAGAGAGGAATGAGTTTCTCAGTGACTTTGAGTGATTCTGATGATGATGAGCAGACAACAAATATGTCTATATGGCATTCATCTCAGATGACATTGTCTGATAGTGATTCAGATGTGGAAGATGTGCAATACTCTGATCGCATAACTTATCACACAACTGACTACACAACTGAGAACCGTGTGTATACCTGATTGAATTCTTCAATTGCTGGTGAAACTAGCAATGATCCAGTAGAAGAAAAGTGTGCTACCTATGAGGACTTGCACAATATCTATATTGAAATCCACACTGAATGGGCCAAGCACATGGAACAACTCAAGGTATTCAAACAGGTAAATGAGAAACTAACTGCAGAAAACCTCAAACTGAAATCTGAATTTGAAATTCTGTCAAAAGAAAGTGATTTTTAGAAGGACTCCATAGCCAAATTAGAAGTTTTACTCACAAAGAAAGATATGGAATGTGAAAAATATAAAACAAATCTTGATAAAGAAACAGAAACTCTAACAAAGCTTAACAAAGTTAAAGCTAAGTTGGAAGAGGTTTTGAAAATGGAAAACCAAGGAAAATCAGGAATTAGCTATGGAGATACCGTTTTTGTGAAAGAAAGAGAAAATACTTCAAAATTTCAAAAAGTTAAAACTATCTCCTCTGTTAAGCCTGAATCTACTGTTGTAAGCAGACAATACAGGAAGAGGAGGTATATATGTCATCATTGTTTTGCTCCAGCTCATATTCGACCATTTGCTACAGGTTAAAATAGGAACTTGGTTTTGGAAATATGCGTGGACACTTGGGCAGACAGATGTGTGCCAACTGTACAAACAGCCCAAGGCTGAAACAAAAACAGCCTGGGTAAGGAAGGAAATCATGAACTGTCAGGTGGCCTTCTGTGATGATGTGCCACCAAAATTTCGCGGGAAAAGATTCGATTTTTGCGTTTCTTTGAAAAAACCAAATAAAACCCGGAAAAAGACGGAGTCGCCACGCCATTTTTGTTTTAAGGGCCAAAACTTTGAAAAATGCCCGAGATTAGAGATTTGGGTTCGGAGGTCATGTTACACGCCGGGAAGGACGTTAGTGTGCACCCGGAATGCCTCGTAAAATGAGTCTTCCAAGCTGAAAATCATTTGTGTGTGTGTGTGTGTGTGCGTGTTTTGGCCAAAATAGGTTGAAACTCAGAAAAGTAAAAATTGGGATGTCTTTTTAAGACTTTAAACTGATCCCATGATTTTTTGGAAGATTTTTGGATTGAGATTTGGTACTCAAAAGACCTTTTGAAGTTGAGAGTCACTTCTGCCAGAATGAAAAAGGCAGTGGACCTTTGATTTTGAAACGGATTCAAGGGCCTTAAAACTTCATAATCTGGATAAACTCAGAGAATGAAAGTTGTTCCATACACCTTAAATAAGATTTGTGGGAAGGAATTTTCCATTTTGGAGAAGATTTGAGGGGTCAAAACCTTATGGAAATCTAAGATATGAAATCTGGATTTCCAGAAGCTGATGAACTGGCCTCTAAAAGAAAATTTGAAAAGAGGAGTTTTACTCACCCAAAAAATAAAGTAAAAATATTTCTGGAAATCTCTGGATGTTGGATACAAAAAGTGTTTTGTAGTCAACACCAAATTCCAAGTTTATCTGTGTCCAAAAATTAAGACAATGGACTGGGGTCTTGGAAAATTGCTACTGGACAGCAACTTCTCAAGAAAAGAAAAATGGTTTTAAAAGGGGTTTTTGCATCCATGCTTGTCCCCATTTCCCTAGGTTTTGGTTAGTGATCACTTGACATTTTAGTGGTGAATCAACTATACCAAACCATCCTTGGGGTACATTAGGACTAAGCACTTCATTTGCTTGGGAAGGGGAATTTTATCCTTTGTAATCAAGATTTGGTGCTTGAAAATGGTTTTTAGGGTTTTGAAAATGTGTTTTCTTTGCAAGAAAGTAAGAACACTTTGAACAAAATGTTGATCCTTGTAGAAGATCATCCATGGAGATGAACTTCCATGGTGATCTTCTTGGATCTAAGACAAGAAGATGAATGAACTACATTTTGTAGCTTGAAGATGCATGCATGGATGAGAGATTTAGGGTAAGAAGAGGGAGGTTATACCTATCTTCTTTGTGTTTTGTGTTTGAAGGCATGGATGCAAGAGTGTTTGGGTTTGATTTGAGTGAGTGAAAGTTGGGAAGATTCAAGAGAAAAAGGTGACAATTCTTAGAGAATTCTCACTATTTTCTCAAGTATTTTCGCCAAATGCTGTGAGTTGTGTTCTTCTCTCTCTTTTTTTGTGATTGGAGGGCTCAATTTATAGCCCTCTGAATTTTACAAAGGTATCCGCGCGGATAGGATCGGTGGTGTGCACTGTTCATTAAATGCAGCTCCAGGCTTTGGACACAAGGAATATAATTCAAGAATTCCAACAGAAAATGTTTTTCAACTTGCTGTTTCGGGATTTTCTCAATTCTTTTTCTTTTTGAGATTCCTTTGAAGGTTTATCTTTAAATAGCAATGCCCATTTTGCCCTCACTTTGTTAGAAAAGTTAGGATTGTTAGGAAATGTTAGTAATTGTTAGGAATGTTAAAACTTTCGTTAATTTTCTAACGAAAATTCACTACTAGAAACAGGGTCATTACCGACGGACTTTTACGGACGGACGAAGTCCGTCGGTAATACAGACGGAAACTTTTCATTTACCGACGGAAATTTATTTTATTTTACCGGGAATTTAATTTTTTAAAATTTCGTTTTGTCCGTCGGTAATTTTTAAATTTCGTCGGTATTTTAGTCGGTAATACCGACAGACTATGTCCGCCGGTATTACCGACGGACTCCGTCCGTCGGTAAATAATTCATATATATACGCGTCTCTTCCCCATTTTTAATTACGCATCATTTTTATTACGCCCCTTATTTCCTCAGTCCTTCGCGAACCCCAGCGCCAACGCCAAGCCGTCGCCTTCGCCGCCGAGCCTCGCCGTCGCCGGTAAGTCCTCTTTGTCTCTCTTAATCGCTTCTCTCTCTCACTTTCTCTCTCTCACTTTCTCTCTCTCACTTTCTCTCTCTCTCTCATCAGTAAGAACACGCCGTCGCCGCCGTCTCTTTCCATCGCCGTTTGCGGTCGCCGGTGCGTTCTCTCTCTCTCTCGCTTTCTCTCTCTCAATCGTTCTCTCTCTCACTCGATTTCTCTCTCTCATGAATGATTAATTTTAATGAGCTGAGAAACCCTAGTTTTTATTCAAGTAATTGTCTTTCGATTTTGTATATACATGTTGTTCTTTGTTAATGCATTATCATGTGGAGTTGTGTTCCAAATGTTCATTAGGAGTTGAACTAAACTACAGAAAATGTGAATAATTTCATACTTGGGTTTATTTTGGTAGCTCTTTGTTTATTGTGTGTTTGTGTGTGTGCAATTAGAAATGTAGGGTTTGAGGTATTAAAAATGTATGTTTGTGTTATCAATGTGTCTTATGTGCGAGGGGCATACGGATTAAACAAATGTTGAAATTGCACAAGGAGTTGGTTTTTATATGAACTTGCTGTGTGTTTATTTGTGAAATAATATGTTTGATTAGAGATAAATGTTTGTAAATGCATTGTGGAGCTGAATGCAATTTTGATGTGTTTAGATTTGCTTTACTAATTAATGTCTAAAGTTAAAATATAAATAAGATGAGAGCCTTTTTCACCCACTATCAAAATTCGTCTTCTTTGACCAAGGAAAGACGGAGCAAACAAGTTCATTGCCGTTTGAGTCAAGGATTTTGTTTAATAAGAGTTTTACGGTTTCCTTTGTCCTCTTTCTCTCTAAGGATCTCTTGAGATCCTTAGAGAGAAGAGGACGAAGGCTGTAAAACTTATTATGAAAATCCTTGACTCAAACGGCAATGAACTTGTTTGCCTGTCTTTCTTGGTCTAAGATGAGATTGGGTTTTGATAGTTGTGGATGAGAACGACTCTTATCTTGTTTATAAATGTTAATTTAATTCATCATTGTAAAATTTCAAATTTTACAATAAAGAATTAATATTTCAAATTATTCACAATATTAATAATTTAAAAAATAAGATAGATGTGTGTGTTAATTCATTATTGTAAAATTATGCATTTTACGGTAATGAATAAAAATTAATGTTACGACGTGACGTTGTGACGGTTGAAACACAAAAGCTTAGAAACCCGTTTAAGAATCTTTAACTTATCATGTTGAGGTCAACATGTAGTCATCGATTCTTAAATTGTTAGTGTAGACAGTCTTGAAATGCACGATTATATGTTTTGTAAATATCATCATTGTCTATTAAAATTGCTTGAATAGTCGATAGTTGAGATATTTCGGTTGCATTAATCCTATTGTTCTCTCGAGTGTATACTAGAGCATATATGGTTGATTACATTGTCGATTATAATCGATAGTGTTTGATTGACCTAGTCTACGTCGTGCACTTGGAGACGAGGGTTATGCGCCGAAATTTCTTGATTTTCGATTATAAAGCAAGTAGACAAGGTGATATTTGCAATTCATATGTGTATTTCGGGATGGGATAGAAGCCAACCCAATTCTAAACCTAATGGACATGAATTGTCCTTTCATCATAGGGAATGATATACTTTACAACAAAGAATTAAATATTAATATTTAAAATTATTCAAAATATTATGATAGATGTGTGTGTTAATTCATTATTGTAAAATTATGCATTTTACGGTAATGAATAAAAATTAATGTTACGACGTGACGTTGTGACGGTTGAAACACAAAAGCTTAGAAACCCGTTTAAGAATTTTTAACTTATCATGTTGAGGTCAACATGTAGTCACCGATTCTTAAATTGTGCATCTGGACAGTCTTGAAATGCACGATTATATGATTTGTAAATATCATCATTGTCTATTAAAATTGCTTGAATAGTCGATAGTTGAGATATTTCGGTTGCATTAATCCTATTGTTCTACGAGTGTATACTAGACATATATGGTTGATTACAGGCTGTCGATTCTAATCGATAGTGTTTGATTGACCTAGTCTACGTCGTGCACTTGGAGACCATGGGGTTATCTTTGCCGAAATTTCTTGATTTTCGATTATAAAGCAAGTAGACAAGGTGATATTTGCAATTCATACGTGTATTTCGGGATGGGATAAGAAGCCAACCCCACTCTAAACCTAATGGACATGAATTGTCCTTTCATCATAGGGAATGATATACTTTACAACAAAGAATTAAATATTAATATTCAAAATATTAAGGGTGTCGGACCTCAATTCGTTAATTACATCTAAGCTGTTAATACATTATGAAATGCAGGAGTTAATTATGCGGAGAAGATCGTAGTTGGATGGATAATCGTAGTAATCCCGGTAGAAGGGGTGTCGAGACCTCAATTCGTAGAAAGGTTTAGAACATTTCGTGGAGTTTGCTAGAGCGCATCCGGTGCATGCGTGGTGATAAGATTAGGTGTCCTTGTAAAAAGTGTAAGAATAGAAAATATCGAGTGTTGGATGGGTAAAGAAACATGTGTTAGAGGCGGGGTTTGTTGATGGTTACAAGGTATGGGTAGCGCACGGGGAGCGTTATGTGGTTGAAACAAGTGTTCGCAATCATCCTCTTTTGTATCAAGTGGTCGCCAAGGAACACGAACATTTGATTGATGAAGAGGAGCCGTCTCGGTTTGGATGATATGGTTCGAAATGCGGGCGCCCGAGTTTGATTGGAACCCTAATCCAACAGAGGCACCAAATCCCGTTGCAAAGAAGTTTATGGATTTAATGGACTCTGCAAATGAGAAAATTCATCCTGGTGTAAAGGCTACAGTGTTAGAGCAAGTGAGTGAGCTTCTAACCATCAAGGCTGATACAAATATGAGCCAGCATACTTACGATCGTATAATGTCATGGGGACATCGGATGCTACCCGAAGAAAATAATATGGTTCACAATTTTTATGAGACGAAAAAGTTGGTGGGCGAGATCGGTCTTGGGTATGTTAAAATTGATGCTTGCAAGAATCAGTGCATGCTTTTTATAAAGAAAATGAGGGCCTCGATACATGTTCAATATGTGGACTTAGTAGGTATAAGCCACAACGCCGTGGTAGTGCCAAGCACAAGAAAAACGTGCCTTGGGCGCGATTACGTTATATGCCGCTAATTCCCGGGTTGCAACGAATTGACGCATTGAAAGAAAGCTCAGAAGCCATGCGTTGGCACACAGAGTGTCCTCGTGAAGAGGGTGTGATGACTCATCCTTCTGACGGTGAAGCATGGAAACATTTTGATGCCACTTACCCTGATTTTGCTGCGGATCCTAGAAACATAAAGGCTGGGGATATGTACGAGATGGGTTTTCTCCATTTGGACCGGGGGCAAAATCTTATTCATGTTGGCCTGTTATAGTGCGGTGTATAATCTTCCCAGTGGTTATGTATAGTGATCCTTATATGTATTTGAGTTTGTTCATTCTCGACCCTTCGAATCCAGGCAAAAACATTGATGTGTATCTTCGACCTCGATGGATGAACTCAAGCAGTTTGTGGAATGATGGTGTCCAGACATGGGATGCTTTCAAGTTGCAAAATTTTAACATGAGGGCTGCAGTGATGTGGACAATTAATGACTTTCCTGCTTATGGTATGATGTCGGGATGGAGCACACATGGGAGATTGGCCTGTCCGTATTGTATGAAAAATACGAGATGCATTCACACTTCGACATTACAAGAAGCGGTGTTGGTTTGATTGCCACGAGACGGTTTCTTCCTAGTGACCATCCATTTCGTAAACGAGAGGAATGCTTTCACCAAAAATAGAGTTGAGCAGCGGGGCCCCCCTCCTCGTGCGAGTGGGGAGGATATTTTTGAGCAGGTGTACGAGGTGTACGATGTCGGGAGAGGAAAGAAGTTTTCAAAGGATAGACAGACGGATTTGGTAAAGACCATAAGCTGGATTAAAAAGAGTATATTTTGGGAGTTACCGTATTGGAAGACGAACTTGATAAGACATAACCTTGATGTCATGCATATTGAAAAAAATGTGTTTGACAATATTTTCAATACGGTGATGGGTTTTAAGGCCTCAACGAAGGACACACAGAGACAAGAGGTCGGCTAGACCTTGAAGCGATTTGCAATCGTAAAGATACGAACATTACTAAAGTTAATGGAAAAGATTTTAAACCATTTGCGCCCTTTGTTACGTCGGGAGAGGATAAGCAACGTGTTCTGCGGTGGTTGAAAGATTTGAAACTACGATGGGTATGCATCTAATATTGGCATTTGTGTGAATGTGGAAGAAGGGACGGTATATGGGTTGAAAAGTCATGATTGTCACGTATTATTGGATAGGTTGCTACCCATTGCATTTAGAGACATTCTCCCTAATGAAATATGGGTTGCCCTAACGAGAATTGAGTGAATTCTTGAGCATTGACTTCCGGCACTCTTCGTGTTGAGGATATGAAAAGACTCGAAGAGAGCATTGTGGTGACAATATGCAAGCTTGAAAAGATATTTCCGCCATCTTTCTTTGATTCAATGGAGCATTTACCAATTCACCTAGCTTATGAAGCTAGAGTTGGAGGACCTGTTCAGTATAGATGGATGTATCCATTTGAACTATTTTAGGGGAGTTTGAAAAAGAAAATGAGCAATAGAGCAAAAGTTGAGGCATCTATGTACGAATCGGTGATTGTCGACGAAATTGTGTCGTTTGTTTCAACATATTTTCACCCGGACATTGAGACAAGGTTCAATAAAGTGGGGCCTTGATTATGATGGGGGAGTCAGCTGATCTGATGGAAAAATTTCGGTTTTTCTTCTCTGGTCGATTCCTTGGCAATAGAAAGTGCACGCGCATGCTAAGCAAAAAAGAATTAGATGCGGCTAAACTCTATATTCTCCTTAAGCGTGTCTTTGAGGTCGAGGACTACTTGAAGTAAGCATTCTTCATTTGTTACTAAGTAATAACTTTAATACGAACTAAGCAACTTTATGTTCTCCTTGAATGCGGTATGTTCGAAGAACATTTGGAGACATTGCGCTTTGAATTGATTTCAATAAGGACGGACAACGAATTTCCCTCCTGGTTTAATAATTATGTAAATGCCAATTCATTAATTCAATGTTTTTAATAGAATTTGAAGTATGAGTTTTTTACTATCTATGTGTTTTTATTTAGATTTTGAACAACCTTGGAGATGCAAAAGGCTGCGAAATTACAAACATTAGCACACGGTCCGTCCTTAAGAGTGAATGTATATAAGGGATATTTTGTCAATGGCTACGTATTCCACCTTTGAAGAATATGGCCAAACGAAATAAACTTGGAATAAGCGGGGTCAATCTCAAGGAAATCTCGATTATTATGGCGTATTGAAAGAAGTTATTGAATTGGAGTACTTGCTTGGAAATTACGTAGTTCTTTTCAATTGTGAGTGGCGGGACGGCGAGCGAGGCATTACAAAACATGGCACTTTTGATCTCGTTGACTTAAAGCATTCTTCTAGGCATAATGGTGATGATGTGTTCATTCTTGCATCTCAAGCACAACGGGTGTATATGACCCCTACCCCGTCGACGAAGAGAGTCTAGCGGATGGTGGGCCGTATGGAAAACCAAAGCAAGAAGCACTTTTGATATACCATTGCGTGAAAAACGTCTACTTCAAATATTGATTCATCATTAAATGATTGTTATCAGGAAGAGGAAATGCCTATACCTCTGATTATTCACTTGAATGATAATGTCGAGGAGGATGAAGCATTAATGGCCGAAAACACCCGTCCACTAGGGGAGGAAGTCACTTTCAATGAAATCGATGATGACAATGTGGAGGATGAGGAAGGAGAAGAGTATATATCTGGGTCCGATGATGAAGATGAGGAAGAAGACGACGACGAGGAAACTAGTGAAGAAGAGATTGAATTTTGTAGTGATAGTGATCAAGATTGTAGTGAATGAATCAGTTTAGTTTTAATTCAGATAATGTTTTGTATATAATATTTTGTACATTTTATATCACTTATCACTGTAATATTATATCTATCTCATAATAATAATAATAATAATAATAATAATAATAATAATAAATAATAATAATAATAATAATAATAATAATAATAATAATAATGGACATAAATATAATAATAATAAATAAAAAATAAAATAATCAATAAAAATTAAAATAAAAATATACATATATGTATATATATAAATATCATTATTGTCTATTAAAATTGCTTGAATAGTCGATAGTTGAAATATTTCGGTTGCATTAATCCTATTGTTCTCTGAGTGTATACTAGACATATATGGTTGATTACGCATCGATTATAATCGATAGTGTTTGATTGACCTAGTCTACGTCGTGCACTTGGAGACCATGGGGTTATCTTTGTCAAAATTTCTTGATTTTCGATTATAAAGCAAGTAGACAAAGTGATATTTGCAATTCCTACGTGTATTTCGGGATGGGATAGAAGCCAACCCCACTACTATCACGTACAACCACTACCGTGGGGTTATCTTTGGAGTGGAAAATCTCAAGTTTTTGCACAAGCGTTAGGCCCCGAATTGAAACTTTGATTAATTATTATAATAATAAATCTACTTTCAAAGTTTCAATCTTTGGGCAATCTTGTGCAAACTTGATATTTTCCACTCCATTCATTATAAATGTAAACCCTCTCTCTCTCTATTTTAAAGAAAACAACAATATTATTTCAAATTCAAGCGGTCAAGTGAACTCCATTATTTTGCTTCTTTTTGTTTTTAGTAAAACAACCTTATCTGAAACCACTTTGGTCCATGTGAACTCCATTATTTCTTTGTTTTCATATTGTCATTTCTATTTTAAAGGCTGCAAGAAGTGCAATGCGACGGGACACCAAGTCAAGCTGTTACCCACGTTTTGTTTACTTGGTTACTCTTTACATGCTATGTAATATTTAAATTTTGTTCTACTTGATAATATTTTGTCTACATATATAATATACTAGTTTAGATATGTCGGGTCGAGGTGACAATCGTTCAAAGAGAGGGAAGGTTGCGGGTTTTGTCCATCGTCTTGTTTCACCAAGGACGGGAGGGAGGATCTACTTACAGTTACGGACGTAGTGAACCATCCGGGCGGGATAATTTGGACGCAATTATTAATGAGGAAGGAAAAATGGAAATATCTATCTCTCCCAGTGGCCAGTAAGTATCATTTAATTGTAGATGTCATATATATAATGTTTACATTTTATTATTGTCTTTTTATTTGTATATATATTGATATATTGTTTTTTAATTAATATCTTGATAGGTTTATACATGCATGGTGGTGGTAGCGGTAGCAGCAGTGGCAGCGCTCGTGGTTGTTAAACATGAATTTTCATTGACATGTAATTAAACAAACAAACAAACAAACATATGTAGTTTCTTTTTCCCTTTCCCTTTTTCCCCGGCCTTTCCTCGGCCGTTTCCCCTTCCCTTTTCCCCTTTCCCCGTTTCCCCTTTCCCTTTCCCCCTTTCCCCGGCCGTTTCCCCTTTCCCCTTTCCCTTCCCCTTCCCCTTTCCCCTTTCTCCGGCCGTTTCCCCTTTCCCCTTTCCCTGTCGCTTGATTTGGACAAACATATGTATTTTATTTGATGTACAAGCGAAACAGGTTGTTTGTGTGTGTTTGTAGTTTGTAATTGGGTTGTTTGTGTGTGTTTGTAGTTTGTAGTTGTTTAAAACGGGTTGTTTGAACAGGTTAACGAGGTTCTGACCTTTTACGGTGGTTTAATAATAAAACAAATTTTTTTTTTTAAATGCAGCGGATTACCAGACGGAAATTTCCGTCGGTAAATTAATACAAAAAATAAATAATTCTATTTTTCCGGCGGAAATATCCGTCGGAAAATAAAAAATTAAAAAAATAATACTCAAAATACCGAAGGACATATCCGTCAGTTTAGGGTTTATATTCCGACGGACATATCCGACGGTAAATATTATGATTTCCGACGGTTATAACCGTCGGTAATGGTTTTTATTTCCGACGGATAATTCCATCGGTAACCTCCGGCGAATGCTCGGTTAGCCGTAGGCGGATCTCATTTCCGACGGACGTTTTCCTGCGGAATTTTAGATTTTTCGGCGGATAATCTGCCGGAAATACCGGCGGAATTTGTCCGTCGGTATTACCAACCAATTATTTCCGACGGAACCCGACGGACTAATTCCGTCGGTAATATCCATTTAGCGACGGATTTGTATAATTACCGACGGAAATTTACGTCGGTAAACGGCCTTTTTCTAGTAGTGATTCTAACAAGCTCAAATTGGAGCACTTACAGTAGCCCCTCGGCGACGGCGCTTTCGAAGGAAGCGGGGTCGTCGATAAGAGTAAGACTCCATATTTGGCAGGATGATCAAGTGATCGAGTGGCTGAACCTATTTAATAGGCTACCTACGTATCCCGAGTGGGAATCAAGCCGGCCGTAGTTCGGGTCTTTGACCCTGGAGATGATGGCGTTTTAGGTGCCTCGAACCTGATGAGCGAGTTCTACAGTCGGTTGCTGGAGAGAAACTCTGCTGGGGGTAAGAGATGACCATTTTTGGTCGGATCCGCTTTGCTGGGGATAGGAATGACCATTTTTGGTCTGGTGGCTATCCGCTCTGCTGGGGATAGGAATGACCATTTTCGGTCTGATGGCTATCTGCTCTGCTGGGGATGATTGCGATTTATCGCTTTCCTAATGTTGTGTGTGATAGCGTCTTAGGTGCCTCGAACCTTGGAGATGGCGTTTTAGGTGCCTCGAGCCTTGGAGATGGCGTTTTAGGTGCCTCGAACCTTGAAGATGGCATTTTAGGTGCCTCGAGCCTTGAAGATGGCGTTTTAGGTGCCTCGAACCTTGAAGATGGCGTTTCAGGTGCCTCGAACCTTGGAGATGGCGTTTTAGGTGCCTCGAACCTTGATTTGAAATGGCCTTTCGGTGGACTTTGTCTGCTGCCGAATGAGAGGGTGACCGTTTTGGTCGAGGGGCTGGACCTATGGTAGGCTACCTACGTATCCCTAGCGGGAATCAAGCCCTTTCGTAGTTCGAAATCTACTCGAGATTCCGTTGGCTTCGCTGGGGATTTCGTTAGCCTCTCTGGGGAAAAATCAGACGTATTCGTCGGGGAAAATCAGTCTTACGTTTTACTGTCGTGGGATGATTTTGATGAAAGAAACGGGATTCCGTTATCTTTCTCGGGGAAATCGGTCTTACGTTTGACTGCCGGGGAATGATTTTGATGAAAGATACGGGATCTCGTTATCTTTCTCGGGGAAATCGATCTTACGTTTGACTGCCGGGGAATGATTTTGATGAAAGATACGGGATCTCGTTATCTTTCTCGGGGAGATCGGTCTTACGTTTGACTGCCGGGGAATGATTTTGATGAAAGATACGGGATCTCGTTATCTTTCTCGGGGAGATCGGTCTTACGTTTGACTGCCGGGGAATGATTTTGATGAAAGATACGGGATCTCGTTATCTTTCTCAGGGAGATCGGTCTTACGTTTGACTGTCGGGGAATGATTTTGATGAAAGATACGGGATCTCGTTATCTTTCTCAGGGAGATCGGTCTTACGTTTGACTGCCGGGGAATAATTTTGATGAAAGTGGGTTGACTTTGGTTAACTTTGGTTAACTCTGTTAAGTTGGGGACTGAACGGAAGAGTCCTGAAATTTTAAAGGGCAAAAGGGTCATTTTGACCCTTACAATCCTGTCCGCGCGGAGAGGGTTGAAAATCAGAGGGTATTAATGAGGGGCCAACGCCCTTCTTCTTCTTCCTCAGTCTTTTCAAATTTTCTGCAATTACGAGAGAGAGAGAGGGAGAACCGAGGAAGGAAGCCATTTTTGGCCAAGAAAGCTTCGAAAATCCTTCATTTTCTTTGATTTTTCGAGCAATGGAACACAGGGGAAGACGCTTTTCAAGGCCAAGGACGTGGCCCGGTAGCGGAGAGACGATTGGAGCTCGTCCGAATGAGGAGGCATTACACACTTTCGCAATCGATTGCGGAGGAGCCATACCCCGATGCTTGGCAACATTGGGCCTCGGATCCGAGTCTACGAACGGTATACTCCGAATTTCTTCGATCTCCTTGTCGATTTTTTGTTTGAAATTGAATTTTGATTTTTTTTTTCGAAAATTTAAAAGAATTTTGTTCTTGGCTTTGAATCTTGATTTTGATGCTTTGCATGTTGTAATGAGTATATGAGTAACCCAAAATGTGCATTTTGCTTGGGAAAAGAATTGGCATTTTCGCCATTTTTTTTTTAGTATCCGAAAATTATGAATGAAAATTGTGATTTTTTTTTTTTGAAATTTGAATATTGATTTTGATGATATGCATGTTGCAATGAATTTGTGGGTGTCCCAAAATGTGCATTTTGCTTGGGAAAAGAATTGGCATTTTCGCCATTTTTTTTTTTTTTGAAAATTCGAGAATTGTGATTTGAAAAATGATGCAATGCATGCATTTTGTTTGAAAAGAATGGGCATTTTGCCAATATGAGATGATGATGATATGAATGTATGTATGATTTTTTTTTTTAAAAGTGGGACGGATTTTTCCTTCTGTTGAACGAATGTATGCATGTTTTTTTTTATGGAAAATGGGACGGAGTTTTTACTTCCGTAGGAATGCATGTGGAACTCTCTTTTTTTTTTTATGATGAGTGATATGCATGTATGCATGTTGGTTGGGATTTGATGAAAACTTTCTTTTTTGTGCGAGAAAAATGGGGCTATGCTCATTGTATGCTGTTATGCTGTCGAATTTTCTTTGAAATTTCATGATGCATATGTATGCTCTTTTTTTTTTTTTCGTGCAAATGCAAATGCAAATTTTTTTTTGACATTTTCTTTTTTTTTTTTTGTTTTATTGCAGGGTGGAAACAACTACGTGACGGAGCAGCTGAATAAGATGAAGACTCGAGGATCGGTGGAGTCTGTAGTTGACTTGTGGGACCGGCTTCCGAATGCGGGCCGAGGAGCTTTGCCGAGTCCGAGACAGATTGTTGTTGAGACCGGGCTTTGGGAGTTCATTGAGTGCTTGAGGGGATTGGTCAAGTTCCCTAAGAGCAAGGGCACGATGTTTGCTTTGGCGCGGACTGGTGGGATGCGACCCACACGTTTCACTTCTTACGGGGCGAGGCTACGGTTACGCCTTCGACTACGGCTGCGATCACGGGTCTGTCCTTTAATGGACGCGGCATTGAGTGGCGGGGCGGCTACGGTGACGCGGACCTGCGAGCTCTTACGGGATTTTCCCTATTCCCAAAAAGGGGATGGGGATGGAGTATGCCGTGGTCTATGGGAAGATTGTGGAGACCATTGTGAGCTACGAGGTGGGGAGGAGAGGATAGGCGGCGAGCGGTGCTAGGGCCTTCTTGTGGTTTGCTTTTTCGAGCACCCTTTTTGGACATGCTGAGGGGACGGCAGTCTTTGCCTTGTTGAGGTCCTTGGAGGACATGGAGATGGCTGGAGATGTCTCTTGGGGAGAGGCCGGGCTGGCAGAGCTTTACTTTGCTCTTGACAGATACAGCCGGAAGGCTGTGAGCTCCTTGTACTGCTTCGAGTTTGCCCTGGAGGTATAAGCTTTCTTTTTGCTTTTCCCCTTTTTTCTTGAGCACACCCTTTTCTTTTGCACTGGATTGATTTGATTTTTACCTTTTCGCAGGTATGGGCGTTGGAGTTCTTTCACGTCACGATGTGGCGGCAGCCGGCGGAGTACGTTGGGGCGTATCCGGCCATGCGCTCCTGGTCCAAGCATGCCCGGGAGAAGATAAGTTCCAGGGGGCGTACGACTCTCAAGTATGCGGATTGCCTTCCTTTGACGGAGGCTGAGACGGATGAGAGGATGATATTCTACCCCTGGGATCGTTTCGAGGTGGCACAGCTGAAGGGTGCTGAGATTTGGACCGTGCAGCGGAGGATCCTGAGAGGTCTGACTTGCGACGTCTATTATCTGGGAGAGAGGGTGACGCGCCAGCATGGCGTGAATTCGCCTTTGATGACACCGGTGGAGCCTCCCGCCGATATGATGCACCCGAGTGATAGATCTGCGACCTGGGATGATTACCGAGCCGGCCAGCACTTCTCGGCATATGTGGCGATTGAGCCATATCCAGTATTTGCCTTGAGGAGGCTGAGGACGCCCCAGGTCCTTGATAGAGAGGGGTTAGGGATCCCGCGGTTCCCTCGGACGGACTTTTCATCTGTCCAGGATGGGGTCCGATTGAGGGTGCAGATCCCTCAGCCTGAGCGGCTTCCGCGAGCTTTCCGGCCTCGTCCGGGTATGAAGGTACGGCTTCTCTTTCCCGCCTTTCTTTTTTTTTTGCTTTTGTCTTTTCTTTTCTTTTCTGTCATCATTTTTCGCTTCAACTGTTTCTGACGCTTTTGCTTTCGTGCAGTTTTCGGAGGTGGTCGTTGAGAAGCTGACGAAGCAAGTGATCGGGGCTAAGAGATTTATCAGGAGGATGGTTGCTTGCGGGGCTCCTCGAGAGCTAGAGCGGCGACCACGGCCGGCACCCGTCGGGGCGGGAAGCTTCCCTATTCGTTCGAGAGACTTCTTCCGAGACTCCTCTGTCTCCTCTCATTAATCCCAGCGCGGTGCGCCTTCGGATCACGTCATTCTCGGGGATCCACACGGGCGAGGACACGTGCGGCATGGTGGGTCGTCTTCGTGCGTCCAGAGTCCGACGCCTTCACCTTCGGATATGATTTTTCGCGAGATCTTGGCTTGCCCTATCGGAGCGTGCCGGTTGGTCTGACGATGAGCCTTCTTAGGGGCGAGGACGATCGAGCCCGAGATCTTCGGGGCTCTGATGAGGCGGGCCCGAGTCGCAAGAGGGACCGGGGCGAGCGTCGGGCGCTAGGGACTACGATTGATTACCCTTTTTTTTTTTTTTTTTTAGACTCGATTTTTCGAGATTTTGAGATTTGTACAATACTGACTTTTTTCATGCACATTTTTTTTTTGCTTTTTTTTTGGGATGTAATAATTTAGGATTATTGTTACCTATCTTTTTTTTTTTTTTTGATTTGATTTTTTTTGCACACTCCTTTTATTTTTGGAATGTAATAATTCAGGATTTTATTTTATGAATGCAATGCAGTATGAATGCAATGTTGCATGAGCCTTGGCTTTTTGGCAAGGGTGTTAGTGTTTGGTATATGGACTGGTTTGGGGAGGTTTTTTTTTGCACAGGTTTCGAGCAACCGGGACGGAATATTCCTCTTTGGTTGTGATAGCGGAATTTGTGCAGATTTTTCGATGAAAGACAATCATGTCCGCGCGGAGGGATCCTGCATCTGACATTGTCCTTTAATTTTGCTTCAGATCTGGTCTCACTCTATTTCAAATTCAAATATCCTCTTCAACCTCCAGTCCAAACAGCCATTTTCGGGGAGAAAGAGAGAAAATCCATGGAAAACCTTAGAAAAGCTCCATCAAAATTGTCCCAAGAATCCCAAATGTCATTTTTTAACAAATTCAAGGATTGGTCCCGGGAGATTATGAATGAGAGGAGGTCCTTCTTTGAAGAAAGGTATAAGGTGAAGTGCTTATGGTCCCTCAAAGAATTGGTTCCGGACTACGACCTCTTGAGAGCTTCTTCATCATTTTGGGATACTAGAAGGCATGTCTTTTGCCTTTCCTTCAACGAGATTGTTCCGACCGTGGAAGAATTTCGGGCCTTGCTTGGTGGTCCGGAGGTGGAAGAGATAGCGGTTCCTTTGCCCGGATGGGCTTCTTTTGTTGACAGATTGTGCAACCTCCTTCATCTTTCCCCGGAGGAAGCGCAAGGTATGATCCGTGGTCCCGATCATTTTGATATTTTCGGTCTCCCTGATAGATTTAGGGGCTTAGGCTTGCTCGACGATGCCTATTGGGATGCCTTTGTACTTTGCATGTTCGGGACCTTGTTCATGGTCTATTCTTTTGGGATCTGTCATCGGTCCCTGCTGGATGTAGTCGTTTATTGTCGCTTGGGCAGAGATGTCGTACCTTTGATCTTGGGGGAGACTTTCCATGCTCTCGATAGGCTGGCTACCGGGAGACGGTATATGCACGGGGGCGGCCGTTCCTCTTGACTGTGTGGGCGATGGAGCGCTTGGGGATTCTTCGGGAGACTCTGATATGATCAAGCCTTGGACATTCGCCGGGAGAGGGGTTCTGTAGATTTCGATGATCGGGGCTCATGGGAGCGTTGGATGGCTGGTCGCCGGACGCAGAAGATATCGGTGGTCGGTGCCTTGTTGGCGGGTGGAGACTCGCGAGTGCTTCGGGGACGGGTCTCATGTGGTCATGCTTCCGGGGCTTTCTCGGTCCGGCTTCTATATTCCGTCCTTGGTTACGAGACGGTTCGGCTTGGAAGCGGGTTCCTTTGGAGAACTTTGATGATATAGCCGCGGGGTGGTGACTCCTGCTTCTATGGATGATCCTTCGGTGTTTTCCTTTCTTTCCCGAGCATGGAGGTATGACGTCTTTCCTCCTCGGGTTATCCTCAGGCATCCGAGGCCGGTATTCTTGACCACTTGGTATCTGGATTGGTACGAGAGGCATCTGGGAGAGACTCAGGTGGCTATTTTGAGACGGCGTGAGGCCATTGTGGGTACGGAGGACCTGACAGTTTCCGAGAGGAGGAGGGCCGAGGCGAGGGCCAACCCTCATGACAGGAGCGGAGATGTTGTGACCGACTATGAAGCTTATGTCAGAGGCGGAGAGGAGGACTCCTACTTTACCGGCCGGCTACGGGAGATGAGAGATGACGCTAGGGCTACTAAGGCCACTGACAGAGGCTGATTTGATAGATCTGTTCCTATCTTAGGAGCTTGGTAGGAGGAAGACCGACATTTTTCCTGTTCGGAAGAAGAAGACTCGAAGGGGAAGAAGAGGGGAGAGGCGATGCGAGTGGCATGGATTGACTACTGAGGTTTCGAGTATCCCTTTCTTGTCATGGCGGACACATTAGTTTGATTATGTATCTTAGTTTCTTTTAGCAGGTTGCCAGTTGTAGGAATGAATCGGGCTTAGACTCATCAAAAAGATTTTAACTTGTAATGAATATTTGAATTGCTTCAAAGTTTTTCGAGACGCTTTCATGGTCTGATTAGTTGTATTGATGTCAGATTTTGACTTTTATTTGCGCTTTAGACCGAACCGTTTCCGGCTGCCTACGTTCCCCTCATTTTGAGGAGCTCAGGTCTTCGTAGTTCAACCCGGTCGATTTTGTTGTTGTTGTTTTTTTTTTCTTATTTTTTTTTTTTTTTGTGCAACCTGTTTTTACCTAGGTCGCCCTTTTCGGGTTTTCAACCTAGTTGGGTATTACTCTTTTGGCACTCTTTTTCTTCTTCTTTTTTTTTTTGGCTCGGTGTTTTACGCGTAGTATCTGCGCAGCTTGTCACCATTCACTGGGTGTACAAAGGGATTTCCGTCGAGGTCTGCAAGTTGCATGGCTCCTCCGGAGAAGATCTTCTGGACGACGTATGGCCCGACCCATACAGGCTCCCATTTGCCGAGGGGGTTGATACGGACTGGGGGCTTTTCTTTCAAAACGAGGTCCCCTTCTCGGATCTCACGATGCTTTACTTTCTTGTCGAAGGCTCTGGCCATTCTCCTTTGGTAGGCTCGGATGTGTTCCATGGCCTTCAATCGGCGTTCATCTAGCAGGGCCAATTCATCATGGCGAATCTGGAGCCATTCGACCTCGTTGATCTGGCTCTCCAGCAGTACACGGAGTGAGGGGATTTCTAGCTCGATTGGGAGTACGGCTTTCATTCCGTAGGTGAGGGCAAACGGTGTTTCCCCAGTTGCCGTCCTGACTGATGTTCTGTAGCCCCAGAGTGCCAGGTGTAGCTTCTCGGGCCAATCTTTGCCTCGAACAGCCATTTTCCGGATGATGTTTTCCAGAGTCTTGTTTGCGGCTTCGACGGCTCCGTTGGTTTGGGGCCTGTAAGGAGATGACTTGTGACGGGTTATTCTGAATTACGCGGCGGTCTTTCACATTCCCCTTCGAAGTGGGATCCATTATACGAGATGATCTCATGGCAACCCGTATCGGCATATGATGTTCTCTTTGATGAAGAGGGCTACTTTCCTTGAAGTTGAGGATTTTGTAAGATTTGGCTTCAACCCACTTGGTGAAATAATCCCACGGCTACCGGGGACGAATTCGTGGCCGTTCTTTGCTGATGGTGTGATTTTGCCTATGACATCAATTCCCCAGTGACGAAAGGCGAGGGTTGTCATGCGGTATAACTTCGTGAGGAGGCAAGTGATTAAGATTTGAGTATCGGCGGCATTTGTCACAACTTTTGACGGCTGGATGCGGTCGGCTTCCATGGAGATCCAAAAGTACCCCATTCTCGGTATGATTTGCATCGAGCTCGAGCATTCATGTGAGGGCCGCAGGTACCACCATGTATTTCTTTCATGTGTTCGGTAGCTTCTTGTTTGCCGATACATCGCAGGAGGGGCCTTGATAACGCTTCTTGTATAGCATGTTTCCCAAAGAACATAATGGGAGGCGAGCCGCCCGGGTGAGAGACTTTTCGCTTTGATTCCTTCTTTATATTCCCCATCTTCATTTTTGAAAGAGGCCTCGCCATCCTTGGAATGCTGGTAAATACGAGTGTACCGGGGATCATTGGCCGGTTCGGCTTACGCTCGATTTCAAAGCAATAAGCGGGATTTTCTCTTCTCCACGAGCTACGGAATGGTTTGACAGACTTTCCTTCGGGTATTTCAACGAGGGAGGCTAGTGTTGCCAGAGCATCTGCGAATCTGTTGCGATCTCTGGGCGTAATGGAAGCTGATTTCCTTGAATTGAGTTACTAGCTCTTCCATGTAAGTGTGCTATTTCTGCAGACCCGGATCCACGGTCTTCCATTTGTTAGAGACCTGGTTGATGATGAGGGCAGAATCACCATACACCTCCAATTCCTTGATATTTCTTTCAAGGGCGGCTTCCAACCCGGCTATGCAAGCTTCATATTCAGCAGCGTTGTTGGTGACTTCGAAGTTCAACCTTACTGCTATGGGGGTGTGTTCGTCAGTAGGATCGACCGGAAGCATTCCTATTCCGTTCCCCCTTTTGTTTGACGCCCCGTCGAAGAAGAGTTGCCGCGATTTTCTCCTTCTAGAGCAAAGATTCCATCATCGGGAAATTGAGGTTCGAGTCCTCGGGACTCATCACTTGGGAAATCGGCCAAATGTTCTGCCATTATGCGTCCTTTTACGGATTTCCTTGAAACATAGATGATGTCGTATTCAGCCAAAAAGAATGACCATTTTGCCAACCTCATGGAGATGGAAGGCTTGTCGAACAGATATTTGATGGGGTCTATCCTTAAGACGAGATGTATCGGATGAGACTGCATGTAGTGTTTCAACTTTCCCACTACCCGCACCAAACCCGCGCAAGTCTTTTCGCAGAGTAATTGAGTTCGCTTCCTTGGAGCTTTACGCTACGAAATAGATGGCATTTTCGACCTTGGAATCTTTCTTCTCTTGAGCTAGCATAGCCCCAATTGTTGTATCCGTGACAGTTAGATATAGCAAGAGTGGCTTTTGCTGATGTGGTGGGCAAAGAATCGGAGGATTCACGAGGTATGCCTTGATCTGTTCAAAGCGGGCGACATTACGGAGTCCATTCCGTGTAGGCATTTTTCTTCATCAACTTGAAGATCGGCTCGCAGATCGAGGTCACCGATTTACAAAGCGGCTTATGTATTGCGGTCTTCCCATGAAGGATTTCACTTAAATCGCCGTGTTCGGGGTGGCTTCATTTCGACTATGGCCTTGATTTTACGGGGTCTACTTCGATTCCCGTTCTGTCACCATATATCCTAGCACCTTGCCTCGTCTTACACCGAAGGTGCATTTGGCCGGATTCGATCTCATCTTTGTGGTCTCGGAGGCGGCCGAAGAATTTTCTCAAATCAACAAAGTGTTGGCCATCGATCCTCCGGAGTGTATTATCATGTCGTCCACATAGACCTCAATTTCTTTATGGATCATGTCATGGAACAGAGCCGTAGCCGCCCTGCGGTACGTAGCCCCAGCATTCTTTAGTCCGAACGGCATGACCGTGTAGCAGTAGGTGCCCCAAGGGGTTGTGAAGGCCGTTTTGGCTTGATCCTCTTCTGCCATTTTAATTTGGTTGTAACCGGCAAAACCGTCGACGAAGGATTTGACTTCATGGTTGGCTGTGGAATCTACCAAAATGTCGATGTTTGGCAGGGGGAAATCATCTTTCGGACTGGCTTTGTTCAAGTCCCTGAAGTCTACGCGACCGGATCTTTCCGTTGGCCTTGGTTACCGTTACTATGTTGGAAAGCCATGTAGGATATTCAATGACCCCTGATGAACCCCGCCCGAGCATTTTTCTATCTCCTCTTTCACTTGTAGGGACCATTCGGGCTTAATTCTTCTTAGCTTCGCTTTGCGGCTTGACTTCTGGGTCGAGCGGTATTCGGTGCTCAACTATGGAAGGATCGAGGCCTGGCATATCTTTATAGGACCATGCAAACACATCCACAAATTCTTTTAGCAGCTCAATTAGGGCATCCCTTTCAGTCCCTTCGAAGAAACTACCAATCTGCGTCTCTTTAGGCTCTTCCGCAGTTCCCAAATTCACACTTGTCAAAATCTCTTCGGCAGCTTGGGCTCGATTTTCCTCTTTCTGGACAACCTGCTTAAAGATTTCTTTGATATATTGTTCATTTAATGTGTCCGCTTCTTCATCTAGTGAATCGTTATTAACTGTTTTTAGATCATTAGTTAATTCGTCATTAGTTAAAGTGGCAATTAAGGGATACTCAGAAAGGTTCGTCATTTCATTGAGAATAAAAGGGAATACAGTATTGGCTAAAATTTCGTGGTCTTCGGGCGTGAGGCCATCGGACGACTCGGAAGACTCGAACTCAACAACGAGAGACTCAGAGGACTTTACAAAGGTTGACACAAAGGGACGGGGGACCAATCCAAGTTTGGTGATCATTTCTTCTTTGGTCGCGGACGGGCCTGAGAGAGTTTCCCAATTCTTTAGCGGCATTCTTTGTCGGGGGCCTCATGACTCGGGGTCGTCTCGTTTACTGTCCACCTTCCTCGATCGTTGCTATCATCTCTTTGTCCGAACCAGAATCAATTGTTTTGGCGTCTCGAAAACCGAGCATGTGGATGTAGGGATCTTCCTCACTGCGGGGATTTCTATCTCGTCACAATCCGACCGCTCAATCCAGATGTAAGGACGTATTACGTCTTGGTGTCTTCTTGGAAAAATCTCATGTCCCATACTCGAGCGGAAAGGCTTAGCGGGGTTCGGCAAGGAGGACGTCCCACACGACGTTCATAGATTCGAGTTGGGTATGACGATGCTTGTCGATCTTTATCATGAAGATTTCTGGCTTGGCGGTGGTCGAGAGTGGATTTGAAGGATGGTGACAAAGCTGTGATTAGGGACCGGGGGTTTGTGTGCCTGTATCATGGCGGTGTTCAATGTTTCCTTCCAGTAGGCCTCCAAATGTTGGAAATGACAATTGAATTTGATGAATCGAACTTCTTGAGTACGCTCGCTTGAGTGCGTTGACATAATTGGCATCACCGGATTAAGGGGATTGATGAGACTTGCCCCGATAGTCCCTTGGTCGATTCGGAGGAGGTAGCCCCGGTGTCTGGCTAAGAGCATGCTTAGTGACGGTCTCGGCTTCGTTCCCTATGAGGAAACTGTCACCCCTTATGACTTCAAGGTCCCCTTGTCGGTTAATGAATTTGACACATTGATGAAGAGTGGAGGCTATGGCTTTCATGTGATGCAACCAAGGGCGCCCTAATAGGGCTGTGAACTCGGAGGGGATATCCATTACATGGAACTTTGCTGGCACCATTTGGGTTTCGTACCAGAGTTCCAGAGTCACTGTCCCCAGGATGGGACGGGATGAGCCGTCATAGGCCTTGATAATCCGGGTAGATGGGATCATGTGCCTTTCATTGATTCGTAGGGCCCGCATCATGCTGAGGGGAAGGACATTAACGGCTGATCCGTTGTCCACCAATACTCCAGGGAGCGATACGGTGTTGAGCTTAATGGTGATGTACAAAGCTTCATTGTGTTGGGAGACATCTCTTGGCAAATCTTCGTCGCGAAGGTGATCATCTTTGCCATATAGGTGGGGATCATAGATTTGGTCCTTGTCTCGGGATAGAGAGTCATCAAGCCGGGCCACTTCGTGCCTTTTTCTTGCGAGGTAGAGCCTTTGCTTTGAAGCCCACTGGGTTATACCGAGGCCTTTTGTGGCGGTTGCCATCTCCGGTCAACATGTTGATTGAGTGGGAGCGCCAAAGCGGCGTTAGTCTCTCTTTGTCGGTGTGCACTTGGGAGGCTGGACAACCGAATTTTGGCCGTTCCGCGGGGATAGATTTCGATTGGCGGTAGAGTTACCTGTGTCCACAATATTCTGGTGTCCGAAAGTCTCACTGTCGTTGGCAAGGCTTTTACGCTCTTTTACCCTGTTTGCTTTGGGAAGACCGGCCGGAGTAGAGTACATAATAATCAAATCCCCAGATGGCTCCCCGAGCGTACCTACACTAGTATCACCGGCCTCGAATCTCTCCCTCAATTTTGCCGGGAGGAAATTTTCTTCTTCTTAGGAGGACGGTCCTCGTGTATCCGGTCTGATAGTCCCTTTCAAGGCGGTCGGGACAGTCACGTATATCCCACCAAATGTGTTCTACTACTGGTGGCGGATTTGGGACCTCGGGTTGGCGATCTTTGGAATGACTTTGAGTGGAACCGAGTCCGGGAGATCTATTTGTTGGGCTCATCTCGGAAGTGAGTGGTTGGACTCCGCCGGATAATGAGAGGTATTAGGGTTCCGGGGGAACAGGCATATGTTTGTCCTTCGTGGTAGCCCGATCGGTTGGGAGATTGTTAAGGTCCCGAAGTGGCGTGTGGCCTCTTGAATCCAGAGCTTGCCGTATGCCCGGCGTTCCTCCGGGGCTTTGATGGCGACCATATTTCTTCAATTGTTTCCCGATCTTCATCACCTGTGCCGATATTTGTGGGATCATCACTTTGAGAGGGATAGCGACGGTATGCCGAACTCTTTCGTCCTTGGCTAGCATTTGGGGGCAGTTTCCTGTAAGTCGACGGGCGAGTCCCGGCGGTGGAAACATAGGAATCTTGGGGCAGCATCTTGATGTATCCGGACGATTAAGAAGAGGAGGAGAACCTTCTTCCTTCTTTGCGGTAAAAGTGCCATCGGAATTGAGGCGATAGTCAAACCATGACTTGCGACAACCTCCGGAAGGTCGCTAATTTGAGCCTCATGTCGAAGTCTCATCTGTTCTACCAACCGGATCCAATGCGGGTGCATGTTCGAGGGATTTTGGAGGACGGAGTGACGTTATCCCTATCATTACCGGGCGACGCAGACATTACGAAACCGGGAGTCGGAACAAACGGTGAAGGCGATGACGCGCTTGACTCTTCCCAACTAATCAAACAGTGATCCGGTGTCCGGAACCAACCTTTGTGAGGAGCTGCGGGAAAAAGGTACGAGGGTTCAGATGTCTGGGAATTGAAGGAGGGTAGGTGTTTGGGCTTTGGGCTCATGCAACATGCGGTTATTTGTTCACGTTTACTTAAAACATGTTTTATTAACCTAATCGGTTGGAAAAGATTACTCTTCTTTTTCGCAAACTACTGCGGATCTCGGATCAGGTGGGCCCCGTCACTACGTCTATAAGCCCCTCGTATTCCACCTGTATTTCGACCTCCCAGGGTGGACAGCCCCGGGCGAGGGTCATATAGGGCAAGCGGGTCCCACCGACCGAAAGAAAAACGATCCTAAAAGTCTGGCGGGTAATCGAGTCTTAACGAGTATTCGATGTAAATTACGGACAAAGCTGACGTCAAAGTCAAGATCGTGTCCGAGAGCTCGACAATAAAGTCGGCATGATTTGGACTGATAAATGTCCACGATTGATCTTGACTTGTCGTCAATTAGGCCGTAATTAGGCATGGAATAATCATTAATCCTCGATGACTCAGTGTCAATGCTGGGAGTCAGTGTATAATTTGTGCCGCCGAGCCGAAGTCAAGGCGCCGGTCAATATCTTGGTCAAAGTCTGCGGCGAAAAAACCGGCGTAACTTCGACCGATTAGGGTCCCGAAAGATATTGAGTCGGTATGCCGACAAAGGCTTGAAAGGAAAGGTCTATACACGAGCCAGGGCATGACCTGACGAACCCAGGACTAAAAACCAGCCGGGTCTCGGACAAAGTGTGTCACAGACAAGTGCATGGTCGACACGAGGCTCCATGGGATGTTTGGGTAGTCCTGTGCTTGCACCGAGAGACGTAATAAGACCAAACGGGCCGCGACAAGGATTTCCCCGGGTTAGGGACGTAGTGTGCAGTGTAAGGTCACGTGCGCGTAGTGTGCAAGCAGTCTATCTTCTTTTTCTGAGTAAAATAGAGATTTTTTTATGTGTCTTAAAAATATGATGCATGATTTTTTTTCTTTTGAAAATTTTCTTTTTTTTTTTTTTGAAAATCTTTTTTTTTTGAATTTTTTTTTTGAAATTTAATGAACACATAAGCACATAAGCACAAGAAATCCGACAGTTAGGGACATGATTTCGGCAGTCAAAATTTTGACTTTTTCCGAGGCGGCCAAAACAACACGAAAATGTGCAAAAATCAACACACACAACAAATGATTTTTAAAGCCGGGACGGAAGCTTGACCCTCAAAAGCTTTTTCCTTTTTTTTTTTTGAAAACGATGATACCGGTACGTGGGATTGTTAGACCACAATTTATCCCCGACTCGTGTTAGGAGGCGATAACGGGAAGTTTAATGGTTTCCACCAATATATCAAATATCATTTTTTTTTTAGAAAAAGCTAATCCCCAGCGGAGTCGCCACTGTGATGATGTGCCACCAAAATTTCGCGGGAAAAGATTCGATTTTTGCGTTTCTTTGAAAAAACCAAATAAAACCCGGAAAAAGACGGAGTCGCCACGCCATTTTTGTTTTATGGGCCAAAACTTTGAAAAATGCCCGAGATTAGAGATTTGGGTTCGGAGGTCATGTTACACGCCGGGAAGGACGTTAGTGTGCACCCGGAATGCCTCGTAAAACGAGTCTTCCAAGCTGAAAATCATTTGTGTGTGTGTGTGTGTGTTTTGGCCAAAATAAGTTGAAACTCAGAAAAGTAAAAATTGGGATGTCTTTTTAAGACTTTAAACTGATCCCATGATTTTTTGGAAGATTTTTGGATTGAGATTTGGTACTCAAAAGACCTTTTGAAGTTGAGAGTCACTTCTGCCAGAATGAAAAAGGCAGTGGACCTTTGATTTTGAAACGGATTCAAGGGCCTTAAAACTTCATAATATGGATAAACTCAGAGAATGAAAGTTGTTCCAGACACCTTATATAAGATTTGTGTGAAGGAATTTTCCATTTTGGAGAATATTTGAGGGGTCAAAAACTTCTGTAAATCTCAGATATGAAATCTGGATTTCCAGAAGCTGATGAACTGGCCTCTAAAATAAAATTTGAAAAGAGGAGTTTTAATCACCCAAAAAATAAAGTAAAAATATGTCTGGAAATCTCTGGATGTTGGCTACAAAAAGTGTTTTGTAGTCAACACCAAATTCCAAGTTTATCTGTGTCCAAAAATTAAGACAATGGACTGGGGTCTTGGAAAATTGCTACTGGACAGCAACTTCTCAAGAAAAGAAAAATGGTTTTAAAAGGGGTTTTTGCATCCATGCTTGTCCCCATTTCCCTAGGTTTTGGTTAGTGATCACTTGAAATTTTAGTGGTGAATAAACTATACCAAACCATCCTTGGGGTACATTAGGACTAAGCACTTCATTTGCTTGGGAAGGGGAATTTTATCCTTTGAAATCAAGATTTGGTGCTTGAAAATGGTTTTTAGGGTTTTGAAAATGTGTTTTCTTTGCAAGAAAGTAAGAACACTTTGAACAAAATGTTGATCCTTGTAGAAGATCATCCATGGAGATGAACTTCCATGGTGATCTTCTTGGATCTAAGACAAGAAGATGAATGAACTACATTTTGTAGCTTGAAGATGCATGCATGGATGAGAGATTTAGGGTAAGAAGAGGGAGGTTATACCTATCTTCTTTGTGTTTTGTGTTTGAAGGCTTGGATGCAAGAGTGTTTGGGTTTGATTTGAGTGAGTGAAAGTTGGGAAGATTCAAGAGAAAAAGGTGACAATTCTTAGAGAATTCTCACTGTTTTCTCAAGTATTTTCGCCAAATGCTGTGAGTTGTGTTCTTCTCTCTCTCTTTTTTGTGACTGGAGGGCTCAATTTATAGCCCTCTGAATTTTACAAAGGTATCCGCGCGGATAGGATCGGTGGCGTGCACTATTCATTAAATGCAGCTCCAGGCTTTGGACACAAGGAATATAATTCAAAAATTCCAACAGAAAATGTTTTTCAACTTGCTGTTTCGGGATTTTCTCAATTCTTTTTCTTTTTGAGATTCCTTTGAAGGTTTATCTTTAAATAGCAATGCCCATTTTGCCCTCACTTTGTTATAAAAGTTAGGATTGTTAGGAAATGTTAGGAAATGTTAGTAATTGTTAGGAATGTTAAAACTTTCGTTAATTTTCTAAGGAAAATTCTAACAAGCTCAAATTGGAGCACTTACACCTTCACCTCTCTTAAGAGTAGTGCTGAAGGGTCATGGTATTTTAACAATGGTTGCTCTCGCCACATGAATGGGGCACGTGAAAACTTCAACAACTACGCACCTTTCAAAGGTGGAAAAGTCAACTTTGGTGGAGGAGCTTAAGGTAAAATCATTGGCAAAGGTACGTTGAATGTATTAGGTTTGCCTAAGTTACACATTGTTCTACATGTTGATAGACTCAAGGAAAATCTAATAAGTATAAGTCAACTTTGTGATTATGACTTATTTATTAAATTCGACAAGTCCAGATGTGAAGTATTTGATAATGAAAATGTGTGTGTGTTAACCGGTGTTCGATCCTCTGATAACTGCTACAAGGTTGGTAGTAACTTATCTTGTCTCTTCACAAAAATGGATGAGACTGCGATCTGGCACCAAAAGCATGGTCATGCCAGTGAGAGAAAAATCAGTGATTTAATTAAATTTGTGGCAGCAAAGGATTTACCCAAACTGGACTTGAAGAAATTAAGTGTGTGTGGTTTGTCAAAAAGGGAAACAAATCAAATCAAGTCATAAGAAGGTTCAAAATTGTGAAACCTCAAGGTGCCTTAAATTGATCCACACTAACCTAATGGGTCCTATAGAAGTGGAAAACATGTCTCAGAAAAAATACTGTTTTGTGTGTGTGGACGATTTTTCTAGATATACTTGGGTAATTTTTTTAAAGAAAAGTCCAACACCATTGATGAACTCAAAATTTGGTACAAAAGGGTCAAAAACTTATATGGGTTAAAAGACATTAGAGTCAGATCTGATCATGGTACTGAGTTTGAAAATGCCACTTTTTTTTATCATTTTGCGATTCAAAGGGGATTACTCAAGAGTTCTCAGCCCCCAAAACCCCTCAACAAAATGGGGTATCGGAAAGGAAAAATTGCACATTACAAGAGATGGAAAGAGTAATGTTAAGATATAAAAATCTATCCAAATTTTTTGGGCAGAAGCTGTGAACACAGTATGTCATGTGTGGAATCTTGTCTTTATAAAAATTGGAATTACCATGACTCCCTATGAAATATTACTTGGAAAGAAACCCGCGGACAAATACTTTCATGTTTTTGGGTGAATATGCTACATCTTGAATAACCGAGAGTATATATCCAAATTCGATTCCAAAAGTGACAAATCCATCTTCATTGGTTACTCAACTAACAGTAGGGCTTATAGAGTTTATAATCTGAAAACCAAAACTGTCATGGAATCCATAAATGTTGTTTTGATGATGCTACTGATCTTAATATCAAAACAGTTAAGGATGATGTTACAGGTTGCACTTGGGAACCAGAACCAGTTAATGATGAATATGAACTAGAAAAGGTGAATAAAACTGCAGATCAGCCATCTGTGTAGATAGTTGTTCAACCAGTTATTCAAACAACTGACAACACAAATGGTCAAACAACTAATGATCAAGGGCCAGATTCTGAAACTGATGAAGGAGAAGTAAGCAGAGAAAAGGACATTCCTTCCAGAATACAAGGAAATCATCCCACATCCCAAGTCATAGGGGAAGTGGATGAAGGCATGAAAACAAAGGGAAAGAAGGTCAACTACTGCGACCTTGCAGGTTTGGTAAGTGTATAATCCATGTACCATCAGGTAAAATCTTGTTGTTTTGTTGCTAATTATGAGCCAAAGAATGTAATGGAAGCCTTTAAAGATGAAAACTGGATTAATGCCATGCAAGAGGAGTTAGTCCAGTTTGACAAAAATGACGTGTGGTTCTTAGTTCCTAGGCCTTCTCAAGTCAATGTGATTGGGACTAAATGGATTTTTAAGAATAAATCTGATGAACAAGGCAATATAACAAGGAACAAAGAACGTTTGGTGGCTTAGGGCAACACTCAAATGGAAGGGGTGGATTTTAATGAAACGTTTGCCCCCGTAGCCCACATTTAGTCAATCAGATTGTTGTTAGCTATTGCATGTTACTTAAAAATCACTCTACATCAGATGGATGTAAAGAGTGCATTCCTAAATGGTGTTTTAAATGAGGAAGCTTTTGTCGAGTAACCTTAAGGGTTTGAGGGCCCCTCTAAGCCAAATCATATGTATAAGTTGAAAAAGGCACTTTATGGTCTTAAACAAGCCCTCGAACTTGGTATGGAAGACTGACATAGCACCTAATTAAACTTGAATTTAAAAGAGGAGAGGTTGATAAGACTTTGTTTGTTTTAAAAAATAATAAGGGCATACTTGTTGCTCAAATCTATGTGGATGACGTAGTTTTTTGTTCTAATTCAAATGACTTACTTGAAATGTTGTTAAAAGTTTGACATCCGCATTCGAAATGAGTATGGTGGGAGAACTGAAATTCTTTCTTGGTTTACAAATTGTTAAAACCAAATAGGGAATGTCAGTTTTACAATCCAAGTATCAAAGAATTAGGTAAAGAAATTTGGGCTTGATAATGCATCACACTTGAAAACTCATATGGGATCATCCCAAAAGCTTTACAAGATAAGAAAGGTGAAAGTATTGATCACACCCTGTACAGGAGTATGATAGGGAGCTTGATGTATCTTACAGCTAGCAGACCTGATATAATGTTCAGTGTGTGCTTATGTGATAGGTATCAAGCTGAATCTAAAGTATCCCACTTAAAAATTGTGAAAAGAATTATCAGATATGTTGGGGGTACCACTCACTTGGGGTTAAGCTATACTAGAGATACCAACACAACCTTGGTGGGATTTAGTGATTTTGATCGGGCTAGGAATACGAATGACAAAAAGAGCACCACTGGAGGGTGTTTCTATTTAGGGAATAATCTAGTGTCCTGGTTTAGTAAGAAACAAAACTGTGTTTCTCTATCTACTGCTGAATCTGAATATTTGGCATTAGGTAGTTGTTGTACCCAACTGTTGTGGATGAACCAAATGATATAGTATTATGGATTGAAAAGTGAGACCCTAACCGTATTTTGTGATAACATGAGTGCCAAGGATATTGCTAAAAATCATGTACAACACTCCCATACAAATCAAATAGATATTAGGCACCACTTTATAAGAGATCTTGTTGAACAAAGAATCATTACCCTCGAACACATTGGAACAGCAGATCAACTTCCGGATATCTTTACCAAGGCTTTGGATTTTGAGAGATTTTCTTCCCTTAAAAAGTCTCTCGGGTTGTGTGAACACAGATGACTGCACAACTGTTCAGACAACTCTCTGCATCTCTGTATAATTGTATATTACAGAAAATACTGGAAAAAAATGGTATCCTGCATTCATGCATTGCACGATTATCTATTGTGATCAATTGACTATCTTTCATTGTTGACACTATTTGACTCTTGAATGTGAGATCCCTCCTAATTTGGTGATATAATTCCCATGTTAAAAGTTCTTTGTGATATCTATCATAGAGTGGGTGTCTAATCTAAGGTCACTAAGAAAAACAAGCTACCTCCATTTGTTTTGATGCTTCCACTCATGTGCTCAATGCCAATGACTTATTGTTGTATCACTTGGGAAAAAAATTTGGGCAAGCACTATGGTGTGAGAGTGTAAATCTCTTTCTCAGTGACTGATTCAATGCCAAAATTGGAGATATTCTAGAGCCTACATGATCGAGGGTTATCTCATTGACTTCTTGTAGGTCAAATTATGTCAATATGTGATTTAGTCATACCATGTTACAATTTATTGAGATTAAATCTTCACCGCGTGTGCATTGTTTCTCATAATAGGCATATTGTGAAAAAATTAGGACATTCAACAATCTTGGTAAAAATATGATCAAATTTTTGTTGTTACTAATGATTTTTGGCCTAATGCTTCTATTGTGTTCAATGATAATTTTATGATGAGGTGTTTAAGAGCTCTAGCAGTCAAAGGAGACTATGGTAGGATGTTGATCAATCAAGGTTAATCTCATTTTCGGATAAGTAAAGCAAATCCTATCACAAAATATGGTAAGGATTCAAAATTTCAATTCCTAAACCGTTATGATGAAGGAATTTCAAGGGTAAACTACAAACCATCACACAGATCCTTCTCCTTCTCCTATTCCGAGTTTCAAGGAAAGTAATGATTATCTCTCATCAATGTTGTGTTATAAGTTTCCCAAACAAGTTTTGTCACAACTCAACTCACAACTCTCTTTATTGCTATCTGCTGCTATCTGTCCTCTCTCTCTATACTAACCAGTGCAGATAAAAACCCATGGCATCTCCATCGTCTTCCTCAACTCCGGTGACCTCCAATTGCAACGCTATTCTTATAGATTTGATAAACGAACCTCAATACGTTCCTTCGATGGACGTCAGCTCCCTTGGTCAACAAAATTCGACAATTGAAGTGGACAATCAAAATGTCCTAGAAGTTGTGCATGATGCTCGTCAACCTCAACTGTCGGGGACTCGAAGGTCCCACCGGCTAATTGATTTAGGAAAATCCATCCTGTTCAGAGGCTTAGGAGCCATCGCCGCTGCAAAAAACCCACCGGTGCAAGGCAAAAGCTTATTCTTCATGACTCCTAGACAAAGAGGAAATCCCAGTACAAGAGCCATCACCAATGATAGGATTCAACGAGGATAACCTACCCATAGTCACATTGATCAAAGCAAAATCTCCAGTGAAAAAGGCATCTTTGGCGAGGGATCAGGCAATTGCTCCGACGAGGGTTCAGGCAACAACTCCGGCCAAATCTCAGGGGGAGAACAGCTAGAAAATAAGAACGAGAAGCTCAAACGAGAAAGGAAGCTGCTCCGATAATGGTTGAGGAAGGATCATCATTACAGTTTGATGATTAAAGTGATGAAACTGCCTCCTTATGCACAGAGGATACCTTGAGCAACACTGAGATTCACAGAAAGAAAAAGGCTAGGCAGGCCGTCCCTGTTCATCCCCAAATCCTAGCTACGCTCATATTTGTTCACACAACTGGCTACACAACTGCTCAGACAAGTGGCAGTTCATTATCAAAATATGTCTCCTGGGCACATAAGTCTTCTATTCGTGTTCCCTCATCCCCTTACAACCTAAATCTAAAACAAAACTCTCTCTTCTTTACCCCGAGGTTGAATCTCGCTTTTCCACAAACTTTCATCGAGTTTTTGTGGTAAAAAAGAAAAGGAATTTGGGGGTGTTTGAAAAACTAGGGCTGATAAAATTATTTTCTGATAGAAGTCTGGATAACTCACTAGATTTCCCCATTCCCTACTCTAGGTCTTTGGTTCTTGAATTTTTTGCAAATCTCAGCCGAGATATATGGCTTGAAAGATCTCAAAATTTTGGGAAAGTTTTTGTGAGGGATCAGGTGGTGGATTTCTTTCCTTCAAGGATTAATCTCTTTCTTGGCACTCCTGATACCCCAATTGATTCATTGCCTACTGATTATGATGAGGCTGTGAAAACTGTGATGGGGGAAAAGTTTCCAAATGAGTAGCTGGTTTTAGAACAAACCTTTTGTCAAAATTGTTTGTGTTTCTTCACCATATTTTGAGAACCAACTGGTACATACCTCAAATTCCTCCTCAATCACCAAAGACCAAATTTTACTCCCTTTTAGGATAGGAGAGAACAAGTTTAATCTGGGAAAGGTGATTTTTGATAAAATTCTGAGTTTTACTGAGAGAACCAACACCACTTATGACTACCCTCACCCTAGCTTGATTTATGCTATAATAAAGGACCAAGGGATTGAGGATATTCCTGGTGAAAATTTGTCAATCATCTCTGAACAGTTTAAAATTCCAAAAACCATGGATGATAGCTCCAGGTTTGATGATCTTGCAAAATTTGTTGGGTCTGCTTCTCCATCATTTTCTGTGCAACTATCTGTTCAACCAGTTGTTCACACAACTTTCCGCACAACTGTGCATACAGAAACTGACTCCCCAAACAAAAATATCATACAAACCCAGATTGCAATCTTCCAGGCACAAGTCATCTCCCACAAAGCTGAAATTGAAGGAAGACAAATTTTGATAGCTGGACTGGAAAAGTCCATTGCTAATCTACAAGCTGCTCTTCATGGTTCCTCTAAAAAAGGGGGAGAAATGACAAATTCAGGGGGAGCTAATCAAGGGAGAGCAACAAAGGATTATGAGGATCTGGAGTTTAATGTTGAAAAGGATGCTGAAGAAGCTACTACTGCATTGGAGGAAGAATTGCTAGGGGAAGACATTTATTCTGATCTTTAAAAACATTTTACATTTTGGGTTGTAATAACTTTAAACTATAATCTGCATAGTTAAAGTGTTTCGTTATGATTTTTGGACTTAACAAAACTTTTTGCAGGCTTTTGATCAGAACCACAAAGATAGGGGGAGATTGAAATAGTATGAAAATACTCTTATATATTTTTTTTAAATATTTGTGATTCTGTGAGAATTTAGTGTGATATATAGAAGGCTTATGCACTACTACTAAATATCAAATCATCCATTGGACTTTTGGAGGCCTGTGATGGGCTGTGGTTTACCCAAATGAGGAGATGCTTAGTGGGCCAGTGTGTGGTTCCTGCATAGCGGGTCGTGCTTCTGGCTCGGGTCGTTACAAATGGTATCAGAGCGGAACCCCGGCCTTAAGGCTTGCGAGCTAGCCCGAGGGTACGATCTGGGTATTAATTGACCTTGCCAGGGACGGCAAGGATTTGAGTGGGGGAGATTGTGATATCCCCATCCCACATCGAAAATATGTGAGAATTTAGTGTGATATATAGAAGGCTTATGCACTACTACTAAACATCAAATCATCCATTGGACTTTTGGAGGCCTGTGATGGGCTGTGGTTTACCCAAATGAGGAGATGCTTAGTGGGCCAGTGTGTGGTTCCTGCATAGCGGGTCGTGCTTCTGGCTCGGGTCGTTACAATATATTGCATAAATAGATTAGGAAATTTGTAAATATAGAATTAGTTGACTAACGGCTAACTTTTGTGTTTAGATATGTTTTGTATATTTTAGGTATATTACTCAAGTAAGGACTCTTAGATTGATAAGCAAAGAAGAATCCCTTTTTAATAAGGAAGAGATTGGTCGAGTCCTTGTTGAAGAAGTATTGTTCTCCCTATATAAAGAGGCCGCTCCTCTCATTGTTCATTACGGATTTTCAGAGAGAGATACGGAGCATAGAAAATTTCTTAAGTGTTTTTTCTTTGTGTCTTGAAGATCAGACCTTGATACTTCAAGATTTTTTTCATGTTTTATTTTTCTTATATTAGAACATCTTTTGATCTTTTTGTAAGATAGTTTTCTTTTCATTGTAAGCTTTTACTTTGCAACTTGTTCTCAAATAAGGTTGTAGTTTTACGAAAAGGTTTCCAGCAAGAAGTTCTTGCTGAAGTGTTTATTATTCTGTTGCATTTAATTATGTTTGTGTGAGTTATTTTATTATAAAAGTTGTTTAGACAATTGTGCTAATACTTGTGTGAACAACTGTACGCACAAGTCAACGCACAAGTGTTCACAGTCCTAGCTACAATTCTTTCACAACTTTTTAACGGGGGTGGGAGTGGAGTAGGGATGTGGTGAGGTTGAGTAGGGTGTGGTGGGGAGAACAGATGAAGTGAGTGGGGATGTGAATATTATGGATTGCACAAGAGTTAGAATGTAGACCATCAAAATGAATAATTGTAGAAAAACATACACAAGAAGGGAAATGAGGATTATGAGGTTGAGTAGGGTGTGGTGGGGAGAACAAATGAAATGAGTGGGGATGTGAATATTATGGATTGCACAAGAGTTTGATATTGAAAAGGATGTTGAAGAAGCTACTACTACATTGGAGGAAGAATTGCTAGGGGAAGACATTTATTTTGATCTTTAAAAATATTTTATATTTTGGGTTGTAATAACTTTAAACTATAATCTCTGTAGTTAAAGTGTTTAGTTATGATTTTTGGACTTAACATATCTTTTTGTAGGCTTTTGATCAGAACCACAGAGATAGGGGAGATTGAAAGAGTATGAAAATACTCTTATATATTTTTTAAATCTTTGTGATCCTGATGTCTAAATTAATTTGTACATTTTATATAAATAGATTAGGAAATATTTTGTAAATAAAGAATTAGTTGACTAATGGCTAAATATTGTGTTTAGATATATTTTGTATTTTCTTAGGTATTTTACTCGAGGAATGGAATGATTCTTGAATTGATAAGGAAAGAAGAATCCTTTTAAATAAGGAAGAGATTGAACGAGTCCTTGTTGAAGAAGAATTGTTCTCCCTATAAAAAGGAGCCGCCTATCTCATTATTTCAAGTAGATTTTTAGAGATATAAAAAGCATAGAGAATTCATTGAGTGTTTTCTTTGTTTCTTGAAGTTCAGACCTTGATACTTCAAGATTGTTTTTCGCAAGGTTCTAAAAAGCGCTAGGCGGTTGCTAGGCGGCGGAGCCGGGCCTAGCGCCTAGGCGGGGACTAGTCGGGATTAGTCGGGGCCTAGGCGGGTTTTAGAACTAGGCGTTGGAGAGGGGCCTAGCGCCTAGGCGGGGCCTAGGCGCCCTTAGGCGGGGTCTTTTAGAACACTGGTTTTTCGTGTTAAGTTGCTCTTAGATTAGAACATCTTTTGATCTTTTCGTAAGATAGTTTTCTTTTCATTGTAAGCGTTTACTTTGCAACTTGTTCTCAAACAAGGTTGTAGTTTTATGAAAAGGTTTCCAGCAAGAATTTATTGCTAAAGTGCTTATTATTTCGCTGTATTTAATTCTGTTTGTGTGAGTTATTTTATTGTCAAAGTTGTTTAGACAGTTGTGCTGACACTTGTATGAACAACTATACGCACAAGTGTTCACAGTTCTAGCTACATGTTTTTCAATTGGTATCAAAGCCTTCTCTCAACTCAAATGAGATCGATCCTTGAAAGTAGCCATTATGGACTTTCATCATAGCCATAACAAACCGCCTACCCTAAATGGTTCAAACTATACCATTTGGAAGGCAAAAATTATTATTCATATTAAGTATCTTGATCATCGTGCTTGGGTTAGTCTTGTGTGTGGCTATACTCCTCCCATGATTGAAATTTCCCCATCTACTTCTGGAGGTGATAAAAAGAGGGAGAAAATTTATGGTCCTAAGCCCATAGAAACTTGGAACAATGAGGAAATTGCGTTAGCAAACTTTAATGCCAAGGCCATGGGAGCAATCTCTGGCCATGTGGATCCTTATATGTTTAGATTATTTTCTAATCAAACTGTTGCCAAAGTTGATTGGGACATTCTCTAACTTCATTGTGAAGGTCCGGATAGTGTAAAGCAAACTAAGATAAGGACTTTAATGACTAAATTTGAAACTTTAAAGATGGGAGAAAATGAAATTATAAAAGAGTACTCTCCCAAAATCTTGGATATCTTAAACGAGTCATTTGCCTTGGGTGAATCTATATCCAACGCAAGACTTGTGAGTAAAGTACTAAGAACTCTCCCTGAAAATTTTAACATAAAGATTTCTACAATTGGGGAAACCCAAGACGTCCAGACTGTCGGACTTGATGAAGTCTTGGGAATTTTAACTAACTTTGAATTAAAACTTGGGGTACAAGAGTCAAGCAAAGCAAATTTAATTGCTCTTGCAAGTGCTCTCAAAGTATCTCAGGATCTAGTTCAACTGTCCAAATATATTGATGAATCAAACCTGGGAAATGATGAGTGTTCCATGATTACTCAAAAATTCAACAGTATGTTGAAAATGAAACGGTTTACTAAGTTTCCAAATTCAGCACCTGTTCGGTCGAAACCTAACGGTTTATTTTATATCCGCAAGCGCACGGGCTATTGTAATATAGCGGGTGCAAGTACGAGTCGATCCCACAGAGACAGGGTTTACTTAAAGGATATTTTTGTCTTTTAGAAAATATAGAAAGGATTGGGGGGTAGATAAAATTTGTTTTTAGAATAATAGAGAGATCATAAACAGAAAATACTTTTAATTTAAATCTTATAAAACGAAGCATTCTTGGGATTGGAAATCATACACATATTCTTATTCATCAAATTGTCATTGTCTTAGAAATAAAAGGTTTTCATAAAAAGCAAGGATGGTATATTAGGCCTACGCTATTTCGGGCTAGGACAATAGCGTTTGTATTCTTCACTAATTATGTCCTAACCGTTTGAGAAATCCGTTTATGTTTGCCCCCGCCCGTCACAAACGGGCATTCCGGCTTATCTCTAGCCGACCATAATTAGTAAGAATCCATTAAGGACGGAAGTCAACATACTTTCCATTAAAGGAACATCCCTAGGCCATCAACTACTCTCGTGATCAATAAACCTAGTTTCTTTATATGGTTCCGTCAATTGAGATTCTCCGCTAGGTACTTCTCTCAATTGATCGAATCATACAAATTGGATATCGCCAATAAGTAAGGCATTTAGAGAATAATATAAAGAGATTGTTTTAGATGAAGAAAGAAGACAAGACTAATCATTTTTAGATGATGAATAAGCATGCTTTTGAGTTTCCAACCCCAAGAATATGGGGGATTACTCACAAGCCATTTATAATATATAAGCAATTAAAATAAGAGATTGAGTAAGAAAGACTTATGATGAACAAATGCTGGAAATAATGCTTCACTTTTATTGCTCTTCTTCCAAAGTGACTTCAAGAACAAAATAATGACTTGATCTTCAAATCTCCTTAGAAATTGTTATCACAAGTATTTGTGTTTTCTATCTATCTAATATCAGTAGTTTCTCTCTAATAATTCGTGTTTAAGACTCGATCACTAGGGTCCTATTTATAAAAAGGAGGGAACTCTTCAATCGGGTGCAACCAAAAGGTGCCTTTACGTGCTGCCGCGTTTTGCACGGCCGCGTCAAGGAAGTTGCACGGCCGTGTGACCCTTGGCGCCGCATTTGAATTTAAGTCTTGACACTTAGCACGGCCGCTCCTATATAAGCCGCACGGCCGCTCCATAAGATGACACGGGCGCTCCTCTTCAAGACACGGCCACTCTATAATTTAGGGCCAAAAATGGCCTCGAAAAAGGCCAAGTGCACGGCCGCTCCATCTTTGCCGCACGGCCGCTCCGTCTCGAATTTTAACTTTGTGTGCTTGATTTGGTTGGTGCTCTCCCAAGTCTTTTGCCTTGAAATGTCCAAGTATCCTTTGATAAAAATGAACCTAAAACCCGTCTTAAAAAGCAAGAAAAATAACAAAAGCGTAAAATCTAGAAAATCAGGAACAGGAACTAAAAAGTATATGAAATGAAATGAGAAATGATGATTTATGCAATAAAAGTATATAAAAATAAGGATAAATGACTATATAATAGTCACTTATCAAACTCCCCCACACTTAAACCTTTGCTTGTCCCCAAGCAAACTTAGAATGAAATATGGAGAGGGAGAAAAATATGATTGATCCCTCGTAAATAAAGTAGCAAGCCCTTGAATGCCTAGTAGATAATGCCTTTTATCTATCTAATCATATTTTGAATACCTTTAAAAATTTATTTTAGGAAGAAATATTTTAGGGATATTTTAAAGAGATAAAATGCAAGACAATAACCTAGTATAGCATATATAGAATTTTGACCAAGTAAAGCATGCTAGAAGGAAGAATCTTCTTGGTAGGAAAAGCTATCACTTTTAGAGTGATTTTTTAGAAAAGATGAATTTTATTTCTTTAAGATGTACAAGAGAAGGTATAGACATTTTATTCACAATTTAGAAGTTCAAGAATTGTATTACATTCTTGAATCACAAGGGTGAAGAATGGGTGATAGTAGTGGAAAAATCTCACAAAGTCAAACAAATTTATCTTATTTTTGTACGTGTTATATTTTTGCAAAGACCTAAGTTATTCTTGATCCTTTCAAGTAGGAGACATTGTGGTTGCGAGCCCCATGTTCCTAATACTTAGATCAAGAATACTTTTGGATATTATTTCCGTTTTGGCAAGGAAGCATCGTCGCAGCCGAACGCCGTGCCCCGAGTTACTTAGGAGATAATAGGTTTCTTTTTGCTTTTAAGGTTTGGTGACCATTGTCACTCTTTTATTAATAAGATAGAAGTGTTTTTCTTTGACTTGATTTGAAAATGGAAGGATGGAATTTATGAAAGGGTGTGATTCAAGGGATGCAAACAAAAAGGTGCTTCTAAAAAGGGAATAAATATCTAATAAAGATAAAAAATGTACAATCTTAAAAGAATATATTCAAAATTTGCATATATAACCAAGCATAAAAGAATTCCTTTCTAATCAAATGCATTTTCCTTGATGAGATTCTATATTGTGCTATACCAACTTATGAGGCTTTCAATTATTTCCTAAAAAGATCCCTTATACTTTTCCTTTTTATAGATTTCTAAGTGTATAGAAAATATGAGAGGAAAGATAAAGGCATTTATACTAGGGCAAATGGCAAGCATAAAGATAATGATTTTTGATCATCATAGGGATATTTTTTTTTTTTTATATACTATTATACATGCATAAAAGAAAAAAAAATGCAACTAAGTTAAAAAAGAAAAATTATACTAGAAAGCAGTTAAATCTATACTAGAAAGCGAAAAATAAAAGCGAAAAATAAAGCGAAAAATAAAGGATAGATTTACCCCCACACTTGAAATGAACATTGTCCTCAATGTTTCAAGGAAACAATGCCAAATCCCGGGAGGGTAAAGGGAAAAACTTACTAAAATGGATCACGGGTAGGTTCGCCCAAAGTAATACATGAAACCACTCCAATTGGATCTCCTGGTCATGTAGTGTTTCGCCTTTGCCCGTTTACTTTAAATTCTCCGTGTGTTTCGTTCCAAATTTCGATGGCTCCGTATGGATATACCTTACGTACTTGATATGGGCCCGTCCATCTTGATTTTAATTTTCCTGGAAAAAGCTTTAAACGAGAATTAAAAAGTAATACCATGTCCCCTTCTTTAAAATCCCTTCTCATTATATGAGCATCATGCCATTTTTTTGTTTTCTCCTTGTATAATCTGGCACTTTCGTAAGCTTCAAAACGGAGTTCTTCAAGCTCTTGTAACTGTAGTCTCCTCTTTTCACCGGCTTCTTTCAAGTCATAGTTTAGGGCTTTGATTGCCCAATAAGCCTTATGCTCGAGTTCTACTGGTAAATGACATGGCTTCCCATAAACTAATCGAAAAGGAGTGGTTCCGATAGGCGTTTTAAAAGCGGTGCGATAAGCCCACAAAGCATCGTTCAATTTAATTGACCAATCCTTTCTTGAACTTATTACCGTTTTCTCCAAGATCCACTTTATTTCTCGATTTGATATTTCCACTTGCCCACTTGTTTGAGGATGATACGCGGTGCCCGTTTTATGATAGACTCCGTACTTTTAGTAAAGCATCAAACCGGCGGTGCGAAAAGTGTGATCCTCCATCGCTTATGACGACTTTTGGAACCCCAAATCTTGAAAAAATTGTATCCTTGAAAAGCTTCATGACGACTTTTGAGTCGTTTGTTGGAGATGCTATAGCTTCCACTCCATTTTGAGACGTAGTCTACCGCTACCAAAATGTAATTATTGTTGAAAGATGCGGGAAAGGTCCCATGAAATCAATACCCCAAACGTCAAAAATCTCAACTTCCGTAATATTATTGAGAGGCATCTCATTCCTCCTTGAAATGTTGCCGGTTCGTTGGCAACGGTCACAAGAGATGACAAAATTTCGAGCATCTTTGAAGAGCGTGGGCCAAAAAAACCCGATTGAAGAACCTTGGCGGCGGTTTTGACCGTGCTTGCATGACCGCCATAAGGAGATGAATGACAATGATACGTAATGTCCTTTATCTCTTCATTAGGTACACACCGCCTAATGATTCCGTCTCGCGCAATGTCTAAAAAGGAGCGGATCTTCCCAAAAGTATTTTTTTATTTCTGATAAAAATTTCTTCTTTTGTTGATGACTCATTTCTCGGAGGAAGAATCTTGCATGCTAGATAGTTAACAATGTCTCGCAAAACCAAGGAATTTCGACATTGCTTATAGCAAGAAGATGATCATCCGGAAACGAATCATCAATGGGAAGGTCATAATTATCGGAAATTTCTAACTCTTTAGGAAGGCGGGATAAATGATCCGCGACCAAATTTTCCGTCCCCTTTTATCACGGATTTCCAAATCGAATTCTTGGAGGAGAAGGATCCATCTTATTAACCTTGGCTTTGCATCCTTCTTTGTCAACAAGTATCTAATTGCAGCGTGATCCGTGTATATGATTACCTTTGATCCCACCAAATATGACCGAAATTTTTCCATAGCAAATATTACGGCCAAAAGCTCTTTTTCTGTGGTGGCATAATTCATTTGTGCTTCATCTAGTGTTCGGCTGGCATAATATATTGCGTGCGTTTTCTTGTCTTTTTCGCTGTCCTGCACGGCTCCAACCGCGAAATCACTTGCATCGCACATTATTTCGAAAGGGAGATCCCAATCGGGTGGTTGTACGATAGGAGCGGAGATCAAAGCTTCCTTCAACCTATTGAAAGCTTCAAGACAAGGGCTATCAAACACAAATGGAGCATCTTTCATTAGTAGATTAGTTAAAGGTTTAGAAATTTTTGAGAAATCTTTTATAAAACGTCGGTAAAATCCGGCGTGACCAAGAAAACTTCTTATACCTTTAACATTAGTAGGCGGAGGTAATTTTTCAATAATTTCGATTTTTGCCTTATCTACTTCTATTCCTTTTTCGGACACCATGTGTCCTAACACTATCCCTTCATTTACCATAAAATGGCATTTTTCCCAATTTAGAACAAGATTGACCTCTTCACAACGTTGCAGACCTTAGATAAATTCTTCAAACATTCGTCAAAAGAATATCCGTAAACAGAGAAATCATCCATAAAAACTTCCATAATATTTTCTATGTATTCGGAAAAATGGACATCATACAACGCTGAAAAGTGGCGGGAGCATTACAAAGTCCAAAAGGCATTCTTCTATAAGCGAAGGTACCATAAGGACAAGTAAAAGTAGTTTTTTCTTGATCGTCTGGATGGATAGGGATTTGGAAAAATCCCGAATATCCGTCCAAATAATGTAAATGGGAATGTTTGGCCAATCTTTCTAGCATTTGGTCTATAAAGGGAAGGGGAAAGTGATCTTTTCGGGTGGCTTTATTTAATTTTCTCGTAATCTATACACATGCGCGCCAACCCGTGACAGCCTTTGTTGGGATTAATTCATCCTTATCATTTCGAATGACTCGTCATTCCTCCCTTCTTAGGGACAACTTGAACCGGGCTCACCCATTTGCTATCCGAAATTGGGTAGATGATGCCCGAGTCAAGTAATTTAAGGACTTCCTTTTTGACTACTTCCTTCATGTTAGGATTGAGTCTTCTTTGATGTTCAATGGAAGGTTTATGATCTTCCTCTAAATCAATCCTATGCATGCAAATTTTTGGATGAATTCCTTTTAAGTCATCTATCGTATATCCTATGGCTTTTTGATGCAACCTAAGCTCATCTAACAATTTTTCTCGTTTCTAGAGGACCTAGGTTAGCATTTATAATCACAGGGATAAGTGGAGTCAGTCCCAGAAATTCATACCTTAGATTTGCAGGAAGAGGTTTTAACTCGACTTGAGGTGCCTTAACTACCTCTTTTTCCTCTTTGTTGGATGGTTCTGCTGTAGCCTCCAACTTTTCGAAATTATTGTCCTCAATAGGCTTTGCCGTGTCTAAAAGCATGGTATAATTTGCAATTTCTTCATCGTCATTATCATGCAAAGTTCTCTTCCAATCTATAAGACTTTTTTCTAGCGGATCCTTAGATTGGGGACTCTCTAATTCCTTGCTAATTGATTCTAACATGTTAATGTTCAAGCAAGGGTTCTCAAGATCGGATTTCTCATGAATTTAGACAAGTTAAACTCTATTTTATCATCTCCTACATTCAAAGTTAGGTTGCCATGTTTAACGCCTATAATCGCCCCTACTGTGGCAAGGAAAGGTCTACCTAGAATTACAGGAATATGACTATCTTCTTCCATCTCGAGAACAACAAAATCTACCGGGATGATTAACTTCCCGATTTGGCAAGGGACATCTTCCATAATACCCACCGGATATTTAATGGAACGATCCGCCAATTGTGGTGGATATGGTTGTAGGTTTCAATTCTCCTACACCAATCTTCTTGCTTACGTAAAGCGGATGAGGCTTACACTAGCTCCTAGATCTAGCATAGCATTATCAACATCAAATTTACCTATATTACAAGGGATAGAGAAAGTACCGGGATCTTTTAGTTTTGGGGGTAACCTTTTTTGTAAAACGGCACTCACTTCCTCTCGTTAAAGCAACAGCCATTTTCTTCTAGCTTCCTTTTGTTAGAAAGAATATCTTTGAGAAATTTAGCATAAGAAGGCATTTGTTGCAAAGCATCCGTGAAAGGTATATTAATGTAGATAGATTTTAAAACTTCTAAAAATTTTGCAAATTGTTTATCGAGCTTTGCCTTTACCAACCTTTGAGGGTAAGGTATAGGTGGATCAAAATTTCTAGTTATTTTAGGGGATTCCGTCCCCTTATCATCCTCATCATTAGTCTCGACCACGGGTGGGTTTTGACTAATACTTTCTTCAATGGGGCTACTCTCTTTAGGTGGACAATCAATAAGTTCTCTCCCACTTCTAGTAACTATCCGCTTTAGCATGCTCATTTAATATTTTATTATGGGTGGCTAATTCATCAAATTTATCATTAAATAACTTAAAGCATTCCCTAAATTCGCATTAGTCTTTTCTTGCTCATTCTTACTCTCAACTATGAAATCCATTAAAAGATCTAATTTTGATTTAGGGGGAGAAAAATATTTGAAGTATTTTTGAAATTTCCAAATGTAAGACCTTGATATTGTGTAAATGATTGCGGGTTAAGAACGTTGTCATTCTTGTAGGAAAAATTGGGGTTGTATGTGTTAGAATACATTCCTCCTTTTTGCCCAAAAGAATTAACGAAGTTCACTTGATTGTTAAAGGTAACGTCAAGTAACTCAGCTTATCCGTACTATGTGAGTTAGACCCACATAGTTCGCATACCACATTTACACTAGCAATGGGATTGACATTAAGATTTTCAAACTTTTTCAAAAGCATGTCAACTTTAGAGGAGAGAAGAGTAACCGCATCAACATTATATTTACCGGCGTACCTTGTTGTCGCTCCTCTCGCTTGACCATTGGTAATGGTTCAATGCAATGTTTTCGATAAGGTCGTACGCCTCATCGACTCCTTTGTTCATCAACGCTCCTCCCGCAATGCAAGATCAATGGTCTCTCTTGTTTTGAAAATGAGACCGCTGTAGAAGGTGTGAACAATCAACCACTTTTCAAGCCCGTGGTGGGGGCACATTCTCGAGAAGTTCCTTGAACCGTTCCCATGCATCATACAAAGTTTCACTATCCGTTTGACGTAAGTTAGTGATCTTTGTTCGTATCCGGCGCCTTGCTTGGTGGGAAAAATCGACCAAGGAATGCTTCTTGAATTTGGTCCCATGTTGTCAATGAATTCGGGGGACCGAATTCAACCATTGTTTCGCCTTATCCTTGAGTGAAAATGGAAAAAGGCGCATCCGGATTGCTTCCACCGTAACACCTTGAATACGTGTAGTATCACAATATTCAAGAAATGTTTGGATGTGCAGATGGGGATCTTCGAAGGCAAGGCCGCCGTATTGGTTATTCATAACCATGTGCAATAATTGCGGCTTTATTTCGAAGTTTGCCGCTCCGGCATTCGGCACAACAATAGGGGATCTAGTTCCCTGGTACTTGGGTTAACAAAGTCCCGTAGGGTCCTAGCAGTGTGTTTGCGGTTCTCCGTCCATGTGTTTTCCAAGAGTTTCTCTAAATCTTCTTAATCTTTCGTGAAAGCTTCTTTCGGGTTCCTGATCAAAGTTATCAACAAATGTCCGAGACCGTTTCATAAACTACAAGAAAAACACTTGAAGAAAATTAAACGTAATGTATTATAGGACAGAAAGCAAAATAGTAAAAACAAAATAAAAACTAAAAATTTGTAGTAAAGACAAAAATAAAAGTAAACCGTTGTCCCCGGCAACGGCGCCAAAACTTGTTAGAGTCGAAACCTAACGGTTTATTTTATATCCGCAAGCGCACGGGCTATTGTAATATAGCGGGTGCAAGTACGAGTCGATCCCACGTAGACAGTGGTTTACTTAAGGGATATTTTTGTCTTTTAGAAAATATAGAAAGGATTGGGGGTAGATAAAATTTGTTTTTAGAATAATAGAGAGATCATAAATGTAAAATACTTTTAATTTAAATCTTATAAAACGAAGCATTCTTGGGATTGGAAATCATACACATATTCTTATTCATCAAATTGTCATTGTCTTAGAAATAAAAGGTTTTCATAAAAAGCAAGGATGGTATGTTAGGCCTACGCTATTTCGGGCTAGGACAATAGCGTTTGTATTCTTCACTAATTATGTCCTAACCGTTTGAGAAATCCGTTTATGTTTGCCCCCGCCCGTCACAAACGGGCATTCCGGCTTATCTCTAGCTGACCATAATTAGTAAGAATCCATTAAGGACGGAAGTCAACATACTTTCCATTAAAGGAACATCCCTAGGCCATCAACTACTCTCGTGATCAATAAACCTAGTTTCTTTATATGGTTCCGTCAATTGAGATTCTCCGCTAGGTACTTCTCTCAATTGATCGAATCATACAAATTGGATATCGCCAATAAGTAAGGCATTTAGAGAATAATATAAAGAGATTGTTTTAGATGAAGAAAGAAGACAAGACTAATCATTTTTAGATGATGAATAAGCATGCTTTGAAGTTTCCAACCCCAAGAATATGGGGATTACTCACAAGCCATTTATAATATATAAGCAATTAAAATAAGAGATTGAGTAAGAAAGACTTATGATGAACAAGTGCTGGAAATAATGCTTCACTTTTATTGCTCTTCTTCCAAAGTGACTTCAAGAACAAAATAATGACTTGATCTTCAAATCTCCTTGGAAATTGTTATCACAAGTATTTGTGTTTTCTATCTATCTAATATCGTAGTTTCTCTCTAATAATTCGTGTCTAAGACTCGATCACTAGGGTCCTATTTATAAAAAGGAGGGAACTCTTCAATCGTGTGCAACCAAAAGGTGCCTTTACGTCTCAGCCGCGCTTTTGCACGGCCGCGTCAAGGAAGTTGCACGGCCGTGTGACCCTTGGCGCCGCATTTGAATTTAAGTCTTGACACTTCGCACGGCCGCTCCTATATAAGCCGCACGGCCGCTCCATAAGATGACACGGGCGCTCCCTCTTCAAGACACGGCCACTCTATAATTTAGGGCCAAAAATGGCCTCGAAAGGCCAAGTGCACGGCCGCTCCATCTGCCGCACGGCCGCTCCGTCTCGAATTTTAACTTTGTGTGCTTGATTTGGTTGGTGCTCTCCCAAGTCTTTTGCCTTGAAGTGTCCAAGTATCCTTTTGATAAAAATGAACCTAAAACCTGTCTTAAAAAGCAAGAAAAATACCAAAAGCGTAAAATCTAGAAAATAAGGAAAAGGAACTAAAAAGTATATAAAATGAAATGAGAAATGATGATTTATGCAATAAAAAGAATATAAAAATAAGGATAAATGACTATATAATAGTCACTTATCAGTACACCGCACTTCACGTGCACTTGCTGCCTCGATACACTGCACACTACGACCCGTAACCCGGGATGATCGTTCAGTTGTACCTTCATTGGTCTGCCAGACACCTTTCGAGGGCGCACGGGGTCGTCCCAAACAGTCCATCCTAGCCCGTGTAAGCTATGCACTCTTTGTGTCACACTTCGTCCAAGACCCTGGTTGGTTTTTGGCTTAGTTCGTGTCATAAAGCCTAAGTGTATGTTTTTACGCCGGGTTCCGCCACGAGTCAAGCTCGAGAGAATGAGACCGAAGGTCATTCCCGACCCGAAGTCTTGAGCTTTTCAACCTTGACTTTGACGCGGAGCTCTGCCAAAAAATATACCCGAAGGTTCAATGTGACACCGTGTCACCAAACCCTCACCGTATGCATCGTGCTGCCCACAACTTGGCCAACGCCAAAGCTAAGGTCCTCGCGCAAGCGAGCCGAGAGGTCATGCCGAAATTTTGGCACGATCCCCGCCTTAACTTAAGGATGTTGACTTCAACTGTGGCCCGTGCGTCACATACGTTGGAAGTTTGCGTGATCAGCTAGCCTTAAGTTCACTTTTTCTTTTGTCGGTGGAACTCGCTTGCCTTATAGGACCTCGCTCGGGATTGTCCATCCCGAGAAAGATGATCTAAAAATGGAAACGAGGGGCTTATAAGCGTAGTGACAAGATCCACTGATTAGAGCTCTAGGGTTAGTTGCGAAAAAGAAGACACGCTCTTTTCCAACCAATTAGGACTCTGAGAACATGCGTTTTAAGTAAACATTAATCGGTAACTGCACATTGCACAAGCCCGAAACCTTGAGCCAAATCCTCTTTTCCGAAGCCTAAACCCTGCCTTTCGTTCCCTATAGCGAGCGTAAAGTGGTTCAGATTAAGGGTCGGGCCGCCGCTGTAATCACAAGCATTAGCACAGAAGACAGCTTCTTCGGTTCCCTCGCCTCCTCAAATATCCGACATGTCTAGCTCACCGAGAAATCGTGACGGGATCGGACCTGCCACCGGTAACACGTATATGACTTTGGAAGAAGCCATCCAAAGCTTGTGAGGTTCACAAGAGGCGTAAAGTTAAGATCGAATTTCGTGGTACAGCTTCGAATGAGCGAGGTATAGCAGCCTATCCCCGCCGATGGTACTTTCTGTCCTAGTCGAGGATGACGATTCCTCCGAAACCAGCTCCTCAAACCTTCAACCAGTTCCTCCCCGCCAACTTACTGGGATTCCTTCGAACCAAGGAAACATCCGACCTAGGCTTCACGTTGCCACCTCTCGTGGCAACCCCGTCATATTTGGCCGTGCCGTTGCTACTCCCATCACTCAGTACCACCAGTGCACCGCTGGACCTTCTCAAACAGATGCCAATATCCTTCAATACCCTCCTGGGTTCATCCCGTTGCCTATACACAAATCCCAAAACACCGGGGACAAACCCCGATACAGTTCAAAAAAGGCCCCCATATATCCACATATATCAAGCCTTCCACCTCCAATCACTACCGCTCACGTGGTAGCACCCGACGCCGAGCCTCACAGTCCATCACTGGACCCAACCTTAGCCTGGATGGTCGAACAGATGAAAGACCTGAAAGCCACCATGAGCAGCTCAAAACAGGAAACGCTCAAATCCACAAATCTGGGAATGGTCACGCCTCTCCTTGCCAAGTTCAGAATGCCAGAGATGGACCGATTCAACGGAACCAAATGTCCTCAAACGCATGTCGACACCTACGTTCTCGGCATGAGAGTGAAAGGTGCAACCCTCCAGCAAATGGCCGACCACTTCCAGCACACGCTCAAGAGTTCAGCGTTACGATGGTTCCTAAGGGTCAAGCCTGTGGATCGCCACACCTGGGATCAGATCAGTAACATCTTCCTAGAGCGGTACAGATCCAACTTGGAGTGGGAAATGAGTCGTGATGACTTAATCACCACTGAGCAGAAAGCGGATGAAAGCGTCGGAGAATTCTACAAAAGGTGGAGTTGGAAACTCTCCGAGATCATGGAGCCACTCTCCAACGATGAACAAATGCGGATCTTCAAGTCCTGCTTAAGACCGTCCATCAGAACTCTCATCATTCATCATTTCTTCCCAGATCTCCGGGCCATGGTCAATTCCGGCTCACAGTTCGAGAAGGATCTCAAGAAAAAGTTGGCTACTGCACAGCCATACAGATACCGATCAGCAGTTGCATTCAATCCCGCACCGGCCCCCAGCAAAGGGAAAGATACGTCTGTCAACTACATCCATTAGGGACAGGAGTCGGGCAATCGAAACCCAGTCCCACAAAGCAACAATTCCACTCAGAAGCAGCCTGCCGTATACTTCGACAAGTTGGACATGCCGCTAAGCAAGATGCTGGAAGGGTTAATCAAGGAAGGTCTCCTTAAACCCGTTGCAAATTACAAACCCAAGAATCCAGTAGTCGATGCTGACAAGAGCAAGTAATGCGCCTTCCATCAGTATCACGGCCATACCACCGACAACTGCGTGGGGTTACGATACGAAATCCAGAACTTGATAGAGGAAGGAAAATTGGAGCATCCCCGTGGACCCAATACAGTCGGAAATCCTTTCCCAAACAACAACAGTAGAATGCCATCAATGGGTGCCCAAGAAGATTGCCGCGGAGCGCTTCCTCCGCCTCTTCCACCGGGTCCTCATCAAATGTCCACATCGCTTTACGATAGCTAGGATCGCTCCGCATGTCCGGAGTACGAGTCCCAAGACATAGTCTAGGAGCTATCCTTCGAGAAAATAGAAGAAGAAGTCCTCTCAACGTAAACCGAGAGAAAGATACGAAGTCGAGACACCGTGGGGTACACTCGGAGAGCCATCCGGAGGTTCGACTACTACGTACTCTACTCTAGCCACCCTCCTTCCTCCGTGCCATGCCTTTAGAGCAAACATGGGTGGGGAAAGCCGAAAAGTCCCGCCGACAACAGAGTTCCGACCTTGGGACACCGAATACCTCGATCTTGATAATCTTACTGCACAATAAGCCTAACCCCCACGGATCGCCTAAGGTTCAATTTGTCCAAATTTTCGAGCACGGACCGACAAAGGAAGATCAAAGTCATCTTGGCACTCGCACTCGATCAACGTGCTAACCAAGGGCGGCAATCGCCACAAACAGCTCAACACCATCCCGAGGCTCTAGGCCAAGGCTTTACCTCGCAAGAGGAAAACAGAAACGGATGGCTTGATGACTCTCCTTCTCCGTGTAGAGACTGCATCTACGATTCCCGACCGTATGGCGCATGATCACTTTCCGTGACGAAGACTCCGCCGAGAGATGCCTCGAGGCACAATGAAGCTCAGACATCACTCTCAAGCTCAACACCATATCACTCCTCTAGAGTATTGGTGGACAACGGGTAGTCGTTAACGTCCTCCTCTCGTGATGACGCGAGCCCTACGCATCAACGAAAGCCACTTGATTCCATCAACCCGAACTATCAAGGCCTACGACAAAGACGTCTGCCCCATCCCGGGACGGTGACTCCGAGCTCGGTTCGAAGACCAAATGGTGCCAAAGAAAATTCCACGTGATGGACATTCCATCCGAATTCACAGCCTGTTGGGACGCCTTGGCTACGTCACATGAAAGCCATAGCTTCCACTCTCCATCGCCGCGTTAAGTTCATTAACCGTTAGGAGATCTTGAAGTCATCAGAGGAGACAAGCTTCCTCATAGGAAACGAAGCCGAGACAGCAGCCAAGCGTGCCCACGCCAGCACCGGCTACCTCCTTCAAATCAACCAAGGGACTACTGGGCAAATCTTATCGTAATCCCTCGTAGTCCGAGATGCTAACTACGTCAACGTACTCGAGCAAAGTGCACTCGGCGTCCGATACATCAAGTTCAACCGTCATTTCCAACATTTGGAGTGCATCGGAAAGAAACACCGAGCACGCCATGATGCGGGCACATAAACCCCCTGTCTCCAATCGGAGATTTGTCAGCATTCTTCAAGCCAACTCTCTGGCCCCGCCAGGCGAAGAGATTTTCATGATAAAGATCAACAAGCACCGTCATACTCGTCTTGAATGCATGGACATCGTATGGGATGTCCTCCATGAGGAACCACCCGCTGAGCCCCTTTTCTCCAGCGAAGGGCATGATGTTTTTCTAGCAGCTCCAGCAGCGCAGCAGGACGCAAGGCGTCCTTAAGTTTGGGTTGAGCCGTCAGACGGCGACGAATCAGGACTCTCCGGAGTCGAGGACGCGGCAGACCCACAAGAAGATCCCTACATACATATGCTTAGTTTCGAGGACGGCACCCGTTTCGATCAGGTCGGCTCCAACACCATGGAGATTGTTAAGCTCAACGTCCAGTACAGGCAGCTATCCGACAATTGGAAGCAACTGGTTGACACGACGAAGAACCCCTCTGATCAAGTGACTGACGACGACTTCATCAACATCATCTATTCTAGATATCCTGATGATACCAAGGATCCGGTCCTTATTATCAGATTTTGCAACGCCAAAGTTACCCTCGACGACTGCCTGCTCATGGTAAACGAGGCCCTGGCTAATCGCGCCCAGAGCTCCTCATCACTTCCGACTACCAGCCCCAGTGGCAACCGGCCCGTGCCGTTAGTCAAGCTTAAAGCCACAAGCGCTGCCAAGGCCAAGGGCAACGACAAAGGAGACAAAGCTCCTCACCCTCCTACAAATCAGATCAACCTCGGGAATGCTTCCGGCAGCCACCCCGAAAACATCTATAAAGGTCTTCCCCGCAAGACAGAGTCAGCTTTCGACGTCGGAAATGACCACCTCAACATCAACATGCTCAAGTTCGATTCTGCTCCCAGTCGTCACGGCCACGGATTCAGACATCCCGCCAGCAAACTGCTAGCTCTGATAGACTTGGCGATCCAACGAGATCACGAGACTGTCAACCTCGCAGAGTTCAACACCCCCGTGGGTTTAAACAAGCAGATATGGGCGAACTTCTTGGTAGTCGAGATCAAGGAGGGCCGCATGGAATGTCCCAGCCCGACTTCCTTCGTCAACATAATCCAAGTGTTTCTACCGTTCAGAGATTTGGATGTGATCATAGTTCTGGACACTAGTCAGACGGCGCGCACCTACTGAGACTGTTTAGCTCTCGCAAGGAAAGCCCTCATGGAACTAGCCGCTCAAGGGAACTGTCTCTGGGACTAAAACCAAGCTCAAAAGACCTACAGGGACCAAGCCCTTAAAGTGTCACAAGCAGCCTGCACGTAAAGCTAGAGGCCACTTAGACCAGCCGACTCGTGGGTTTTGCTCACGGCAACTTCCTGGACTACCGTCTGTTCTCATCCAATCCTCTCTGCCAAACGAGGGTGGTCAACGGTCCCGATGACCTAGGAGATGGAATGGCACAGTACAAAGAATACCTAACCATACATCAGGAAGGGTACCAACGCTTATCTCCACGAGAAAAGCAAGTTCTCTATGAAAGCGACAACGAAGACGATGAAACCATTCTCTTCCAAGCCGGGCATGAAGTCAACAAAACCTGAATCCCAAGGGTCCAGGGAGGATGGAAACGGATCATTTCCACACTCAAGCTAAAAGGCCAACTGTGAGAATAAGGTCTATTCAAAAACAAGAGAAAGATGGAAATTCATCTCCAAAGAACTACTCGTGGAGATTCCATTAGCCTCGCGGCCTTCGTTACAAAAACGATCAACCGGGACAAAGCAACCAGCTATACGGGCAGATGTTCAGAAGCCAGTACTCACCTTCCGACATACCCGCCACTCGCATAAAGAGGAAAGGAAAGTTTCCCCGATGGTGGTTTACCTAGACCGCCGCGCAGCTCAAGGAAGCATCGGCTATTCTCACATGGGAAGAAACGCAGCACTAACTCGACGCAGCTCGCTACAAGAAAGTTAATCCGCCAAGAGTGGAGGAAAACTAGCAAACCATCGCATCGCTGCACCCAACCTGTAATGCCCCGAGTATGCTCAAGAAGAAGGAAAGGAGCGTATACCGTGAAGAGATCAAGGAGACTGTTCGCTTGAACCAAGAACTCTCCAACCTCCCCGAGGATCGCAACGCACGCCCAGCCTGAAACCACTGTTGCACATTGACGTTTGAACACTGCGGTAATCCATAAACTACCTCCCCACCTGAGGCACCCAAGCCGGTATCCCGGGGACGTAATCCGTAGTCAGCCGCCGAAGCTCCCGGAACACATCTACGCCAATGAATTGAGGGAAGACATGTGGCCCTACGCTACGAGGAATCCTCCTCTAACTATGGCTCAACTTAGAGCGGCCCGTTCGTAAGGAGCCAAGCCTCGATGTCGCCGTTCTAACCCGATCGGGTCAAATCCATGCATTATCACCTAAGGCCACCAAAAAGCCGACGGAGCGAACCGGAACCCGGGCCAGCCAAGACGCAAGTTCCCCGAAAGAGGACACGATCCTCACTCAGCTCATGCACTCCACGCGAACATTTCCTTTCGTCCTCGCTCACATCTTCATATCCTCACAAGCTCAAGCTAGAGGAAAGTCAGGCCCGTACCATGGTCCCCACGGACGCAACCCCGCATGAAGTCATTCGATGATCGGCAACATCCACTACGGCAACATTATCACCTTCACAGATTCGGGACCTTCCAAAATTTGGGCCGATCACAATGAGCCGCTCTACATCACAAACCCGCCTGGACGAGCGCCGCCTTCCCCGCGTGTTGGTAGACGGAGGTTTCGAATGAATGTCTTGCCCGCCAAGATGATGGACCTGCTTGACATCAAGCCTACAGATCTAAGCCTTCAGTCCACACTGTCAAGGCCTATGACTCTACTTCCCGTGCGGTTCTCGGGGTTGCTGCTCTTAATATCTGGTTCGGCAAGCGGATGATCCCCACCGAATTCCAAGTGTTGGACATTCTAATCACTTTCAAAGCTATCCTGGGGCGTCCCTGACTGCATCAGATCAATGGCGTGGCATCCACCCTTCACCAATGCATCAAGTTCATGCAAGGCAACGAGCTAACCACAGTCTACGGCGACAGCGTCACCATCGAGGGGACCAACACCAACGACATTCCAGTGTTAGAAATCAAGCATAATGACGATACGGCATTAACTGGATTCACTTTGGAGACCTCCAAGATCCAAATATGCAACGTGGACCTTCCACTCAAGTTTCAAGACAAGATTCCTCCCGCTACGAAGATGATGAAACTCATGAACTTCATCCTGTGATCGGGGCTCCGCAAAAGGTTACAAGGCCAACACCAAGTCATCTAAGTCAAGGACCACACCACGGCCCAGGCTTGGTTACGTGCCAACACCGGCTGACATCAGGGAAAACAAAAGGCTCGCCCGCACCAAGGCAGCAGCCCGCAAAAGGGGAACCTCCGATGGCACACCCAACCTCCGACCTTACAGTTTCGACCTCGCTCATTACTTCACCAAGGGAACCGACAGCAGAACTGAGGGGACCGATAGCGGAACTGATGAAGATGAGAAAGAAGCAGGGATAGTCAGCACAGAGACTACAGAAAGGATGGAAAAGCTAGCACGGGACCTCAAGCGTTTTAGAGGACTCAAGGCTAATCCGATAAGGGGAGAGTTCACTACAAGAAAAACGGCAGTTAGTGACGGAAAAATCCGTCACTAAATGCCAAAAATCCGTCACTAAATCAATTTAGTGACGGATTTTAGACGTAAAAAATCCGATGTTAAAACGTGTGTCACTAAATTTTTTGACGGATTAGCGACGGTTCTCAATCAGATTTAGTGACGGAAATTTTCGTCACTAACGTTTTAAAATCCGTCGGTAATTTGGTAAAATAAACGACCAATTTAAAGCATTATGCCGACGGATTAGTGACGGATTTTTCGTCGCTATTTAAATGGACGTTTTATTTTTTGGACCAATTTAGTGACGGATTAGCGACGGATTTTTCGTCGCTATTTAACTGGTCGTTTTATTTTTTGGACCATTTTAGTGACGGATTATCGACGGATCATTCCGTTGCTATTATTTATGATGCTGTAATTATTATTTTTATTATTAATATTATCGATTTAAATATTCCGTCGCTATTTTTTATGTCAGAATAGTAAATTTTATTATTTAATATTACTGACAAATTATTCCGTCACTAAATTTATCAAAAAAAATCAATATTTATTCTTTTTTTTTATATGCCAAATTATTGAGGGGTTTCCGACGAATATTTTCCGTCGCTAAATTTGCATTTTATATTAAAAATTCAAATTTTAACTAGACATGAAAATGAAGGTTAGTTTGGTCAATATGTTATTACAAATCAAGAAAATGCTAAATTTTTTTGCAATTGCTAAAAATGAATATACACATCTTTTGGGTCTGATTATTAACATGACATTACTTTACAAATGTATAATCAAATAATAAATTTACATTGCCATTAACATTAACATTAACATTACCCCTACTAACACTAACAAAGCACCCTCATACATAAAATGACACAAATAATTTTATTTATCAAAAAAAAAATATAAAAAATTAAAAAATCAACTACTAACCAACATCTCAAATAATTTTATTTATCAAAAAAAAATATAAAAAATTAAAAAAGTATATATGTTATTGTTCGTCCCTCTTCTATTATATACTTTTATTTCTTTAAAAAATTTTAACTTTTTTATATGAATTTTTGTAAAAAAAAAATTCACTACTAAACAACATCTCAAATAGTTTTATTTTTCCAAAAAAAATAAAAAATAATCAAAAAAGTAAATGCTATTGTCCGTCTCTCTTTTTTCTATTATATACTTTCATTTCATTAAAATTCTTAACCTTTTTATATAACTTTTTTTTTAAAATTTTCATTACTAACTAACATCTCAAATAGTTTTATTTATCCAAAAAAAAAAAAAGTAAATGATATTGTCCGTCTCTCTTTTTTCTATTATATACTTTCATTTATTTAAAAATTCTTAACTTTTTTATATAACTTTTTATAAAAAAAATCACTACTAACCAACATCTCAAATAGTTTTATTTATCCAAAAAAAATATATAAAAAAATTAAAAAAGTATATATGCTATTGTCCGTCCCTCTTCTATTATAATCTGTAGGTAATTAAATCTGTCACTAATCCGTCGCTAACCTAAAATATAAATTTACTAATTATTTTAAATAATTTAGCAAAGACTCAAATCTGTCGGTAATAATATGTAATTAATTTACTGACGGATTTTAATCCGTCAGTAAACAAATCCGTCACTAATCCGTCGCTAACCTAAAATATAAATTTAATAATTATTTTAAATAATTTAGCAACGACTCAAATCCGTCGGTAATAATATGTAATTAATTTACCAACGGATTTTAATCCGTCGGTAATTAAATCCGTCACTAATCCGTCGCTAACCTAAAATATAAATTTAATAATTATTTTAAATAATTTAGCAACGACTCAAATCCGTCGGTAATAATATGTAATTAATTTACCGACGGATTTTAATCCGTCGGTAATTAAATCCGTCACTAATCCGTCGCTAACCTAAAATATAAATTTAATAATTGTTTTAAATAATTTAGCAACGACTCAAATCCGTCAGTAAAAATATCCGTCGCCATTCCGTCATAAATCCGTCGGTAAAAAGTGCGCAAATTTTTGGCGCCAAAATGGTGACGGATTAGAGACGAAATGGAATCCGTCGGCATATCCGTCACTAAATCCGTCTGCAATCTCTGCCCTAATTTCGTTTTTTGTTTTTCACCCTGTGTCGTTGCTATTTCGCCACTAACTGCTGGTATTAGTGACGGATTTATTTCCGTCACTAATTTCCGCTCCATCTCGCGCTTTCTTGTAGTGGTTCCTAGACATCACAGCTCTACCTGGACCAACTGCCACCACACCAAAGACGAGTACACATTCAAGGGAATCCCAGACTTGGAAGAGCAACTCAGTGGTACTCTCCATGGGAAACAGATTGTTCAGATCACCCGCCGAGGCCACATTCGAGACAAAGAGCTCCAAAGCGGTAAGGAACCGTAATTCATAGAAGACGCCAAAGGGACCAGCCTTCTCCGCATTCTTTTTGAAGAAGTCATGGAGGTGCCAAACCCGATTGACTCCGGGTTTCGAAAATAACATGATCGCCATGATTGGGACAACGAAGCTAAGCCTCTAGATCCTCGAACCCTCATCAAGCATCCAAAGAATGCCACTAAAGAACTGTGTAACTTTCACCGACCAAGGGCAAGCGTACATAAATGGAAGACAAGCCGGGCTCCGCACCCACATCTCCCTAAACCCGATCTCGAACCCTTGAGCCGGGCCTCCTGTCGAGTCCAGCCTCCGAGCCGTCCAACGGCCTTACGCCGAAGACTATGATAATGTAGCCAACCATGTATTTCCGTTCTCGTCTAATGAAAAGTCTCGACCTTTCTGAGTATCCTCTTCATTGCCACTTTTAACAACCGATAAGTTAACAAACAACTTAAAAGACATTAATAACGAATCAATTGATAAAGAAGCGTACACATTAAACGAACAATACATTAAGGAAGTTCTCAAGCGTGTAGTTGACCAAGAGGACAACCAGCCCAAGCCGCCAAGAGGTTATGACCAAAGTGAACCCGGGGTCGCCGTGCAAGAGCCTAAAGAGACACAAGCGGCGCTCTTCACCGATGCGCAGTAAAAGAAGCCCCGATAAGCCTCCTCCGAGAGTATATTGACTGCTCGCCCGGTCATGCCAGACATGCGAGGACTCGATCCTCGATCGTGAGCACATAATTCCCCCGGATCCCGAATCCAAGCCTCGTCAAAATGTAAGCCGCGCAAGATCAAGCCAGAGTGGTCCTTGCAAGTTAAAGAAGAAATTGAGAAAATGCTCCGAGTTGGTTTCATCGTAGTGATTGAGTACCCAACCCGGCTTTCCAACATCGTGACGGTCACCAAGGCCAATGGAAAGGCCGATGTCGTGTGGATTTCCGGGATCTCAACAAGGCCAAATTTCTAAAGATGATTTCCCCACCGCCTAACATCGACATGCTAGTCGACACCACGGCAAATATCAAAGTAAAGTCCTTCGTGGATGGGTTCGCCGGATACAACCTGCATCAAAATGTTCGAGGGATCAAGCCAAGATCGTTTCACCACTCCGTGGGGGACATATCGCTACATGGTCATGCCGTTCGGTCTAAAGAACGCTGGGCTACTTACAAGAGCCGCAATGTACTCTCTTCCATGACATGATTCACAAAGAAATCGAAGTATATGTCGACGACATGATCATCCACTCCAGAGGATCGTACATGCAAAGACATGACAGATCCGAGAAAGTTCTTCAATAGACTCGTAAAAGCACTCCATGAGATTGAACCTCGCCAAGTGCACCTTCTCGGCCAAGCATGGTAAGGTACCGGGGTACATGGTTACGTAAAGAGGTATCGAAGCCGATCCCAAGAAAATCAAGGCCATCATCAACATGAAGCCGCCGCACTTTGACGTAAGTAAAGAGTTTTATGGGAAGACTTTAGTACATCGGCCGCTTTCTATCAACCAATTGACATCTCTCTCGCGAGCCCATGTTCAAACCGATGAAGAAGAATGCCGACATCAAATGGGACTCCGAGTGCCAAACAAATTTTCGAGAAAATCAAGACATACTTGGTGAATCCCCCAATTATGTGCCACCACATGAAGACAAGCCACTACTCCCGCATTTCTGACAAGAATGGTACACGCCAATCGGAGCAATGCCGGCACAAGAACAGAAAGATTCCAAAGTTGAGCATGCAATCTACTTCGTAAGCCGAAAGCTTCAAGGAAGTGAACTCGCCATCAAAGACTAGAGAAAACTTGTACTACCTTGGTATGGGTAGTCGGGAAACCGAAACACTACATGCAGCCACATTCAGTGCTCCTGGTCTCCAAAATGGACCCCGTCCGATATCTCTTTGACAAACCATCCCTGTCAATGCGACTAGCCAAGTGGTCATTCTTCCCGGGCCTGAGTTCGACATCAAGTACGTGGTCGAAAATCCACAAAGGGCAGAGTAATGGCGCATCACCGGCACTTCCCAAGCAGTGAACCCAAGGGTCCCGATCCGCAATTTCGGATGATGGAATCTTTTCACTGACAAATAAGAAACCGCCGGCAACTCTTCTTCGATGGGGCAGCCAACAAGAAGGGGAATGGTATTGGAATGCTCTTTATCGATCCCAAGGACGAGCATACTCCCATAGCCATCAAGCTGAATTTCAAAACAACCAACAATGCAAAGCAGTAATATGAAGCTCGTGCAGCCTGCCTGGAAGCCGCCTCGAGCGCAACATCTCGAACCGGAAGTATACGGAGACTCATCATTGATCATCAATCAAGTGTCCAACAAATGGAAAATGGTAGATTCTCGGCCTCCGTAAGTACCACGCGTACATGGAGGAGCTCATTGCTCAGCTCAAGGACATCTCTTTCCACTATTTGCCAAGAGACAGGAAACCGCTCGCACGCCCGGCAACCCTCGCCTCTCCTGTCGAAATTCCCGATGGGAAATCAGTAAAACCCCTCAGAATAGGCAGACAGGAAACACCCGCTTCTTGCTGTGAGATTGAAATAAAAAAAAAGAAACGATTGACGAACCCTGGTACAATCAAATCTACCAGTACCTCCAAAACGGAGAAGCTTCCTTCACAAATGAAGATGGAAAATACAAAGAAGGGATCAAAGCCAAAAACATGATGGCATTAAAATGCCTGGCATCCCATTTCGCCATTCTGGGGGTATGTTGTACAAGAAGCGCCACCAAGGGCCACTCCTTCGGTATGTAAACAAAGAAAAAGCCAGCGAGCTAATGAACGAAGTTCATAACGGAACCTGCGGTCCGCACATGAACGCCCGAGCATTGACACAGATCATTCTCCGTATGGGATACTATTGGATATCGATGGAAACAAACTGCATCCAGTTCGTCCGAAGCTGCGACAAATGTCAACGGTTCTCCAACCTCAATCACATCCTTCCTCATGAACTCTATTGCATGACTACACCATGGCCTTTTGCCACATGGGGAATCGACGTCATCGGCAAGATCACTCCACCAGGGAGCAATGGTCACGAGTTCATTTTAGTCGCAGTCGACTACTTCACCAAATGGGTAGAAGCCAGATCGTACAAGGTACTGAATTCTAAGAAGGTGGCCGAGTTCATCAAAGAGAACATCATGTGCCGATACGGAGTGCCCAACGAGATCATATCCGACAATGGGACCCACGTCGAAGGAGATTGTGACCAACCGCCGATCGACCCGTAGTCACGCGTCACAAGTCTTCTCCTTACGTACCACAAACCAATGGTGTAGTAGAGGCAAAGAAACAAGACTCTCGCCATGATAATAAAAAAGATGACCACCGCAGGTCTGGGATCGGCCCGAAAAGCTACATCTAGCCTCTCGGGGATACGTAACATCGCCGAACCGCCACAGGGGAGACTCCGTTCGCACTTACCTATGGAATGGAAGCAATGTTACCGGTGGAATTGGAAATTCCATCCCTCTGAGTCCTCTTGGAAAACGGGATCAATGAAGTCGAATGGCTACAGAGCCGTCACAACGAACTTGCTCTACTTGATGAGTGCAGATTGAAAGCCATGGAACACACTCGAGCCTACCAGAGCAGAATGGCTCGAGCATTTGATAAGAAAGTCAAGATCCGAGACATCAGAGAAGGCGACTTGGTGATAAAGGAAAAGCCTCCTACGCAAACCAATCCCCTCGGAAAGTGGGAGCCTACCTGGATAGGACAGTTCGTGGTACAAAGAATCTTCTCCGGAGGAGCCTTGAAGTTAGCAGACTTGGACGGGAACCCTTTCGTTAACCACGTGAACGGAAGCAAGCTCCGCAGATACTTCATTTGAGGAAGAGCACGAGTCAACTCTCCTTCCCCATACACCACCCCTCAGTAAAATTAAAGTGCTAAAAGAGTAATACCCAACTTGATACATTCCCGCTAATGATCCAGGTAAAAAACAGGGTTGTACTTCTTTTGTCTTTGTTTTTCTCAAATTTACCTAAAGTGTCGAACTACGGTGACCTGAGCCCCTTAGTCCAATTGTAAAAGGGGAACGTAGGCAGCCATCATTGGTTCGGTCTCAAAAACAAAAAAATAAAAATACAATAAGCATCAATTGCTTGTGTTTCGAAAAACTCTTTTCAATTAACCTACAAATTCATTACGGTTAAAACAATCTTAGATGAGTTCAAGCACGGTCAACTCTTGACTCGCTACACGCTAGCAAAACTACAATAAAACATTAATCAGTTAATGTGTCTGCAATGACAGTGGGTGGATACTCTGGACAGCAAGGTCAACCTAGTTTCTCGTACTTGGTCCTTCATCCTTTTTCCCCTTCCCTTTCCCATGGCGAGTGTTCTTCACCTTCACAGGAAATATTCCGGTAGTCCTTCTACCTGGCTCAGGGACCCTTCCCGACGCCTCCGTCAAGCCTGTAGCTGTCAACGCAGCCCTTTCCCTAGCTCTGTCTCGAGCTGCCTCGCTTCGAGCCATCATGACCGTGCTTTGATTGTTCTTCGATCAGTATTGGCCTCATAGTCAGCCATGTCGTTCCCAACACGATTCCGAGGGTTAGCCCCCGCTTCGGTCCTCCTCAAGGTCGAGCCGCCAAGGTGATCAAGACCCAACAGCTCACTTCATGTCCACAAGATAGCCATCCGTGTCTCCCTATACACTCTTCATACTGGTTCGTATATCACGTAGACGCGTAATGCCCCCTCTCCGGTGAAAGAGAACCCCGGGCAGAAAGGATGTGTATTGCCACCACCGTGTGAGCAGCAATAGCGTCGAAGGATCTTCCATTAGAAGAGATCCCACCTCGAAGGTAGCAAAGATGACTCAAGCCCATCAATGGCACCCGCTCCGGCCGTCTCGCATCGCAACCAATGATGGAATGTAGAAAGACGTTCGAGACAGCCCCGGCACTCGACAACCAATAGACCCTCCCGAGAGGTCGACAAGTCCGTAACTTCCAGCTGGGAACCCACCATCGCAAGTGATGCATGCAGTCCGGCCATCCAGAGCTCCAGCTCAGCCTAATCGCCCCCTATCACCAGAGGACGTCCAGAAAAGGACCAAGCGTCACAAGACATTGGCACCTCGGGCATCATCTCAGCCTCTCCTCAACCACATGGTAAGCATAGCGGGACTCCCTCCCCACATGTATCGGCCACCGGCCACCATCCGACCTATGCCCAGAACGCCTCGCCCAAGACCAATGGCATGATGTCTCTCCTGCTCCGATCGCTCACTGTGTCCAAGACACTGTGATGGCACACACCCAGGGACGTGAACGTGAACAGAGTAGCGATTGCGCACAGAGCAAACGCGTCCCACGCGAAGACGTTCCCCTCAGCTCCGGCAAATCTATCAGGCAGCCCCGAAATGTCGACATAATCAGTGTTCAATATCAGCATCCCGTATGCTTCTCCAACCGAGATACCAAGCAGAGACACTAGCTTCTCAACAGTGGCCATGCCACCAGCATACGGAAGAACTACCTGTTCCGTCTCAGGTCCTCCCAGAATGGCCAGAAATCTTAGAACGTAGGAGTGATTTCGTTGTACGAAAAGTTGTACACATTCCTCCCTACATCCCAGAAGCGAGCCGCTGCTCTCAAAAGATCTCAATCTGGCATGAGCTCCTTCAAAGCCCAAACAGATTTCATCCTGTAACAGCCTTCGAAAAACCCCTTGTTTTGCCTCGTGTGGTTCCGTACCCACGACTGGAAATTTTCCAAGTATCGCTCTTGCATCCGAGACGATAGCTTAGGAAAGGGAGCCATGAAAGAAAGTGAAGGAAGCCATAGGAATTGGAAAGAAATTTAGCTAATTGATCAAAGCAAAGGCGCAATTTCTTACGAATTGCAAAGCTGAAACTGCAATTTAAAAGACTCTGGAATTTCATTCTCAGTCCGGCCGGACTCTCTCTGCAGTTGACTTGGTCAACTCTGCAGCCAACTGCTCTTAAATTGGAAACAATTCCAAACCAAGCCTGTTCATGCTTTTGTGAATCTGCATGCTCCCATAGTTTCAGTTAACCAAAGCCAATACCTCTTCCGCCCCGGGCTCGTGTAACAGTGCAATTAATTAATAATCAGTGCATATCGGCATAAATTTTGACGCGTTCAATTTTTCATGCATGTTTCATATTATTTATTTTTGATCAACCTACTTGCTTATTTGCCGAAAATAAAAAGAAGGTAGTCACTAAATAGATGTGTAAAGTACAGGTTCCGCCTCAAGGGCGCCTTTTCAAATACAGTTCAAATCAAATTGTTCCGGACAATACATACATTTTGTCTAAAAAGCAATAAAGAAGGACTACTTCGAGTCCTGCTCGTCATCCGAGCACTCGATGCACTGCTCCGCAGCAGCCGAATCCGTCAAAAACAAGAAATCTCCGAATTTCTCCAGGCGGGAATACGTGAAAGGCCTCCTCTGCGCCTGCGAACTCGAAGACTCTCCCCTCTCGTGCCCCGAGTGCGAAGGAGGATGAGCTCCAAACCCAGCCGTTCCGCCCGCGAACTGGCCAAATCCCTGCGCAAAGTCCGCTCCACAAGCTGTGGAAGCAGACAAACCTCTCGGCCTAGGCGACCTCGGCTCACGAACATCCACGCTCCTCCAGGAACTGCACCTCAGGAACTCCACGAGCCTCCTAGCGTAGTTGGCCCACCCGTCCAACTGTCTCACCGCCTCATTATACGTACGGCCAGACACCTGCGAACCAGGAAAGTCATCAAAAGACAAGCAGAAAGTACAGATGCAACATTTGCAGAATGCTACTATCAAATGCAAAAAATCAAAGGCACTCACCGAAACGTTGGGGTCCACCCTGTACTGAGGTCTCGGCTCCTCCGGGATCGGGATCACCAACCGTCTGCGCGAACCGTCCAGCCCCTCGTACGCCAGCCTAGGGCGTGGGAGAGGGAGATCTTGGGGATATACAGGGCCCTCGCCCTCCCTGTGCTGCACCTGTGGGCTCCTCAGCCTCATCCTCAAGAAAGTGTCATAGTCGGCTCCCGCTATGACATACTCGGTATAGAACACACCCTGTCTATACCTCTCCAACTCCTCCATCGGCATCAATAGAGGATGCTGCATGTGCAGAGGAGGATCCACCGGCACCATTAGAAAGGACCCCGGGCCATACTGACGGGTCACCCTCTCCCCCAGATACATAGCATCGCAGTGAAGTCCCACCAGCAGCTTCCGCCGCCGCGTGACCTCACTAGCAACCTGAACCGCGCCAGCGTGAATCCAGCTCCACCTGGTTAGCTGGATCCGCTCGGAGAACTCCTGACTCAGGGCCAGAGACACCTCCTCGTATGACAGCAAGTACCCACCCTCAATGACACCGCCTTCTTCACCCTCTTCTGCCAAGACAGCATGGCAGGGAACAAGGACCGGTACGCCTCCCTAATCTCCCACTGCTGTGGGCTGAACACCTCATAGCACCAGACCTGTCAAGCAAATGGAAAGTTATGTCAGCTATAAAGCAGATACATACGAGTACATAAATGAGACAAGGAAGAGAAAAAGATGTGAACTTACATCCAAAGCAAATGAGAAACAGCTCAAGGATCTCTCCTCTCCCCGTGAGAACCTGTCCAAGGCGTGGTAGAGCTCGGCCAGTCCAACTCTCCCTAGGCATACCCCCTCACGGCATCCAAGTCTGTCAGCGACCCGAGCAGAGGGAAGTGACAGGACGTGTCAGAAGTCGGAAACAAAGTCGCTGACAACGCGAACCAAATGAACCCTTGAGCCAGACGCTCAGCGGTCATCCTAGGGGACCCCTCCCCATAATCGGCAATACCCGTCCTCAGATGCATCTCCATCGGCCTGTACCGAATACCTAAGCCCCTGGCATCGGTGATATCGAAACCCAGCAGCTCCGACAATTGCCCCGGGGTATAACCATCCACCCACACCAGCGCGTTGCCCCAGATCGACAACCCAGGATAGCAAAGAAAGCCGCTGGGAGTCACCGTCGCCTCCCCACTCGAAATGAAAAGTATGGGTCGTATCCCACCGCACTCGCCGTAGCTACGTACATGGACCTCGCCCTCTGCGTCACAGCCACCGTGGCTATCGCGCTAATAAATCCAGCCAAGCCGGAGTCAACCACAAGCTGCCGTGGACTCCTCTCTCTGTCTCGAGCCTCGTTCGGGAATATCTCCCACAGCGCTCGCACTGCCTCGAAGTCTCCCCGACTCTCCTGGTTGTGAACATCAACCGTCCCTCGCCCCTGCAGGTGAACAAAGCAAAAATACGTTAAGCACAAAAGCGACATCAACAGAGTGCATGAACGCATGTCAAAATGATGCAATGCAGATACAATTCTCATTCCTTTCCTAAAATATTTCCATCCCGGTTAGAATATTGACGGTCCAAAATTTCCAAGCATTTCAAAAACTCCGTCGAAACCGGAACTTTCAAAACACTTTGAAAACTCCGTCGAATCCGGAACTTTCAAAGCATTTCGAAAACTCCGTCAAATTCGGAACTTTCAAAGCATTTTGAAAACTTCGTCGAATTCGGAACTTTCAAAGCATCTCGAAAACTCCGTCGAATCCGGAACTTTCAAAGCATTTCGAAAACTCCGTCGAATCCGGAACTTTCAAAGCACTTCGAAAACTCCGTCGAATCCGGAACTTTCAAAACCCTTCGAAAACTCTGTCGAATCCGGAACTTTCAAAACCCTTCGAAAACTCCGTCGAATCTGGAACTTTCAAAGCCCTTCGAATACTCCGTCGAAATCGGAACTTTCAAAACATTTCGAAAACTCCGTCGAATTCAGAACTTTCAAATCCTTTCGAACATTTCGAAAATTTACTCTGTCCTGATTTAAACATGCTTTAAATTCGGAAAACGCAGCTAGGCATGGAATTTTGCAACCCAAAATTTTTATGTCATCTACCCGTGGTGTCAATTGAACTACATTCTAGTCAATTTCGACAAAGGCGCATAGCAAAGTCAAAAGCCCCAATCCGGGCACCAAAATCCCTAACTCATTCCTAGTCAAATTTCTAACATTTAAAGAATGCACATTCTTAAAATTAATGGAATTTGAAGGAAGTTTACCTGTCTCTCGATCCCTCCTTTGGATTTGTGGTTCTCCCTAGCCGGGTAGAACTCCGCCGGATTCAATGGATGAGTAATGGTTCGAATGGTCCGAACCAACCGCGTTCTTTCGTCATCGGTCCTTCCATGACGAGCCATTGGTTCCAAATCACCTTCCATGTTGATTTTCCTTCACAAATTTGAGCAAACCTCACAATTTGGGATGAATTTTCTCTCCTCCTTTCTCTCCCTCTCGTCGGAATAAATGAAGAAATGGTCCAAATTTGCTTCTACTCGGCGCTGATAACAACCTTGTCAACTTCAGGTTCAGTCCGGCTGGACTCTTTTTGCAGCAGAAAGATTCCTTGCCAATTTAGCCCCTCAACTTTTCATAGTTCCAATTTTACCCCTTTTGGCCCCCAAAAGTGTAAAATTTCCCCCAGTTAGACATTTCTAACACCCCCTCCCCCGAGGATCAATCCTCGTTAGTCCTCACTAACGCTTGTCTCCAGATGTTAAATTCCCAGTTAGTTTTCACTAACGCTCGTCTCCAGACGTTAAATTCCCAGTTAGTTTTCACTAACGTTCGTCTCCAGACGTTAAATTCCCAGTTAGTTTTCACTAACGTTCGTCTCCAGACGTTAAATTCCCAGTTAGTTTTCACTAACGCTCATCTCCAGACGTTAAATTCCCAGTTAGTTTTCACTAACGCTCGTCTCCAGACGTTAAATTCTCAGTTAGTTTTCACTAAAGCTCATCTCCAGACGTTAAATTCTCAATCTCAAGTTGACGTTTGACATTCAAACGCTCAATCCCGTCTCTGGACATTCCAGTTACAATTCCGTCTCCCGACGTCAAAATTTCTATTGGTTTTCACCAACGTTCACTTCCCCGGCCGCCAGTCGTAAGCCCGATCATCCCACCTCAGCGGCCATCAAGGTAAGCCCGCACAACAATCCCTCTTCGGCCATCAAGGTAAGCCCGCACGCTCATTCCCAGCAGGATTCTAAAGAAGAAACGTCAATCCTTCCGAGTTGTTAATAACGCCAGTTTAACACAACCATTCCCATCATTGCCACCCTATCCCCAGCAGGATAAACCTGACCGTTATCGTAAGTCCATCACTCAAGGCACGAACGCCTTTGTCCCAGGATAAATGCATCCAGCAACTCTGGTTTGAGGCGCCACACGCCCTCGTATGATTCAGCAACTCCGATTTGAGGCGCCACACGCCCTCGTATGATTCAGCAACTCCGGTTTGAGGCACCACACACCCTCGTATGATTCAGCAACTTCGGTTTGAGGTGCCACACGCCCTCATATGTTCCAGCAGCTCCGGTTTGAGGCGCCACACGCCCTCGTATGATTCAGCAACTCCGGTTTGAGGCGCCACACGCCCTCATATGTTCAGCAACTCTGGTCTGAGGCGCCACACGCCCTTGAAGGTTTCAGAAATCCCAGGTTTAGATGCCTCCCAACAGTCTCGCTCAGGTCAAGGTCCCCGCGCGCGGTCCTTGCACCTACAAACTACGACCTGCTTGATTCCCGCTCGGGATACGTAGGAATCCTTTCGCTAAGGGTCCAGCCAGCTGACCGCCCAGGTCTTTCAAAGTAAGGCATCCCAATTTGGATCCTTATATTTTTCAACGACCCCACTTCCTTCGGAAGAGACGTCGCTGAGGGGCTAACTGTAAGTACCCAAATCCGAATCGTCAAAATCCGTTAGAAAGTTAATCGAAATCCGTTAACTGGCCCGCTCCAGGTTAACCGGAACCTGTTAAGCTCCCCGTTGCCAGGACAATGAGATGTCCCGGGACTATCCCGTGCATCCCAACGTCGAAACGTACTCAACACACGTCATCGCACGTAAAAGTACGACTTTCCCTGAAAAACGCACTTTCCGGCACTTTCCAAGGGCATTTCGGACATTTTTCGGACTGTTATTTTAAAAAGGACAAAATGGGGACCCGGGCATGAAGTCCCACAAAGCCTGGTGAGTCATGGGACACGTGGCGTGCATGCCACCTCCCTCTAGTCACCTTCAATCAAAAATCAAGGAGAAAAGACTAAAATACCCCTGGTATACAGTCTCAGTCCGGCCGAACTCTTTTGCAGGCATACCAGAATTGCCAGCAAGTCCCTCCAATTTCCAAAGTTTCACAAAACCCCCTGGATTTCAAGCTAAGTCCGTCCGGACTCATGCTGAAATTTCACCTATAAATACCAAGGCTGTCAAAGCCATTTACAACAACAAAAATTACTCTCCAAAATTCACCATAGCCACGGCCCAACTGAGTTTCACCCCTTCCCGAGCTCCCGTTTCATCTCGATTCACATGAAACCTTCGTATTTCGATCAAATACGCCCCACACCACCTTAAAACACCTTCCCAAAACACTTTCCATATCCCGTATACACCCTCCGAGCAGAAGGAGTCAACCCTAGTCATAGGTATAACTCCCTCTCCCTAATCTCTCGTTCCGCCTCGATTTACGTGCCAGTCGCTACAACCGTTTCGGATGAACATTATTGAAATGTAGACGCCTCCGTCTAACGGGGTCCGATATGTTTTAGCCCCTAGATCCTCTTCTCTTCCCGTAAGAGAAGTAATCTCGAGTTAAAACGGCGTTCCGGCCCCGTTCCATTTAAATTTCTGTCATTTACAAATTTCGGATCGATCGATCCGTCGAACGTCATTTAAATTTCTGTCATTTACAATTCCGGACCGTTTGATCCGTCGAACGTCATTTACATTTCATGCAACTTTACAATTCCGAGTCGTTTGGCTCGTCGATCGTCATTTACAATTCCAGATCGTTTGATTTCGTTGATACCGCACTTTAAATACTATCATTTACAAAGTCCGACCAATTTGGATCGTGATAGTATTTACTTTTCAAAGTCCGAGTCACAACCCGATTCGTTGATTGCATGTCATTTAATACGTTTATTCCCGTAAAAATCGTTAACAATGTAATGCCCAGTTCAAAACCGGAGTTCGACCTTCGAACTCTCTTTCAAAATGCACGAAATGACGTTTGGCATCCAAACGATCATCTTCAAACTTAAAAGTCGACTTTTGACATTCAAAATCATTTAATACGTTTTTTCCCGTAAAAATCGTTAACAATGTAATGCCCGATTCAAAACCAGAGTTCGACCTTCGAACTCTCTTTCAAAATGCGCAAAATGACGTTTGGCATCCAAACGCTCATCTTCAAACTTAAAAGCCGACTTTTGACATTCAAAATCATTTAATACGTTTTTCCCGTAAAAATCGTTAACAATGTAATGCCCGGTTCAAAACCGTAGTTCGACATTCGAACTCTCTTTCAAAATGCGCAAAATGACGTTTGGCATCCAAACGCTCATCTTCAAACTTAAAAGCCGACTTTTGACATTCAAAATCATTTAATACATTTTTCCCGTAAAATCGTTAACAATGTAATGCCCGGTTCAAAACCGGAGTTCGACATTCGAACTCTCTTTCAAAATGCGCGAAATGACGTTTGGCATCCAAACGCTCATCTTCAAACTCAAAATTCGACGTTTGACATTCAAACACTCTTTTTTTAAAAGTCAACATTTGACACTTAAGATAAACAGTTAAAATCAGAATTCGCGCCACTTTTCTTAAAACTTTCAAGACCGACGTTTGTCATTCAAACGCTCGCCTTTTTCAAACAAGATCACCTAATCAACGTTTGACATTCAAACCAAGATTAAGCTTGTCATTCAAGCCCCCATTTCAAAATGCAAACACACACACACACGCACACGTTTTCGAGAAAGGTAGAAAGACTCCTCATATGAGGCATTTCGGGTGATCTCGTAATACTCTTCCCGAAACGTAACGTGACCTCCGAACCTAACAATCTCTGGTACTCAAAAAGCCTTTTTCTCATTTTTGCTACCAATAAAAATGACACCCCTTTTCAAAGCTTTTTCCTAAGTTTTTGCTACCAATAAAAATGACACCTTTTTCAACCAATAGCCGTTTCTCAACGTTTGGGCTCAAAATACAAAAACCGCATGGCAACTCCTCTTCCTTCCCGAAAAGCGAGGTCGCAGACACCAACCCTCCGCGAAAGACAACTGCGTTTTTGTGTCCGCGCGAAAATCCTCGGGTAATTTCACTACCGTTGAGGAGTTTTCTATTATCTTGGATATGCCTTTGACCGGTGAGATTGCTGTTCCTAAATTCAATAGGAACCATTTAGAAGCTTTGAACGAATTGTTGGGGATCCGCCTTGATACTTGCTATGAGTTTGTTCAACGCAGATGGGTGGATTGCTCTTCTTTTCCTGAAAGCTTTAGCAGAGATTCGGATGAAGAGACCTTCCATGTTTACAAACGGAACTTTCTGGCCCTTTCTCTTTTCGGAGATGTTTTGTTCAAATGTAAGGATGGCTTGGTTGACTCCCAATTGGTGGAAATCGTTCTACAGGCTAGGAAACGTTCTAGGAACATTATTCCACTAATCTTGGGTGAGACCCTTCATGGTCTTGATGAGTTGCATAATACCGGTGCCATGACTCAAGGGAGTCATCTTTTGTTGACTATTTGGCTTAGGAAACATCTCAAGTTGGTACCTCCTCCATTAGATTATTCTCCCTTTATGTACCATATGAGGAAGTTGCTAATCAAGGATCTTTCGGTGGATGAGTGGGCCAAGTTGATTGCAAAAATCGCCACTGCAGATATTATTTGGTGTCCACCTTATTGGAGGCTGAACAAGTACGTTGCCAATACCAAGATTTTTGATAGGGTTATTCTTTTGGGTTTGTGAGATTTTTCTTTCTACTTTCCCAAGCGGGTGCTACGTCAGTTTGGCCAGCAGCAGGACACTTATCTTTTCGAAGGAGCCTCTCGTGAAGTGTCTTATATTGGTGTGGAGTTTGCGAAGGTGTTAGCTCAAGCATGGGGTGAAGGAGCTATCGAGATCGTTGGTCAAACCTTCGGACTTTTGATGCAAGTGTCTTCTTATCTGACAAGTACTTGGATTGGTTCCTTCATACCGGTTACCCAAGTGCGGAGAAGATTGATGATCTGCGGCTTTTACTGCTAGGAGATTCTTTCGTGATGAGTAGTATTTTAAGAAGGAGCGAGGCCCAGTCTGATCCTGCTAATGTAAGGACTGATCCAACCCAAGATTTTCTTGATGGGGATTGATACGAGAGATGAGGTAAGGGTCTTCCCGGAAAGATGTAGGCTTTGGATAGGCACCATGTTTTCAAAAGACTTTTGGAATCCGTTTTCACTCGCCTCGAGGGATGTTCTGCTTCAAAGGGTCCGAAGCGCAAGAGAGATCGAGATGATGGGGGTGATCATGTCCGTCGGCCTACCAAGTCAATGAAAGGCTAGATCTTAGGGAGTACCAAGAGATTGCTTTGATAGACCGCTAGTTGTATTTATTAGTATTTTTTTCAAGATTGTTAGCTTAGCGAATTAGTCGTTGTCGTTAGGATTTTTCCTTTGTTATTAATAAAATGCATTTGATTAATAAAAGGACAAAATTTGATTTATTTATTTGATTAGACCGAACCCGAAGACTGCCTACGTTCCTCTTTTACAACAATTAAATAAGAGGCTCAGGTCTAACGTAGTTCATTTTTGAGAGAAAAAAGGACAAAATTCGATTCAAGGCCGAAGAGTAGTCTCACGCGAGACGAGGCCTCTTTTTTTTTTTTTATGCACACCCTTGCTTTTGCCTAGACCGCCCTTTCAGGTTTTCAATCTAGCGGGCTTCTTTTCTTGTGCAAGCTCTAATTTTTGCCTAGGCTGCCCCTCTCGGGATTTTCAACCTAGCGAGCAATTTTTTTCATTTTTAAGAGGCCATGTCACGCGAAGTACTTCTTGAGCTTGTCCATGTTGATCGGCTTGGGTAGGTGATCTCCATCTAAGTACACCAGCTGAAGGGCTCCCCCAGAGAATATCTTCTTTACGATGTAGGGTCCTATCTATCTCCGACCCCACTTGCCTAGAGGGTTGAAAGGTCCAGGGCGGTGTTCGCGGAGAACCAGGTTGCCTACTCTGATGTTTCTTGTCTTAACCTTTTTGTTGAAAGCTCTTGCCATTCTCTTTTGGTAAGCTTGAGTGTGCTCGGCAGCTTTTAGCCTTCTTTCGTCTAGCAGGGCTAGCTCTTCGTATCTGCTTTCTAACCAATCAACTTCATTCACTTGGTTTTCTAGGAGAATCCTTAGTGATGGTATTTCCAATTCTATTGGTAGAACAACTTCCATTCCGTATGTGAGGGCGTATGAAGTCCTCCCTGTAGCTGTTCGGACCGAAGTGCGGTACCCCTAAAGTGCGAAGGGTAGCTTGTCGAGCCAATCTTTTCCAGTGACTGCCATTTTTCTGATGCTGGTTTCGATCATTTTGTTTGCGGCTTCAACTGCTCCATTCGTTTGAGGCCTGTAAGGAGATGACTTATGCCTTACGATTTTATACTCTGTTAAGAGGCGATCAGTTTCTTTCTCGAAATGGGAACCATTATCCGATATCATCTCTTATGGAACCCCATATCGGCAAATGATGTTGTGCTTGATGAATTCTGCTACCTTTCTGGCATTCAAAACTTTGTAGGAGGCAACCTCGATCCATTTAGTGAAATAGTCGATGGCTACTAAGATAAAACAGTGCCCGTTGGCTCCTGCGGGTGTAACCTTTCCAATCACATCTATGCCCCATATTGAGAATGGCCAAGGGGATGTCATAGGGTACAGCAAGGAAGGCAGTGCATGCTGAAGGTTGGCGTGTATTTGACACTTATGGCATTTCTTGACCATGCTGGTACAGTTGGCTTCCATGGTTAACCAAAAGTACCCTTGTCTGATGATCTTTTTGGCGAGCATGTTTCCGTTCATGTGAGTTCCACATACTCCTTGATGAACATGGTCCATTATTTCTTGGGCCTCTTCTTCGAAGGTGCAAAGGAGGTTCCCCTGGGAGTATTTTTTGAATAGACGGCCAGCAATGATGCGTAATTAGCTGCCAGTCTCCTAAGGGCAATTTGAGTCTTCTTGTCGGCCTCAGGCGGAATGGTTCCATCTAGGATGAAGTGCCAAATGTCATAGTACCATGGTTTCTTTTTGGAGTCCTCAATGGTGGAGCATTCGGATAACCACTTATCTTTACAGTCATGGAGGTCTATGATGGCGCAGTAGGCAGGAGTTGCTCGCCGAGTTATTTTGAAGGGTTTTACGGCCTTTCCTGCAGGGATTTCAACCAAGTAAGCAAGTGTAGCCAATGCATCCGTAAACCGGTTTTGTCTCTAGGGAGATAGTGGAATGAGACATTTTGGAATTGTTGCACCAACTCTTGGAGGTGGGCATTGTATCTTTGAAGGGTCGAATCTTAGATCCTCCACTTTTTCAGTGTCTGATTGATGATCAACTGGGAGTCCCCAAATACCTCAAGTTCGGTCATGTTGCGTTCTAGGGCTGCTTCGAGTCCCGCTATACAAGCTTTATATTCGACAGTGTTATTAGTGGCGTCAAAGTCAAGACGTATTGCTAGTGGAGTATAGATGTCATCGGAATCCACCAACAACATTCCGATGCCGAAACCTTTCTTATTGGCTGGGCCATCAAAAAATAATTGCCACTTATTTTCGTCTTCTATACTCATGATGTCCTTATCAGGGAATCGCGGGTCTTCCCCCTTCACTTCATCGCAAGGAAATTCGGCCATCTGATCTGTGAATACACTGCCCCTGATGGATTTCTGAGTGACGTAAGTGATATCATATCCTGCGAGCATGAAATACCACTTAGCCAGACGTGAAGACAAATTTGATTTGTCTAAGATGTATTTAAAAGGATCCATTTGTGCAATGAGACAAACCAGGAAGGCTTCCATGTAGTGCTTTAGTCTCTGTGTTACCCAGACGAGAGCATTGCAAGACTTGTTGAGTGGAGAGTAGTTGATTTCACTGCCTTGGAATCTACGACTGACAAAGTAGATCGCATTCTCTGTGTGTGAAGCTGGCTGTTCTTGAGAAAGCATAGCCCCTAGTGCGTTGTCAGTAACCGTGAGGTATAGTTTTAAGGGTTTCTCCTTGTGCGGTGGAACCAGGATAGGTGGGGAAGTCAAGTAGTGCTTGAATTTCTCGAATGCCTCTTGACATTCCTCGGTCCATTCTTGAGGTGCGTTTTTCTTGTGTAGCTTGAAGATAGGATCGCACATTGTAGTCAGTTGATTGATGAATTGACTGATGTATTGGAGTCTGCCCATGAATCTCTTCACTTCTTTCTGTGTTCTGGGTGGAGGCATGTCTATGATGGCCTTTATCTTGGCGGGATCTGCTTCTATGCCATGTTTGGTGACCATGTATCCTAAGACCTTCCCTTTGACCACCCCGAATGAGCATTTTGCGAGGTTAAGCCTCTTTTTGTGTTGTCTCAGTCGATTGAAGAATTTTCTGAGATCTCTGAAGTGCTGACCATCTGTCCCCTTTGAGTGGATAATCATGTCGTCCACATATACCTCTATTTCTTTGTGGATCATGTCATGAAATAGCATCGTGACTGCCCTTTGATAAGTAGCCCCATCATTTTTCACACCAAACGACATGACCGTATAACAGAACGTCCCCCAAGGTGTGGTGAACACTTTTTTGTGTTGGTCTTCTTCTGCCATGAAAATTTGGTTATACCTTGCGAAGCCATCTATGAATTAGCGAACTTCGTATGCTGCGGTGGCGTCGACCAACATGTCTATGTTTGGTAGCGGGAAGTCATCTTTAGGGGATGCCTTGTTCAAGTCTCTGAAGTCAACACAGACTCGTATTTTCCCATTCGATTTGGCCACTTGTACTGTGTTGGCTAGCCATTCCGGATACTCAATCACCTTGATAAACCCTACATTCAAAAGTTTCGTGATCTCTTCTTTCACTCGCATTGACCATTTGGGCTTAATTCTGCGTAGTCTCTGTTTGACTGGTTTGGCGTTGGGTAGCAGTGGTATCTTGTGCTCAACGATCGACTGATTTAACCCAGGCATATCTTTGAAGGACCAAGCGAAGGCGTCGACATATTCTCTGAGGAGCTGCGTTAAGGTTTCTCTGTCTTCCCCCTTGAAGAAGCTGCTGATCTTTATTTCTCTGGGGTCTTCTGTTGTCCCAAGATTAACCGTTTGCATTTCTTCATTGTCAACGGGGCCATTCTTTCCACAACGACCTACTTGCTTTGCTAATTCTTTTAAAATTTGTTCGTTTTCTTGATCTATCTCATCGTATGATTCATTATTAACTTTTTCGTTATATTGATTATTATTAGTTAATTCATCATTCACGATGTTAGAAATCTCAGGGTACTCGGAAAGATCAAAGTTTTCATTAAGGAAGTAAGTGAATACATGCTCGGCCACAGCCTCAATTTCCTCTTGAGTGAGTTCATCAGAGGTGGAGCCTGACTCTAAAGTGAAAGCTATAGGGCCTATCTTCCTGTGGGGATGGGGAGTACAACCAAGCTCTTTGATCATGAAGTCTTCATCAACAACTGGTCCCCCAGTGACGTGCCAGTTTAGAATTGGCTCATCACATTTCTGGATTAGCTTCGTGTAATCAGTATTTGGAGCGTCCCCCTTGGATATTGTATGGATCTGGCTGTCTTCTAGCTTTCACAGGTTCTCGAACTATCGCAGCATGTCTTCTCCCAACACAAAGTCCCATTCGCTGGTCATTTCTGTTTTTGTGCCCCACAAATCTTCAAGGATTAGTGGGACGGGTTCTGTTTCATCTTAAGAAGCATCGCAGTCACTGAAGATTTCAAAGCCTGGTTGGCGCTTTCCTTTATCGTCAGTCCATGGTTCTGAAAAGATAAAGTATGGGATGCTTTCCCCTTCTCGAATGAAGTAGCCGTTGAGCGTCTTTCGATATGGTTCAAGGTTGCAGTCTTTGGCCTTTGGGTTATTGTAACTTTTGTACGCGGTTCCTTCCCACTTGATCTGAGTGAAGTCCCATTCTTCTTCGTCACTTTCATCGTGGATGGAAATGATGTAACCTAGGCCATGCTTCGTGTATGGTGGGGGAACCGGCGGTGGATCCGTTATCCCTTACAAGGGTTTGCCATGTCCCAAGCCAGGAAAGTACCCTTTCGCTTGCATCATTCTCCATACAGGAAGGTTTCTGAAAAACTAAAATGCTTTAGAGTAGTCATTTTCGTTGCAATTTTCTATGACATTCACGGTGCTATCTTTCTCAATATCAAAGACACTGAATAAGTAATCAGAAGTGCTATGCTATACTTTGAGGATAGGTCTAGCAGTAACCATTTCCCCGTGTATGGTGACTATTGTGTCGTTGTGTTTGAACTTGATGCATTGGTGTAGAGATGAAGGTACACCTCCTATGTCGTGCAGCCAAGGGCGGCCAAGCAGTAAGTTGAAGGATGCTGGGATGTCGATGACTTGGAATTCGATGCTCATGGTGACTTGTCCCATTTCTATAGGTATCGCGACCGAACCCAAAATAGTTCTAGCAGTACAATCATAGCCTCGTACTGTGTGCCCTGATGTCTTAAGGTCCTTATGGGTGAGACCTAATGATGACAAGGCTTTCTTTGGAAGGACGTTGATTGCAGAACCATTGTCGACCAAAATGCATGGCATTTGGTATCCATTCACCTTAGCAGTTATGTATAGGGCCTCATGATGATTGTTTCCGTAGGATGGGAAGTCCAAGTCAGTGAAAGTGATGACATTGCCAAATTGTACTTGGCCAATCATTTGAGTAAGATCTTCGGGTGTAGCTTCTGAGGAAATGGTCATTTGAGCCAAGGCCTTCTTCAACATTTCACGATGTTTGTGGGATGCTCCTATGAGATCCCAAACTGAGACGTTTGCTTGTGTCTTCTTTAGCTGGGCTAAGAGAGGATCGTCGGGCTCACTTGATGATGAAGCTTTCGCTTGTTTAGGAGGATTTTCATCCCTTGGGTCTTTGTTGATAATCACTCGATCGGATCGTGTTAGGAGATTGACTGTTTTAGACCCTTTTCCCTTTTGTTCTAAGATTTCATCCCAAGACATCATGTAGCAGAAAGAAGATTTATTGAATTCAAAAGGGCTCTCGTCCACAGTTGTGGCTAGACGAGTAGGATCCTTGGAGCTACTTTCTATTTCTATCAAATTGACTTCATTATTTGGTAAAGGATTAGTAACAACATTAGGAAGTCCTATCTCTTTATCATCGAACAGATCTTGGATGACATCTTTCAGGTGAAAACATGAGTTGGTGTCGTGGCAAGTGAAGTTGTGGTACTTGCACAAGAGATGATGAGCATGATTAGCTGGAAGATCTTTCTTTGGTGGGCCACCTTCTCTTGGTTTGATTTTTCTATTCTTGACAAGCACCTCGAGGAGTTCTTCTTGAGTTATCCCTTCAAGTTTGTCGTAATGCCTATCCCTTTTCTTCTTTTGTGGTGGAGGTACCGCAGAGTACTTACCATTTTTGGGATGATTGAAGACTATGGCATTGGCGGAAGTTTCCTTAGGGTTGGAAGATGAAGAGGAGATTTTGTTGTAACGGAACCCGCTTTCTTTCTTGGCTTCCTTTTTCTGTTTGATGAGGTCATCTACTCGTATGCCGGATTTGTGGAGTTCGGCAAAGATAGGGAAATAGTTACCCGCTAGTTTGTCTTGATATTCTTCTTGAAGACATTAGATAAGGATATGAATTTGTTCGTCTAGGCTTGGCCTATCAACAATTTCAGTTAGCTTAACCCTCCATCTTTTGACAAAGTCGGTGAAAGATTCGCTAGGGAGCTATTTGGTTTGTTCGAGGTCCCTTCTAGTAGTGCGGTAAGTAGAGTTGTCCTCATATTGCCTTTGGAAGGTACGACTGGTGAGTGGCCAATCAAGCCTTGTGGAGAGTGGAAGAGTTATGTACCAATCTCTAGCGGCACCATCGAGAGTTTGTGGAAAACATTGAGCTAGCAGATTGTCATCAACACCCATAGGTAGCATGGCCCAAGAATAGGTCTCCAAATGGGATTTGGGGCATGTAGTACCATTGAATTTTGCAATGTCGGGTGTTTTGTACTTTCTAGGAAACTTGGACATGGATTGACGAAGGGTGTCATAATCAATACTTACTCACATCAAGGGATACAAGTTTCTTTTCTAGCATGGCCATGGTGAGGGGTTCGTTCTTGCTTTCCCCTTTGCTCTCTTTCTTAGATGTGTAACTCTCATTGTCAGAGGAGGAAGACGACGAGCTAGGCTCGTACTTCTTTTTCTTGCTTTTGATTTGGCGACGACCCTTGGCCTTTTTGGTATATGATTCCTCTTCTTCGGAGGAAGAATCATCTTTATTTTTCTTTTCTTTATTGGCTAGTGCCGCCCTAAGCTCTTGGATTTCCTCCACGAGGGTGTGAATTTGGGAGGCTTGTTCTTCTAGATGACCATTGGCTTTTTCCAACAATTTGTGGTTGTTTTCGGACAAAGTTTTGTCACCCGAAATTTCATCGATGCCGGACATTGTGTTGGGAGTTTTGAGGTTGAGTAGCTTCAAAAAACTGATATAAGAGATGGAGAGATGGTACCAGGATCAAATCTAGCCCCAACGAGTCAGAAGAAGACTTTAACAGTTCAGGTTCAATCACAGCAAACAGAGACATTGTCCCACGTGGGACAGGTTGTCTCGCACGAGACAATCACACGGAAAGTCGATTTTTATTAAACCTAACTTCTGGTCGGAACGGAGAATCCGTTTTGAGGGGTTTCTAAGGTCTTTATTCAAACCTAACGACTAAGTAATCAGTCCGATTTTTGTAAAATAAAGCCATGTAAGATTGTTTGTAGGATTTTTTACGGGACTATTTTTCTTTTGAAGGGACAAATCCGAAAGGGTCATTTCGAAGGGAATTTTCCGAAGGGACTATTCCGAAGGGACTATTCAGAGTCCTTCTTTATGGTCAATTTTACATGGCTTTATTTTGGTCAAAAATAAGAAAGATCACCGAGTCAAAACCAACCGGTCACGGAGTGATCCTAAAAAGATAATCTACATGATATGTGGCGATGCAGGGCTAGAAGGCTAGGCTCCCCGCGATATGAAAATCTAGATGGATTGAATACGCGAAGTGGAATGATCCAACTTCGGAGAGACCGGCGACTAGGTGGTTACCGTCATCCGTCCTTAGTGTGGGTCCCGGGTTAATCGGGGTATGTAGTGCAATGACAGATATAGCATGAGTGCGCGTGTGTGAGAGTCAATCTAGGTGATAGATAAAAGAGAGATTTTTTTTTAAAATAAAAAGGAAAACAAATAATGGCCGCAACAAGTGGTTGCCTACGTTTCTCTCAAATTCTGAAGACTCAGGCCGTCGTAGTTCCACTTAATGAGAGAGATAGAGAGAAATAAATAATTTAATTATAACTCCAGAATCCCCATTGTACCGGACTTTAATTTAAAAACCCAATCACACAGTTATAAATAATAATCAATTATTTAAACTAAATATGGATTTGAGTTCTACATCTTAAGGGAGGCCTTAAGATGAAAGAACTCTGCAGATAATGTAATCTGGAATCCCCTTTACGTGTTCGACTCTTATCTCGGATCTTTGAGTGGAACGGGAAAACCAGAAAACAAACAGTAAATCGTAGCATTGTCTCGTGCGAGACAGAGGGTTGTCTCGTGCGAGACTAGCCTGAACTGAGTAAAAAAATGATTTTTTATTCGAAAACCATTTTTTATTAATGCAAGTTTAAGCCACTTTAAATTTATTCATCCCCAGCAGAGTCGCCAAACTGTAGCGGTGCGCGGGAAAAGGGCTCGTCTTTCCCGTTAGGTTTTTGTTTGTTTTGTTTTGAGAGTCGCCACCTATATTATTTGATTGGAAATATAGAAAAAACCATTTTGAAATGATTTTTGGTTCGGGGCTTAGGTTATGGAATGGAAAGGTCAAGGAGCACCCATTCCACCCAATCCGGCGATCGGTCTTGCTAAAAAGAGGATTTTCAAAGAAAAAGACATTTTAAAATAAACAAGTAAAATAATCCATTTAACTAGGTTAAACGGAATATATGATCGATTGCTTCGAGACCGTCCCCATGATTTTGGGAGGCTCTAGGCCGATCCTAGATTTGATGTATTATACCACTCTAACAATCAAGTAGAGTGGGGGAGGAAGATTACCTCGTGTGAAGAGACTTGGACAGAGTTTTGACTCAATTTTAGAGTCGAACCTTGATGCGGACAGAGCTTCGCTTCGGTCCTTGATTCTTTCTTTAATGTTTGTTGATCAACAAGGTTGATAAACAAACTTTAGGTGATTTTAGGGGGTGATTTACAGGAATCTTTCAGGGAGAGAAACAAGTAAATGTCGGAGGTCGACCGGAGTGTCAGGGATCCGAAATACTGAAAGTCTTCAAGTATTTATAGGGTGTTGGAGAGGTGAAGGTGGAGAGGTAAACTACCCTGGGAAGGTTCCAGAACCCAAATTCTATTGGATGACCGGATTGATAAGATTTTATCAAGAAAGAGGTTGAAATTGACGAGGAAACTGGCTTCTGCACGTCTGCAGGGGCTTAGTATCGCGCAGGACACGACTGTTCCGCGCAGGACAAGGCTGTCAGTGGACAATTATGTCCTTCCCTCGCTATCCCGTATGCAGTTTAGTCCAAACTAACGGTCGTTAGTCAAAACTTAATGAAACATGACGAAATGGTGGATTTCTACTCTTGACTCAAGGCGAGACTTAGAGTAGTATTACTCTGCTCTGATGGGTTCAGAATGGGGTGTCTACACTACCGAGCCCGATATATTTGGGCAAATTTTGATATTTTGAGTTTATCATTTTGTCGTGGTGCAACCGTGCCAGATGTTATAGCTCCCGTTATCCAGGAGAGATTAGCAGTGGCTGGGTGGTTAGGAGTTCATTTCATCGGGAGAGTGCAGTATGACTGGGTATTATTTGAGGCGTTGATTGAGAGATGGCGTCCGGAAACCCATACATTCCACCTCTCTGTTGGTGAGATGACCATCACATTAGAGGATACCGGGATGCTGTCGGGGTTGCCGATTGATGGGTTACCCGTTACCGATTCAGGTTTGCCCGTGCTTCCAGGTTTGCGGGTCTTATGTGCGGAGCTTCTAGGTGCTGTTCCACCTGATGCAGCATTTGATGGTAGTACTTTAAAGATTAAGAGGCTGAGGACACAATTTTCTGAGTTTGGTAGCCTTCCCCCTGATTCCCCCCACACTTGGTTGATAGGTATACGTGTGCCTATATTTTGATAGCCCTTGGGGCTAATGTGATGCCAGATCGTACTAACATCAAGGTGAAGCTATTTTATCTCCCTTTACTTAGAGATATTGAGAGGATACACATGTATAGCTGGGGTAGTGCATGCTTAGCCTTTTTATATAGGGAACTTTGCTCTGCACTCACCCCGACACTAGTTAGTGTGGTGGATTTCTATATATTCTGCAGGTATGCTATAACATTTTAATTAAACGTTATGATGTTGTTCTCTTTTTTTATTTTTTTTTATTTGAAATCATATGTTTTGATAGTATTCCATATATTTTTTCTGATACAACTTTGGGCATGGGACAGGTTGCTATGTACGCAACCTCTTTCTCTTAGGCCAAATGAGGATCAGGGCAACCTTCCCTTGGGGTGCAGGTATACATTTATTAACGAGTTTTCCATCTGAAATGTTATTTTCACCGACTACATTTTGAAACTTTTGACTTATACTTCTCCATTTATTGAATTTCAGGTGGATTGGACGGTTATCTCTGAAGTATGTTACTGCACACAACCTTTGCAGCTATCGAGACCAGCTAGCGCACTTGACTGATGATCAGGTTGTGTGGATGCCATACAGAGATCGATAGGCTCCAGTTTATTTCCGTCAGGGAGAGGCTGTTTGGAGGTCTAGAGTCCCTCTGATCTGTTTTGAGAAGGTAGAGTGGCACCACCCTGATCGCGTGTTGAGGCAGTTCGGCATGCTGCAGGGGATCCCAGAACCGTGTGACACAGGGGAGGAGTTGCACATGGTTGACCGCCGCGGGAACAGCCATGTCGTTTGGGGTTCCCGACACCAGTGATTTATAGCAGCTTGGGAACAACGGCGGGATAGAGTGGTATACGGGCAGATGGGGGTTCAGGCCATGCATTATATGCATCCTTGTAATTTTGATGAAAACCTTTATTTAAAGCATGTTTACTTGATGAATATATGTTGTTCGAATCCCAATCCCGAGAATACTTTTATTATATGTTAGAGTAGTTTCTGTATGTTTCTAGTATTTTCTCAACCAATTCATATCTCCCTCAATCATTTTATCGATATATATTTATAAAGACGAGTTTCATACAAAGTAAACCCTATCTCTGTGGGACCCGGTACTTGCATTAGCTATACTATCATAGCCCGTGCACTTGCGGAAATAAAAGAACCGTTAGGTTTGAAGCTATCAAGTTTTTGGCCCCGTTGCCGGGAACAACAGTTTACTTTTTGATATTTGTTTTTATTATATATTTTTTGTATTTAAATATTATTATTTATTATTATTGTGTTATATTTTAACTCTGTTTTGTAGGTAATTCTTCACCCTCCCCTCTTTCATTTGTCCTTAAAACATTGAGGACAATGTTTACCTCAAGTGTGGGGGGTATCTATCTATTTTTATTGCATTTTAGTTTATTTTTTCTTTTTAATTTAGTCGCATTTCTTTTTATCTTTCTATATGTATGCATCATGCATTTCATTTCAAAAAAAAAAAATCCCTATGATGAAAAATTTCTCATCGTCTTTCCTTTCCTTTTTCATATTTTCTATAAACTTAGAAATTACTAGGAAAAGAACTTAGGGATATTTTTTAGAAAGTAATTAAGGCATCATAAATCTATATAGCATTATATAGGATTTTTATTAAGAAAAGCATGATTAGATTTGTTGAAATTTTCTTGATCATCTTGAAGCCCTTGGTTGTTTAAAAGCTTGTGAAATTTTATGAGTTGTTTCTTCAAATTGTACATTTTAGAATTTTGATTTTTATTCCCTCCTTAGGAATATTCATAATGATTTGCATCTCTTGAATCACAACCCTTCATAAAAATCAATTCTTCCATTTCCACTAATTGAATCAAGGCAACAAAATTTAAAATGCTCAAAGTGACATTGTCACTAATTTTAGTAAATAGCAAAAAACATCTATTATTTCCTTAAGTAACTCGGGGCACGGCATTCGCTGCGACGATGCACTCTTGCCAAAGTAGAAATAATATTGAGCGTTTTTTATCTAAGTATTAAGAACATGGGGTGGGTTCTGTAGACACCCCATTCTGAACACATCAGATCATACTTATACCACTCTAAGTCTCGCTTTGAGTCAAGAAGTAGAAATCCACCATTTCGTCATGTTTCGTTAAGTTTTGACTAACTACCGTTAGTTTGGGACTAAACTGCATACGAGATAACGAGGAAAGGACAAAACTGTCCACAGGAGCAATATCTCGCTGCGAGATGGCGTGTCTCGCGCGAGATATCCCCCTCTCGCAGATTGCGACGACGCTTCCTCGTCGATTTCAACCTCTTTCCGGGATAAAACTTTATCTCTCCGGCCAACCAATGGGAGAAGAGGTCTAGAACCATCTGATAGGGTTTTAACTCTCCACTTCTTCATATCCAACCTCTATAAATACTTGGTGACTTCCAAGAGATCGGAGGTCGGAAGTCGAAAATCCCAAACCGTGAATTTACACAACACACACACATTTTGTCGTTTTCTTTCCCTGAAAGAATCCCTCAAAATCACCCTAAAACTCACCTCATAGTTTGTTTGTCAACCTTGTTGATAATCAAGCATCAACCTTCAAATCAAGGACCAAGGCGAAGCTCTGTCCGTGTGAAGGGTCGACTCTAAACTTGAGTCGAAACTCTGCCCAAATCACCTCACGCAAGGTAATTCCTAATCTTCCTTCTAATTGATTGTTAGAGTGGTATAAGTCCATAGAATCTAGGATCGCCTAGAGCCTCTCCAAATCATGGAGACGGTCTCGAAGCAATCGATTCTACATTCCGTTTGACCTCGTCAAATGGACCTTTATTTGTAGTATTTGGATTCGTTTTTTACTTCTTCTTTTGAAAAACCTCTCTTTTCTTTAGCAAGACCGATCTCCGGATTGGGTGAAATGGATGCCTTCTAAACCTACCCATTTCATAACCTAAGCCCCGAACTCAAATCTCTTTCAAATGGTTTTTCTATGTTTCCAATCAAATAATATAGGTGGCGACTCATAAAAACAAAAAGAATCGAATTTCTTTCTCACAACGCTACAAAGTGGCGACTACTGGGACTAAAAATTAAGAGGCTTAAACTTGCGTCAAAATTAAAAGAGAGGTTTTCAAAAATTTTGTAAAATTCGAATTTTTTCTGTTCTCAGATGGGAGATATCTCGCACGAGATATCATATCTCGCGCGAGATATCGCCTCGGCAATCTGGTTGTTTTCTGGTTTCTCCCGTTTATCTCATAGTCCAAGACGAGAGTCGAACACGCAAGGGGGATCCTGTGATTCATTATCTCGCAGAGTTCCCGCATCTTAAGGCCTCCCTTAAGGTGTAGAACTCGACCTTTATTTCATTTAAATAATTGATTATTATTTATGAACTGCGTGCGATTGGGTTTTATTTAATTAAAGTCCGGTCCATTGGGGATTCGGGAGTTGTAAATTAAATTATTTATCTCTCTTTATCTCTCTTTATGTGGAACTACGACGGCCCGAGTCTTCCTAGATTGGGAGAAACGTAGGCAACCACTTGGTGCGGCCACTATCTCGTTTTCTTTTGATTTTCAAAAAACTTCCTATTTTACTCTATCACATAGATTGACTATCACACACGCGCACATCATACTATAACCTGTCATTGCACCGCATACCCTCTATAAACCCGGACCCACACTAAGGACGGATGACGTTAACCACCTAGTCGCCGGTCTCTCCGAAGTTGGACAATCCCACTCCGCGTATTCAATCCACTTAGATTGTCATATCGCGGGGAGCCTAGCCTTCCACCCGCATCGCCACATTCTCATGTAGATTGACTTTTTAGGATCACTCCGTGACCTGGCCGATTTTGACTCGGTGATCTTTTCTTGTTTTTGATCAAAACAAAGCCATGTAAAATTGACAATGAGAAAGGATTCGGAAAAAGTCCCTTCGGAAAAAGTCCCTTCGAAAAAAAGTCCCTTCGGATGTCCCTTCAAGAAAAATGTGCATATAATCCTTCAAAAAAAAAAACAAAAAACAATCTTACATGGCTTTGTTTTACAAAAATCGGATTGATTGCTTAGTCGTTAGGTTCTGATAAAGGCCTTAGAAACCCCTCAAAACGGACTTTCCGTTCCGACCAAAAATTAGGGCTAAATAAAAATCGACTTTCCGTGTGATTATCTCGCGCGGGATTACTTATCTCGCACGGGATAATGCTTCGTTTGCTGAATTTGAGCCTCGAGCCATTTAAGCCTCGCTTCCGACTCGTTGGGGCTAGATCTTGATATCTCGCATATCTTCCGTCGCTTTCCGAAGCTACTCAACTCCAAGACTCCCAACACAATGTCTGACATCGACAACATTCCGGGAAATGAGACCCTGTCCGAAAACAACCACAAACTTCTGGAAGAAGCCAATGATCGCCTAGAAGTGCAAGCTTCCCAAATCCACACTCTCGTGGAAGAAATTCAAGAGCTTAGAGCTGCACTAGCCAACAAAGAAAAGAAGAAGAAAAATGATTCTTCCTCCGGAGAAGAGGAGTCATACACCAAAAGGGCCAAGGGTCGCCGCAAAAGCAAAGGCAAGAAAAAGAGGTACGAGTCTAGCTCATCATCTTCCTCATCCGACAATGAAAGCTACACATCCAAGAAAGAAAGCAAGGGGGAAAGCAAGAATGAACCCCTTACCATGGCCATGCTAGAAAAGAAACTTGCATCCCTTGATGTGAGTAAGGGAGCCTCGCTCTCTATTGATTACGATACCCTTCGTCACCCATGTCAAAGCTTCCTAGAAAGTACAAGACACCCGACATTGCAAAATTCAATGGCACCACCTGTCCCAAATCACATTTGGAGACCTACTCTTGGGCCATGCTACCTATGGGTGTTGATGACAATCTGTTAGCCCAATGCTTTCCCCAAACTCTCGATGGTGCTGCAAGAGATTGGTATATGACCCTTCCACTCTCTACGAGACTCGACTGGCCACTCGCTAGTTGTACTTTCCAAAAGCAATATGAGGACAACTCCACTTATCGCACCACTAGAAGGGATCTTGAGCAAACCAAGCAGCTTCCAAAAGAGTCCTTCACAGATTTTGTTAAAAGGTGGAGAACCAAGCTAACCGAAATCGTTGATAGGCCCACCTAGACGAGCAAATTCACATCCTCATACAATGCCTTAGAGAGGAATATCAAGACAAGCTAGCTGGAAACTATTTTCCTAGCTTCGCCGAACTTCACAAGTCGGGCATACGGTTAGATGACCTCATCAAACGTAAAAGGGAAGCCAAGAAAGAAAGTGGATTCCGTTACAACAAGAGCTCTTCTTCCTCCTCCAATCCTAAGGATACGTCCGTCAACGCCATTGTTTTCAATCATCCCGAAATGGTAAATACTCGCAAAGACCTCCACCACAAAAGAAGAAGAAGGATAGACATTATGACAAGCTTGAAGGAATCACCCAAGAAGAACTCTTCGAAGTGCTTGTCAAGAACGGGAAAATCAAACCAAGAGAAGGTGGACCTCCAAAGAAAGATCTTCCTGCCAACCATGCTCATCGCCTCTTCTGCAAGTACCACAACTTCACCGGTCACGACACCAACTCTTGCTTCCACTTGAAAGACGTCATCCAAGATTTGTTTGACGATAAAGAGATAGGGTTACCAAATGTTGTTACTAATCCTTTGCCAAACAATGAGGTCAATTTAATAGAGATAGAAAGTAGCTTCGAGGACCCTACTCGTCTAGCCACAATTGTGGACGAGAGCCCTCTTGAATTTAATGAATCTTCTTTCGTTATATGATGTCTTGGGAGGAAATCTTAGAACAAAAGGGAAAAGGGTCTAAAACAGTCAACCTACTCACACGATCCGGTCGTGTGATCATCAACAAAGACCCAAGGGATGAAAATCCTCCAAAACAAGCTAAAGCCTCATCGCCAAGTGAACCGGAGGACCCTCTCTTAACTCAATTGAAAAAGACACAAGCAAATATCTCGGTTTGGGATTCATAGGAGCATCTCACAAGCACCGTGAGATGTTGAAAAAGGCATTGGCTCAAATGACCATTTCCTCGAAGCAACACCCGAAGAGCTCACTCAAATGATTGGCCAAGTGCGCTTTGGCAACATCATCACTTTCACCGACTTGGACCTCCCATCCTATGGGAACAATCATCATGAGGCCCTTTACATAACTCGCTAAGGTGAATGGGTACCGAATGCCACGCATTTTGGTCGACAATGGTTCTCGCAATCAATGTCCTCCCGAAGAAAGCCTTATCATCATTAGGCCTCACCCACAAAGACCTCAAGCCATCCGGCATACTATAAGGGGGGTACGATTGTACCGCTAGAACCGCTCTGGGATCAGCTTGTAATACCCGTAGAAATGGGGCAAGTCACTATGAGCATCGAATTTCAAGTCATCGACATCCCGCATCCTTCAACTTGCCGCTTGGTCGCCCTTGGCTACACGACATAGGGGTGTGCCCTCCTCCCCGCACCAATGCATCAAGTTCGTACACAACAACACGATAGTCACCATACACGGAGAGATGGTCACCGCTAGTCCTATCCTCGAAGTACAACATAGCACTTCGATTTCCTGTTCAAAGGGTTTTGAGATCGAGAAAGAAAGCACCGTGAATGTCATAGACACTTACAACGAGAACGACTACTCAAAGGCACTTAGGTTTTCCTAAGCCTTCCTGCCTGGAGAATGATGCTAGCAAAAGGGTACTTTCCTGGATTGGGGCTTGGAAAGCACTTACAAGGAATAACGGAACCACCACCGGTCCCCGCCTCACACAAAGCATGGACTAGGATACGACATCTCCATCCACGATGAAGATGACATAGAAGAGTGGGGCTTCACTCAAATCAAGTGGGAAGGAACCTCGTACAAAGGCCGCAATGACCCAAAGTCCAAGGATTGCAACCTCAAACCATATCGAAAGACACTCAATGGCTACTTTGTTCGAGAAGGGGAAAGTATTCCCTACTTTATCTTTTCGTAACCATGGACCGATGATAAAGGAAAGCGCCAACCGGGCTTTGAAATCTTCAGCGATCGCGATGCTTCTCCGCATGAAATGTAATCCATCCCACTCGATCCCTAATGATTTGTGGGGCACGAAGGCGTAAATGACAAGCGAATGGGACTTTGTGTTGGGAGAAGACATGCCGCGACAGTTCCAAGACTCGTGCCGGTTAGAAGACAAACTGTATTCATGCAATATCCAAGGGGGACGCTCCAACTACCGACTACACAAGACTAATACGTAAATGTGATGAGCCAATTCTAAATCGGCACGTCACCGGAGGACCGCTTGTTGATGAAGACTTCATGATCAAAGAGCTTGGTTGCACTCCCCACCCTCGCAGAAGATAGGCCCTACAACTTTTACATTAGAAGTGTGCTCCACCTCCGATGAACTCACTCAAGAGGAAATCGAGGCGGTGGCCGAACATGTATTCCCTTACTTCCTTAATGAAAACTTTGATCTTTCCGAGTACCCCGAGATTGCTAACATCGTAAATGATGAATTAACTAATAATAATCAATATAACGAACACGTTAATAATGAATCATACGATGAGATAGATCAAGATAACGAACAAATCTTAAAAGAATTAGCTAAGCAAGTAGGTCGTTGTGGAAAGAATGGCCCCGTTGACGACGAGGAAATGCAAACGGTTAATCTTGGGACGACGGAAGACCCTGCAGAAACAAAGATCGGCAGCCTTCTTCAAGGGGGAAGACAGAGAAACCTTGACCCAGCCTCCTCGTAGAATATGTCGACGTATTCGCTTGGTCCTACAAAGATATGCCCGGGTTGAATCGCCGCTTGTAGAACACAAGATACCACCGCTACCCAACGCCAAGCCGCCAAGCGTAAACTACGCAGAATCAAGCCGAATGGTCAATGCAAGTGAAAGAAGAAATCATGAAACTCTTGAATGTAGGGTTCATCAAAGTGATTGAATATCCTAATGGTTAGCAAACACGGTGCAAGTAGCCAAGTCGAACGGGAAAATACGAGTCTCGTGTTGATTTCAGAGACTTGAACAAGGCATCCCCTAAAGATGACTTCCCACTACCAAACATAGACATGTTGGTCGATGCCACAAAGAAGATACGAGGTCCGCTCATTCGTCGACGGGTTCGCAGGGTATAACCAAATCCTCATGGCGTAAGAGGACCAAAGACAAAACAAAGCATTCACCACACCTCGGGGAACGTTTGCTACACGGTCATGCCGTTTGGCCTCAAGAACGCCGGGGCTACCTATCGTAGAGCAAGCCACGACACTATTCCACGACATGATCCATAAAGAAATAGAGGTGTATGTGGACGACATGATTATCCACTCGAAGGGGACAGATGGCCAACACTTCGTAGATCTCGTAAAATTCTTCAATCGACCGAGACAAAGACAAAATGAGACTCAACCCCGCCAAATGCTCATTCGGAGTAGTCAAAGGGAAAGTCTTGGGATACATGGTCACGTAACGCGGCATAGAAGCGCATCCCGCCAAGATAAAGGCCATTACGTACATGCCTCCACCTGTGACACGTAAAGAAGTAAAGGGATTCATGGGCAGACTTCCAATATATCGCCGATTCATTAATCAACCGACTACAATGTGCGACCCCATCTTTAAGCCGCTTAAGAAAAACGCACCTCAAGAGTGGACCGAAGAATGTCAAGAAGCATTCGAGGAAGTTAAGCACTACTTGACTTCCCCACCTATCCCGGGTTCCACCACACAAGGAGAAACCCTTGAAGTTGTACCTCACGATCACAGCACAACGCATTAGGGGCTATGCTTGCTCAAGAACAACCGCCTCGCACACGTAAAATGCCATCTACTTTGTCACCGCAGATTCCAAGGCAAATAAATCAACTACTCTCCACTCGACAAGTCATGCGCCGCTCTCGTCCGGGTATCACAAAGGCTAAAGCACTATATGGAAGCCTTTCCACCGTCTCATCGCAAAGATGGATCCACCGAAATATATCCTAGACAAATCAAATTTGTCTTCGAGACTAGCCAAATGGTACTTCATGCTCGCGGGTATGATATCACTTACGTCACTCGTAAATCCGTCGAGGGAGTGTATTCGCAGATCGCTGGCCGAATTTCCTTGCGACGAAGTGAAGGGGGAAGACCCGCGATTCCCCGACGAGGACATCCTAAGCATAGAAGAAAATAAGTGGCAATTATTTTTCGATGGCGCGACCAACAAGAGAGGGTTTGGCATCGGAATGTTATTGGTAGACCCTAACGACATCTACACTCCACTAGCAAGACGTCTTGACTTTGACGCCACCAACAATACCGCGAGAATCACGAGGCTTGCATAGCGGGGCTTGAGGCAGCCCTAGAACGCAACGTGACCGAACTCGAGGTATTCGGGGATTCCCAATTGATCATCAATCGACATTGAAGAAGTGGAGGGTCCAAGATCCAACCCTTCAAAGATACAAAGGCTCACCTCCAAGAATTGGCGCAACAATTTCAAGATGTCTCATTCCACTATCTCCCTAGAGACAAAATCGGTTCATGGACGCATTAGCCACACTTGCTTCTTTGGTCGAAATCCCTAAAGGAAAAGCAGTTAAACCCTTCAAGATAACACGGCGTGCAACTCCCGCATACTCGCGCCGTTATAGATCTTCACGACCGCAAAGACAAATGGTTATCCAAAGGTGCCGCCGTTGAAAACTCCGAAGGGAAACCATGGTACCACGACATTTGGTATTTCATCCTAGATGGAACCATACCACCCGAGACAGACTCAAGACTCGAGATCGCCCTTAAGAGGTTGGGCCGCCAATTACGTCATCACCGCCGGCCGTTTATTCAAGAAACATTCCCAAGGAAACCTCCTTTGCGCCACCGAGGAAGAGGCCCAGAAATAATGGACCATGTTCATCAAGGCATATGTGGAACCCACATGAGCGGAAACATGCTCGCCAAAAAGATCATCGACAAGGGTACTTTTGGCCGACCATGGAAGCCGACCGTACCAAAATGGTCAAGAAGTGCCACAAGTGTCGATACACGCCAATCTTCAAAGCATGCACCGCCTTCCTTGCTGTACCCAATGACTTCACCTTGGCCGTTCTCTACATGGGGAATAGACGTGATTGGAAAGATCACACTGCAGAGCCAACGGACATCGTTTCGTCCCTAGTAGCCATCGACTATTTCACTAAATGGGTCGAGGCCGCCTCCTACAAAGTTCGAATGCCGTAAAGGTTGTAGAATTCATCAAGCACAACATCATCTCGCCGATATGGGGTTCCACAAGAGATGATATCCGATAATGGGTCACACTTCGAAAGGAAACCGATCGCCTACCGACCGAGTACAAAATCACGAGACACAAGTCGTCTCCTTATAGGCCTCAAACAAACGGAGCAGCTTGAAGCCGCGAACAAAACAATCGAGACTATCATCGAAAAACGGCAGCCATCGGAAAAGACTCGGCCCGACAAGCTACCATTCACACTATGGGGGTACCGCACTTCGGTCCGAAGCTACAGGAGAAACCCCTTACGCCCTCACATTCGGGATGGAGGCGGTCTTACCGATAGAATTGGAAATACCATCACTAAGAGTTCTCCTAGAAAACCAAGTGAATGAAGTCGACCGGCTAGAAAGCGAATACGAAGAGCTAGCCCTATTGGACGAAAGAAGGTTGAAAGCGGCCGAACACACTCGGGTTTACCAAAGAAGAATGGCAAGAGCTTTCAACAAAAAGGTCAAGACAAGGAACATCGAAGTAGGCGACCCGGGTGCTCCGTGAGCATCGTCCCGGACCTTTCAACCCGTTAGGCAAGTGGGGACCAAGATGGATAGGACCCTACATTGTGAAGAAGATATTCTCTGGGGGAGCCCTTCACCTGGTAGACTTAGACGGAGATCAACTACCGAAGCCGATCAACATGGACAAGCTCAAGAAGTACTTCGCGTGACTTGCCCCCTAAGAACAAATCGCTCGCTAGGTTGAAAATCCCTGAAAGGACGACCTAGGCAAAAATTAGAGCTAGCACAAGAAAAGAAGCCCGCTAGATTGAAAACCCGAAGGGGCGGTCTAGGCAAAAGAAAGGGTGTGCATAAAAAAAAAAAAAAAAAAAAAAAAAAAAAAAAAAAGAAGAAGAAGAAGAAGGGGGCCTTATCTCGCGAGATTACCCCACGGCCCGGAGCCATATTTTGTCCTTTTCTCAAAAATGAACTACGTTGGACCTCGAGCCTCTTGTTTAATTGCTGTAAAAGAGGAACGTAGGCGGCCTTCGGGTTCGGTCTAATCAAATAAATAAATCAAAGTTGTCCCTTTTATTAATCGAATGTCGTTTCATTAATGACAATAGGGAAATCCTAACCACAACGACTAATTTGCTAAGCTAACAAACTTGAAAAAATATAATAATAATAAAGCGTAAAACAATTGATCTATCAAAGCAATCTCTTGGTACTCCTAAAGATCTAGCCTTTCATTAACTTGGTTGGCCGGCGGACATGGTCTCCACCGTCGTCGTGATCCTCCTTGCGCTGAGCCTCTCAAAGCGTAACATCCCTCGAGACGGTCAAAAGTCGAGACGATCAAAGACAGATTCCGACAATCTCTTGAAGACATGAGGCCTATCCAAAGCTTGCGTCTTTCCGAGCATTCCTTGCCTCGCCTCTCGTACCAATCCCCATCAAGAAAATCCCGAGTTGGATCGGTTCGCACATTAGCAGGATCGACCGAGCCTCGCTCCTTCGCAAGATACGCTAGCTACAAAAGAATCTCTTAGCGGTGAAAGCCGCAAATCATCAATCTTCTCTCGCACTAGGATGATCGGTGATGGAGGAACCAATCCAAATATTTGTCGAGACAGGGAAGATGCTTGCATTAAAAGTCCGAAGGTTCGACCAACGGTCCCGATTAGTTCCTTCACCCATGCTTGAGCTAGCACTGCGCAAACTCTACACCAATATAAGACACTACACGAGAAGCTCCTTCGAAAAGATAAGTGTCCCGTCGCCAACCAAACCGACTGAGCACCCGCTGGGAAAGTAAAAGGAGGAATCTCGCAAACCCGGAAGAACAACCCCGTCAAAACCCTTGGTATTGGCAACATACTTGTTCAACCTCCAATAAGGTGGACACCAGAGAATATCGGAGTTTCGGTCTTCGCAATCAACTCGGCCCATTCATCCGCCGAAAGATCTTTGATCAACAACTTTCGCGTATGATATGTAAAAGGAGAATATTCCAACGGGGGACCTATCAACTTGAGATGCTCCCTAAGCCAAATAGTCAACGGAGGGGACTCCTTGAGTCATAACGCCACCCTATGCGGCTCATCAAGACCATGAAGGGTCTCACCCAAGATTAGCGGAATAATGTTCCTAGAACGTTTCCTAGCACAACGAGAACAACTTCCACGGTTGGGAATCGACTAAGCCGTCCCCGCACGTAAACAAAACATCTCCGAAAAGAGAAAGAGCCGTAAAGTTCCGCTTATGAACATGAAAAGCATCATCATCGAATCACCGCCGAAACGTCCCGGAAAGAAGAGCAATCAACCCACTGCGGTGAACCAACCCATAGCAAGTATCAAGGGGGATCCCTAACAATTCGTTCAAAGCCTCCGAATGATTCCTATGATACTTAGGAACAGCAATCTCACCAGTCAAAGGCATATCCAAGATAATGGTGAATTCCTCCACGGTAGGCACCATCTCATTCAAAGAAAAATTGAAAAGATGAATAGAGGGATCCCAAAATCGAGCGGCACCTGCAATAACTTCCAATCCGGTTGGAGGTTCTTCAAAGTGAAAAGAATTCTAAATCCAAATTCGCGATAAACTTATTGCGAGACCGGTTGCGAAACGACCTTACAAAATCCTTTGATGCTTGCTTGAAAGATGCAATCACTTCAGGGGACAAAGAAAAATCATCGACAATCATGGACGTTGGGGCAATCTCCTTGGAAGCCATGGATCACAGGGTTGAAGAAGAAGACAAGAGTTTCACCCTAACAGGATATCTCTAGAGTTTGAAAGGCTAGAATGAGTTATACGGCCGGACTACGGGGTGATTTTATAGGGAAAACTGTCAAAATCTTATTCGAAAAAGGAAGAGATTTACTGCACTGGGTAGCGTGTCTCGTGCGAGACACCTTATCTCGCGCGAGATATACCTACGGCAAAGCAACAACGGTTCTACTCAAACAGCAATCTAGCCCCGACTTGACGAAGCAAGTCTCGAAAAACCTGCGTGTACAATTCATAACATGCAATAAAACACCATATTCAGGCTAAAAATTGCGGCCTAACGGCCATTCCATTTCCGAAAACATGGAAAGTCGAGAAAGTTAATTAACTAACTAATTAGACCTAGGATTAGGGGCTATAAAAAAAAAAAAAAAAAAAAAAAAAAAAAAAACCATTGTTTGTGCTACCTATGTGTTCCTAACGGGTACCGAGAAAAGAAAGAAAAATTATGCAGGCCCACACGGCCAATATGTACGTATAATCGAGATAAAGAAAAAGGGGGGATCACGCCATCAAGTCGCTCGAGCCGCCAGCACCTCCGCCATCACCACCAGGGGGGCTACCATCCCTCCTCGACCTCTTGGCTCCGCAAGTAGGGGTCATAGCCGAGGCCACCATCGAGGCCGCCGAAGAAGCCTTCTGGAACAGCCTCTCGGACAGGTCCGACACCAAAGCCATCAGTCCCGCCATCTTAGTCGCGCCACGGTTGTAATCGGCCGCGGATATGGTGACCTGACAATCAAAGAAAAGAAGATGCTCAGATGGAGTCGGACATATACACTTATATGGACGAATACGAGAAACGTACAAACGAAACATACCGAAGAGACATCGGCGGGAGGCGGTAACCCTCGGGAATCGATCGGGAGACGGGATGTGCCCCATCATCGGCATGCTCCCCATCATATATGTGTAGCTCGGAGGGCCGTAGTCCGGGGCAAAAGGCAGAGAACCGGTAGCACGGGAGGAAGTGCTAGGGGATTTGAAGAACTGAAGCGAAGCGAGAGGCGAGCCACGAGCATGTGATCGCCTATCCCCCACCAGGAGGGGACCCATCAACCGAGGCAGAAACTCCGCATAAGAAGCCCCGGGGATCACGCAAGCCATCGCCGCATCACCCACCAAAATACTAGCATAATCATCCTCCGGAATAGAGTGGGTGGGATACATCGACCTCGGCGGATCCGCCGGCACCCTGTATGATAGTCTACCCCGGCCATGCGTGGGAAGACCCGCTCACCAAGATACATGGTGTCTCCCTCCAAAGACGCCAAAGATCCTTCCGCATCCCGGTAGCATCCCAAGTGCGATGCACCTCCAGCTCTAACAAGGTCCAAGGATACAGGCCCAGTCTCTCATACTCGAAGGAATCCAACATAACCCGCGCCTCCGCCACCGTCAAAGTCCAATCCTGGTCCTCCTCCTCATCAACGGTCCGATTCGGGTGGCTCCACCTCCTGATATCCGGAAACAAAGGGGCCCGGCTCTCCAACTCAAACCTATACAGCCCAAGGACAGTGTAGCCCCATATCTGCACAAGAAAACAGAACAGATTCAGCAGGAAACGCAGATAGAGCATACAGACGTAAAACGAAACGAGAATCAAAGAGCATACCTCCCAGGCATAAGAATACCCCGACAGAGTATCCTTGGTGTGCCTACACGCCTCATCCATGGCGTGGTAGCAGAAGGCCAGTCCCGCTGAGCCCCAATCGTAGCCGCTCACCTCATCCAGATCAACCAATAAACGTAATAGAGAAAGACGGGCCGTAGAAGAATGGTTCGCAAAAATAGTCTCGGAAAGGATATACCAGAGAGCACCCCTCACCCGCCGATCCGTGGATCGCATTTGCCGCTTCTCGAAGATAATCGTCAATCCGACGCCGAGGGGTGTCAACTCAGCAAAGAAATCCCTTAACCTTGTTAGGGACGAAACCAATCAACTGCCTCCACGCCGCTGGACCCGTAGGCTTGAAATTCGGAAACTTTGGCAGGGGATCGCCAATGAACTCTAGTCCCGTGATGGCCAGAAAGTCAGTCGGAGTCATAGTCGCTTCCCCGAAGCGCAAATGGACCGTGTGGGTAGTGTCCCACCACCTTTCCCGGATAGCCTGGAGAAATTGGGGGGTCCGCCTAATTCCCCTAAGATTGTCAACAAAAGTCAACAAACCCGTTTGGGCCACCCTAGCTCGGACGCCGTCAAGATCCTTGATCTTGTCCCAAACTGCCTTAGCCATTTTCGGACTCCCACGACAGTTCTTAATTGGCTTATACGACTGCAAAACAGAGGAAAAATAGAGAGGGTAACATTAGAAATCATTCCATGTCAAGAAATCAATGAAATAGAAGAAAATTTTTCATTGAGGCATTTCATCGAACACTTGGCATGCGTACAAGAAAAGCTCTCCCAAGGATGTCAATCATAATCCGAATCAACCTCTCCTACAATCCATGATGTGTAGGAGGCTCATACATACACGATGCAACAACAAACATCCAAAGAAATGCACAAAATTAAAGCATGCAAGGGGAACCTAGTTCTAAGCACAAACATGAACAAAGGCCATTGAGGGAATTTTTGAATTCAAGGGAAAGGGGATTCAAATCAATGCAATACAAGAAACAAGAGGTGAAGATAGAGTTCTTACCAAGCCCTCCCGGACAGCGGTAGAGATGTGGGCGTGCCTATCAAAGGTAAGATCATCGCGAGGGTAATCCTTCCCTAGCAAATAGCTACCCAAAATCGGGTTCCTTTGTTCTTGAGCCATGGATTATGGAGGAAGGAGGGATTGAGAATGGATTAGAGGGGAGAATCTCCAAGCAAATCCACGAAAAAACCACAGAAAAGGCAACCTTGGCTCGAGCTAGGGAGGGAAATTTTGAAAAGGGTAATTTCAAAATGAGCTAGAGCTGCTGTTTATATGCCCCGACAGTACATATCTCGCGCGGTATATCTTATCCCGCCGCGAGATAAACCTTCTGGAAAAGGACAAAATTGTCCTCGACAATAAGCGTCTACGCAACGTCAAAGTTCAAAATTTTGACACATTTACCCTTGGAAATGATAAACTAGCAGGGAAACGTGGAAAAACCGGCACCGCAAGTCACGGAACGAGCCAAACGTGACATGCGCACGATCGCCCGGTACGGCACCAGTCGCCCGAGAACCGAGTGGTCCAAAGATTAACTCAATCCACATGATTCAGAGCCCAGAAAGGTGAATCATTAAAGAAAAAGCCCGGTCCAACGCCCAGACAGGTGGATCGTCATCAAAAAGCCCGCTCCAACGCCCAAACAGGTGGATCGTCATCAAAAAGCCCGGTCCAACGCCCAAACAGGTGGATCGTCATCAAAAAGCCCGGTCCAACGCCCAGACAGGTGGATCATCATCAAAAAGTTCGGTCCAACGCCCAGACAGGTGGATCGTCATCAAAAAGCCCGGTCCAACGCCCAGACAGGTGGATCGTCGAACCAAAAGCCCGATTCAACGCCCAAACAGGTGAATCGTCATCCCCAACTGACAAAAGCCCGATTCGGAGCCCCGGAACGGCGAATCGTCACAAAAACAACGAGGACTCGAGAGGACCGGACAGGTAAGCCTTTGTTTTCTAACATATTTCCGCGAGGTTCGAAGCCCGAGACGGGCGGATCTTCGAGACGGGCATGTATATTCGAGTGGGTCTTGATTTGATTCCTCGGTATGAATTTACCTTTTCAAAAATAAAATCTCCTCGATTTTCAAAAAAAAAAAAAAAAAAAAAAAAAATGTTTTTCAAAATACCTAAAAGCAACCTTTTCGTGTTTTGGAGTCGAACTACGTTATGGTCCGATTCTCCGATAGAGATACGTAGGCGGCCGTGCGGCACGACCATCCCGTGTTCGAGAATGATGTCTTTTCTATCGTCGACGTGACTTCTTTCATAAGACTTGTCGCCGAGGGGCTCTGTAGACACCCCATTCTGAACACATCGGATCATACTTATACCACTCTAAGTCTCGCTTTGAGTTAAGAAGTAGAAATCCACCATTTCGTCATGTTTCGTTAAAGTTTTGACTAACTACCGTTAGTTAGTTTGGGACTAAGCGCATACGAGATAACGAGGAAAGGACAAAGCTGTCCACGGGAGCAATATCTCGCCGCGAGATGGCGTGTCTCGCGCGAGATATCTCCCTCTCGCAGATTGCAGACCCAGTTCCTCTCGTCGATTTCAACCTCTTTCCGGGATAAAACTTTATCTCTCCGGCCAACCAATGGGAGAGGAGGTCTAGAACCATCTGATAGGGTTTTAACTCTCCACTTCTTCATATCCAACCTCTATAAATACTTGGTGACTTCCAAGGCTCAAGGGGTCAGAGGTCGACAATTCTGATCCTTGATCAAGAACACACACAACACACACAATTTGTTGGTTTCTTTCCACGAAAGACTCCTTCAAATCACTCACAAACAACTCCTAATGTTTTTTCGTCAACCTTGTTGATTAACAAACATCGAAGCCCGAATCAAGGGAACAAGGCGAAGCTCCGTCCGCATCAAGATCCAAATCAAGGATCGAGGCGAAGCTCTGTCCAAATCAAGGTTCGACTCTAAACTTGAGTCGAAACTCTGTCCGAATCTCTTCTCAAAAGGTAATCATCCTTTAAACTTTCGTTTCTCTTCTCAACCTCTCTATTGATTTTAGAGTAGTGTAATCCCATAAAAAAGGATTGGCCTAGAGTCCCTTCAGTCAATGAAGGCGATCTCGAAGCATACAATCCGACATTCCTAATCAAGAAATTGATTAGGGTTTATTTGTTTTTCTTTAATTATTTTATTAAAAAGATTGAAAACCTCTCTTTTCTTTAGCAAGACCGATCTCCGGATTGGGTGAAATGGATGCCTTCTAAATCTACCCATTTCATAACCTAAGCCCCGAACCCAAATCTCTTTCAAAATGGTTTTCCTATGTTTCCAATCGAATAATATAGGTGGCGACTCAAAAAGATGAAAAGATGAAATTTTCTCACAACGCTACAATACCCTATACCCTAAACCCTAAACCTTATACCTTATACCCTAAACCCTAAGTTGTATACTTATACCTTATACCCTAAACCCTAAGTCATATACCTATACCTTATCCTTTATACCCTAAACCCTATACCCTATACCTTAAACCTTATACCTTATTCCCTAAACCCTAAACCCTAAGTCATTTATCTATGCCTTATCCCTTATACCCTATTCAAGAAGGAGGTTTGGGGGTGCGTTCGATGGGGGAAGTCAATAGTGCTTTATTGGCTAAATTGGCATGGGTTTCTAAATATGGCACATCCTTATGGTCTCGGTTTATTTAGGAGAAATATGGGTTGCGATGTGCGGAATCTAGTTCACATGTTTGGAAGGCAGCTTCTTCTCTATTGCCTCAGTTGGAGGCATGTTCAAGATGGATCATTGGTAAAGGGGATATTCAATTCTGGGTGGATGATTGGTGTGGGGAATGTATTGGAGGCCCTAATCCGGTGGATCATACGCTTATTGTTCGGGATGGCTTTGCTGTTATTGATGATTTATGGGAGTTGATTCCGAATCATTTGCGGTAATTTATTCAGAGGGTCCGTATTGATATGGATAGGGAGGATAGAGTGGTTTGTACTTTCACAAAATCCGGTATTTTTGAGAACTCTGCTTGGTGGGATCATTATCGTATTCGGAGTCCTTTGGTGAACTGGGGTGCTAAGATTTGGCACAAAAACATTCCTACCAAGGTTAGTGGTTTCTGGTGGAGATTGATGCATAATGGTCTTCCGGTAGATGCAAGATTGGAGGAGAGAGGTTTTAATATTCCCCCGAGATGCGTTTGTTGTCCTTTAGGTGGAAACAGAGAGACTATTAAGCATTTATTTCTTCACTCGGCGATGGCTCTCACTATGTGGCATCATTGGTCCTCGTATTTTGGTATTGGGTATCATTATACGGACTTGCAACATTTATGGGAGATTTGGTGCAGGGGTCAATCCAAGAGATCGCAGATTGGGTTGGTACGTATGGGTATCATGATGTTTGTCTGCTGGGGATTGTGGAAGGCAAGATACAAAATGTTGTTTGATGGCAAACAGAAGGAGAGTGGAGCTATCATTGATGGGGTTCATCATACCCTGTTGGATATGTGTTCATCTTTGGTTCCTAAGGGTAACAGCGGAGGCCAGGGATATTTTAGCGGATTTGGGTTTAAGGGTGGCAGAGGTAAGGCGTAGGAAGGTTACAACCCTAAGATGGGAGCCTGCGCGTGATTACTTTTACACTCTAAATACGGATGGTTCTTCGGTTCATGGTGAGTGCTTGGGAGGAGGAGTCATTCGGGATTGGAGGGGTGGTTTTATTGGGGCTTATTCCAATTTTTATGGGATGGGCACTAATATGCAGGCATAGATTTTTGCCCATTGTGATGGTCTAAGGCTTTGTCGGGATCGTCATTTAACTTCGGTGCAGGTGGAATCTGATTCTTTGGTGGCTGTGGCGATATTTGTATGAGCTAAGGGAGTGCAGCGGTTTGATGGGTGGTTTTGGTATTAGACACGTGTTAAGGGAAGCAAATGGTGTGGCAGATAGGCTTGCAGCAGTTTCTCATGTTCACCGTCAATATAGGAGATATGCAATTGCCGGGGAGTTGCCGGGGGAGGTGATAAATGCTTTACGGATTGATGATTTGGGCATTTATGTGGAGAGACTTTGATTTGGGGCTGAGTGGCTGCTGGTATCAAAGCCTAGTAATGTTTGGTTTTGGGTTGCTGATATGTTATTTTCTGCAATTGAGCATGCTTAGGACAGTTGCTGGCCAAGGTTGGCCTAGTTTGCTCGGCCATAGCCTTCATTTTCTCGGCCGTGTGCTGCTCCAGGAGGCTTGGGCGTTCGCCTTAATGTCTTGTGCGGTCGCACAAGTGCTTTGGCCTACCTTGTGCGGCCACTCATGGTCTTGCGCGGGCGCCCTTGTGGCTCGGCCTTCTTTGTGCGGCCGCCCTTGCCTTGGCCGGTCTTGGGTGGGCGCGCATGGCTGGTGTTTGGGCCATTTTGGTGGCCAGGTGGATGGGCTGATTGGGTCTTGGTATTGGACCATTTTATTGATTGTAATTTTGGTTTTAGAGTTGGGTTTCATCCCATCTCATTATTGTAATTTTATTTATATCAATAAAATTCCCAGGTGACGTCCTGGTTCTTCAAAAAAAAAAAAGTCATATACCTTATACCCTAAACCCTAAGTCATATACCTATACCTTATCCCTTATACCTTAAACCCTATACCTTAAACCTTATACCTTATACCCTATACCCTAACATAAGGCCTCCTGGTCTTGTGGTATGCTAACTGGTCTTTCAATCGGGAGGTCAAGGGTTCGATCCCCCTGGGGGATCCTTGTGGAAATATTTATACCATGAGTTTCAGGAGTTTTTGGAGTCCCCCGGGACTCATCCGAGCAGTAAAGGAAGCAGCATTGCTGGGCTTGCAACCTCAGCGTGGGGAGTTCGAATCCTGGCAGGAGCAGCTTGAGCAGCCAATTAATTGGTGATATAAGAGTGATGTAAGTGCTTTGTAGGAGGGCTCCCTTGGGACCAGGAGTATAAAGGGTGCTGCCACCCTAATTGCATCTGGCACATCCCGCGATTTACCTTCCCCAGCACTCTGAGGGGACGAAGCCTGGGGGTCCAGGATTAGTCCGGCGTAAGTTGGGAACCTGGGTATCAAAAAAAAAAAAGGACTATGCGGATAGTGCTCCGGGGGTGGATGGCTTCACGGGTCATTTTTTCCGGGGTTGTTGGTCCATAATAAAGGAAGATGTTGTTGCGGCGGTAAGGGCTTTCTACAGTGGGGTGGCTTTACCTAGGGGGCTTTCATCTAATGTCCTTATATTATTGCCTTAGGTAGCGAAGCCTACTGGATTCAAGGATTTGCGGCCTATCAGTTTATCGACGTTCATGAATAAGATGATTTCCAAAATCCTTACTACTCGATTGGCTATAGTAATTCATAAGGTTATTTCTCCGGAGCAAATGGGTTTTATCAAGGGAAGGGGCATTCAGGAGAACATTGCATTGGCTCATGAGTTGGTTCATCGGATCGATTGCCTCTGCGGTGACCCCTACTTATGGAGTCAAGAGATCAAGGAGGGACGGTAGCCCCGGTGATGGTGAGGATGGCAGCGCTGGCAGCTCGGGAGATATGATAGCATAGGTCCCCCTTACTCCCCCATTTACTTGAGATTCTTCTGGAGCTTGTAAATATTGGCCAGGTTGGCCCAAACATCTTTTCTTTCTCTTCTGGAGCTTGTAAATATTGGCCGGGTTGGTATATATACTGTATATGAAGGATATGCTTGCAGGGGGCAAGTCGGGGCTAGATTGCTTATTTGTGCAGAAAAATTTGCAGAAATTTCAGAAGGTTTGTCTCGCGCGATACACGCTTTCCAGGCCAGAGTTCTTTTACTTTTCGAACAGGATTCTGTCAAGTCTTCCCTTTATAAACACATATAGTCTGGTCAAATACTTCATTCAAGCCTCCAAAACTCTAGAGTTATTCTGCTAGGACCAAATTCTTGCTTTCTTCTTCAACCCTTTCATCCATGGCTTCAAAGGAAATCGCTCCAACGTCCATGATTGTCGATGAATTTTCTTTGCCTCTTGATGCAGTCCAAGCTTTCAAGCAAGCCTCAAGGAGTTTGTGAGATCGTTTCACAATCGTGCTCGCAATAGGTTTATTGAAGAATTTGGATTCAGAATCCTCTTAATTTTAAAGAACCTCCAATCGGATTGAAATCTTGCGCAGGGAGCTGCTAGGTTTTGGGATCCTTCTCTTCATCTCTTTAATTTTTCCCTTAATGAGATGGTACCCAACGTAGATGAATTTGCTATTATCTTGGATATGCCTTTGACCGGTGAGATTGCGATTCCTAGGTATGATAGGAATCATTCAGAAGCTTTGAACGAATTATTAGGAATTCCCCTTGATGTTTGTTATGAGTTGGTTCACCGCAGGTGGGTGGATTGCTCTTCTTTTCCCGAACGCTTTGGTGGAGATTCGGATGATAAGACTTTCCATGTTTACAAACGGAACTTCTTGGCCCTTTCTCTTTTTGGAGAGGTATTATTCACAAGTAGGGGTGACTTGGTTGATTCCCAATTGGTGGAAATTGTCTTGCAAGCTAGGGGACGTTCTAGGAACATCATTCCTCTAGTATTGGGCGAGACCCTTCATGGTCTTGATGAGTTGCATAGGACCGGTGCCATGACTCAAGGGAGTCCTCTTTTGTTGACTATTTGGCTTTTAGAGAACATCTCAAGTTGGTAGCCCCTCCATTGGAGTATTCCCCTTTCATGTATCATATGAGGAAGCTTTTAATCAAGGATCTTTCGCATGATGAGTGGGCTCAATTGATTGCAAAGGTCACTACCACAGATATCATTTGGTGTCCACCATTTTGGAGATTTAACAAGTATGTTGCCAATACCATGGGTTTTGACAGGGTTGTGTTTTCAGGTTTGCGAGATTCCTCTTTATATTTTCTAAAGAGGGTGCTCCGTCAATTCGGTCAACAACAGGATACTTTTATTTCTGAAGGAGCCTCTCGTGAAGTGTATTACATTGGTCCAGAGTTTGCAAGGGTGCTAGCTTAGGTTTGGGGTAAAGGGACCAGTCGAGATCGTTGGACGAACCTTCAAAGCTTTGATGCAAGTGTCTTCTTATCGGATAAGTACTTGGATTGGTTCTTCTATAGTGGTCACCCAAGTGCAAAAAAGATTGATGAGGATACGGCGTCCATTGTTAGGAGATTCTTTTGTGGAGAGTAGTGTTTTAAGAAGGAGCGAGGCTCAATCTGATCCTGCTAATGTAAGAACAGATCCAACCCAAGATTTCCTTGATGGGGATTTCTATGAAAGAAGAGGTAACAGTCTCCCCGGAAAGATGCAAGCCTTGGATAGGCCCAATGTCTTCAAGAGGTTTGCAAAATCTGTTTTCACTCGCCTTGATGGATATTCTTCCTTGAATGTCCTGAATCGCAAAAGAGATCGAGATGATAGTAGCGATCATGTCCGCCGGCCTACAAAGTCAATGAAAGGATAGATCCCAGAGAGTACCAAGAGATTGCTTTGATAGATCAAATAGTTTAATTATTAGTATGTTTTTCAAGATTCTTACCTTAGCAAATTTGTCGTTGTCATTAGAATTTTCCTTTTGTTATCAACAAATGCATTCAATTAATACATGGACAATATTTGATTTTATTATTTGATTAGATCGAACCCGAAGGCTGCCTACGTTCCTCCTTTACATCAATTAAATAAGAGACTCAGGTCGACGTAGTTCATTTTTGAGAGAAAATTGGACAAAAATTCATTTTCTGACAGAGGAGTAGTCTCGCGCGAGACAAGGCCCTTTTTTATTTTATATGCGCACCCTGGTTTTTGCCTAGACCGCCTTTTCAGGTTTTCAATCTAGCGGGATTCTTTTCTTCTGCGAGCTCTAATTTTTGCCTAGGCCATCCCTTTCGGGATTTTCAACCTAGCGAGCGATTTTTTTTTCAATAGGCCAAGTCACTCGAAGTACTTCTTGAGCTTGTCCATGTTGACCGGCTTTGGTAGTTAATCTCCGTCTTAATCCACCAGCTGAAGGGCTCCCCCAGAGAATATCTTCTTTACAATGTAGGGTCCTATCCATCTTGGTCCCCACTTGCCGAGAGGGTTAAAAGGTCTAGGGCGGTGTTCATGGAGAACTAGGTCTCCTACTCTTATATTCCTTGTTTTGACCTTTTTATTGAAAGCTCTTGACATTCTTCTTTGGTAAGCTTGAGTGTGCTCGACTGCTCCCAATCTCCTTTCGTCTAGCAGGGCTAGCTCTTCGTATCTGTTTTCCAACCAGTCGACTTCGTTCACTTGGTTTTCTAGGAGAATCCTAAGTGAAGGTATCTCCAGTTCTATAGGTAGAACGACTTCCATCCCGTATGTAAGGGCGTACGGAGTTTCGTCGGTGGCTGTTCGGACCGAGGTACGGTATCCCCAAAGGGTGAAGGGTAGTTTGTCCGGCCAATCCTTCCAGTGACTGCCATTTTTCTGATGATGGTTTCGATCGTTTTATTTGCGGCTTCAACTGCTCCAATCATTTGAGGCCTGTAGGCGGAGGACTTGTGCCTTACGATTTTATATTCTATTAATAGACGGTCGGTTTCTTTCTCAAAGTGGGAGCCGTTATCAGATATCATCTCTTGCGGCACCCCATATTGGTGAAATTACCCGGATCGCGCGCGGGGGAACGCGTCGAGCGGCTTTCGCAGGGAAAACTTGGGACCTCGCTGGCAAGAGAGAGAAAAGGAGAGTCGCCACGCTGTTTTGTATTATGAGCCCAAACTTTGAAAATGGCTGGTTTGAAAGAGGGGGTCGTTTTGATTGGTAGCAAAAACTTGAAAAAGGCTTTTAAAAGGGGATGTTTTGATTGGTAGCCAAAACATGGAAAAAAGCTTTTAAAAGGGGACATTTTGATTGGTAGCCAAAACTTGGAAAAGGCTTTTACGACCAGAGAATGTTAGGTTCGGAGGCCATGTTACGTTTCGGGAAGAGTATGTTGAGATCACCCAAAACGCCTCGTATGACGAGTCTTTCTACCTTTCTCAAAATTGTGTGTGTGTGTGTTCCATTTTGAAAAGGGAGCTTGAATAACAAGATTTAATCTTGGTTTGAATGACAAACATTGATTTGTGGAAAAAACGAGCGTTTGAATGACAAACGTCGGTTTTGTGTTTGAAAAGGGGTTCGAATGACGAACTTAAATCTTTAGTTTGAATGACAAACGCTGATTTTTGGTAAAATAGCGTTTGAATGTCAAACGTCGGGTTTTGAGTTGGAAAAGAGATTTTGAATGTCAAACGTCGATTTTGAGTTGTTTTTGAAAACGGAGTTCGAATGACGAACTTAAATCTTTAGTTTGAATGACAAACGTTGATTTTTGGTAAAAGAGCGTTTGAATGTCAAACATCGAGTTTTTACATTGTTTTGAAAAGGAGTTCGAATGACAAACTTAAATCTTTAGTTTGAATGACAAACGTTGATTTTTGGTAAAAGAGTGTTTGAATGTCAAACGTCGAGTTTTTACGTTGTTTTGAAAAGGAGTTCGAATGACGAACTTAAATCTTTAGTTTGAATGACAAACGTTGAATTTTGGTAAAAGAGCGTTTGAATGTCAAACGTCGAGTTTTTACGTTGTTTTAAAAAGGAGTTCGAATGACGAACTTAAATCTTTAGTTTGAATGACAAACGTTGATTTTGGTAAAAGAGCGTTTGAATGTCAACCGTCGAGTTTTTACGTTGTTTTGAAAAGGAGTTCGAATGACGAACTTCGGTTTTGAACCGATATACCAATTTTATGAAAAAGGCGATAAATGATATGCGATCAACGAGTCATTTTGTGACTCGAACATTAATAAGTAAATACTATCACAAGCAAAACAGCTCGGACTTGTAAATGACAGTATTGAAAGTGTGCTATTGACGAAATCGAACGATCCTGACAGTAAAGATACGATCGACGAGCCAAACGGCTCGGATTTGTAAAGGTGCGTAAAGTAAATAGCGATATCAATGGATCAAATGATCCGGACTTTGTAAATGACAATCACGAACCAAAGGTTCGAACGGTAAAAAGCTAATCAACGGATCGAACGATCCGGACTGTAAATGACAGAAACATAAAAACAAGACTGGAATGCCGTTTTAACCCGAAATTACTTCTCTTACAGGAGAGAAGTTGATTAGGGACTAAAACGTATCGAGTCCCATAGACAGCCTTACATCTACATTTTGAGAGTTTTGACCGGATCAAAAATAGTGTTTGATGCATAAATCGAGGCGAAACGGAGTTTTAGAGAGAGAGAGAGAGTGTTACCTATGGCTAGGGATTGACTCTTTGACTCGGAAAAGCATATACGGGATACGATTTAGAGTTTGGGAGGTGTTTTGAAAGTGTTTGACTCGTGTTTGGTCGGAAGACGGGATTTTCACGCAAATCGAGACGAAATTGGGCTCGAGAGGGGGAGAGATTGCCTAGAACCAGGGGGTTTGGGGAAAGGGGTAATATTTTTTCCACTTTTTCACTGAATGACAGCCCTTGTATTTATAGGGGTAAATTTGTAAAATAGGCCGGACGGCCTATGCTTCAATTTGAGGGGTTTTTGGGTATTTTGGAAGTTACAGGGACTTGATGAGAATTTTGGTTTTACATGTAAAACAGGCTGGACGGCCTAACTATCAATTTCAAGTGTATTTTGGTCTTTTAACCCTTGAATTTGATTGATGGGGATGGGGGAGGCTGTGCATGTGTGCCACGTGTCCCTGTGAGTCACTAAGGCTAGGATTTTTGTCCCGTTAATCCCGGTTTTGACTGTTTTCTAAATATCTGTCCGAAAAATATCTGAAATGCCCCCGAAAAGTCCGAAAAATTGCGTTTTTCGAGGAAAGTGGTACTTTTACGTGTGATAACGTGTGTTGAGTACACTTTCGTGTCGGGATGCACGGGGCAGTCTTGGGGATGTCTCGTTGACTCGAGAATGGGGAGTTTAACGGGTTTCAGTTAACCTGGAAAGGGCCAATTAACGGATTCTGGTTAACTTTTAATGGATTTTGACAATCCGGATTTGGGTACTTACAGTAGCCCCTCAGCGACGTCACTTTCGAAGGAAGTGGGGTCGTTGAAAAAAGATAAGGATCCGAATCGGGGGATGCCTTATTTTGAGAGACCTGAGCGGCCAAATAGTTAGACCCTTAGCGAAAGGATTCCTGCGTATCCCGAGTGGGAATCAAGCCGATCGTAGTTTATAGGTGCGAGGGCATTTCTTAGAAGCCTCGACCTGTGGGGCAATGATTAGGAGGAGTTTGTCCTGGTTGAGACTGATTTGAAGGTGTGTAGACCTGAGTGAGACTGTTCGGAGGTGTCTGAACCTGAGACTGTTCGGAGACATCTGAATCTGAGTGAGACTGTTTGGAGGCGTCTGAACCTAAGTAAGATTGTTCGGAGGCGTCTGAACCTATGGGAAACTATTCGGAGGCGTTCTAACCTGAGTGAGACTGTTCGGAGGCGTCTGAACCTAAGTGAGACTGTTCGGAGGCGTCTTAACCTGAATGAGACTGTTCGGAGGCGTCTGAACCTACGGGAAACTATTCGGAGGCATTCTAACCTGAGTGAGACTTTTCGGAGGCGTCTGAACCTAAGTGAGACTGTTCAGAGGCGTCTTAACCTGAGTGAGACTGTTCGGAGGAGTCTGAACCTATGAGAAACTGTTCGAAGGCGTTCTAACCCGAGTGAGACTGTTCAAAGGCGTCTGAACCTAAGTGAGACTGTTCGGAGGCGTCTTAACCTAAGTGAGACTGTTCGGAGGCTTCTAAATCTACAGGAAACTATTCAGAGGCGTTCTAACCTGAGTTGAAGGCGTTCGTGCCTTGGGACTGAATTTTGTAAGGCGTTCGTTCCTTGGTTGCTGGACTTATGATGACAGCCAGGGTTTGTCTGCTGGGGATACGGTGGAGATGGTGGGACTGGTTGTGTTAAACTGGCATTTTTAACAACACGAAAGGATTGACGCTCCAACATCGGGGTTAGGAACGGGATGTGATCTCGGGAGAAAATGACACATTGCTGGGGAAATGTGCCTAGAGTTCTAACAAAGTTAGTTAGGAACTAAGGAGATTTACTGACGTTCCTTTAGAAGGAGTGTCTTAGGATCCTGCTGGGGAGAAATGTTCGGGCTTACGACGGTGGCCGAAGAGGGATTGTTGTGCGGGCTTACATTGATTGCCGCTGTGATGGGATGGTTGGGCTTACGGTTGATGGTCAGGGAAGATTCGTTGGAGAGGGGTGTTAGAAATGTCTAACTGGAATTTAACCTCGGGAGAGGGGGTGTTAGAAATGTCTAACTGGAATTTAACCTCGGGAGAGGGGCGTTAGAAATGTCTAACTGGAATTTAACCTCGGGAGAGGGGGCGTTAGAAATGTCTAACTGGAATTTTACCTCGGGAAAAGGGGCATTAGAAATGTCTAACTGGAATTTAACCTCGAGAGATGGGGTGTTAGAAATGTCTAACCGGAATTTAACCTTGGGAGAGGGGGCGTTAGAAATGTCTAAATGGAATTTAACCTCGGGAGAGGGGGCGTTAGAAATGTCTAACTGGAATTTAACCTCTAGAGAGAGGCGTCAGAAATGTCTAACTGGGAATTTTTTAACTTTTGAGGAAAAGTGTCAAATTCGGAAAGATGAGGGGCTGAATTGGCATTTGGGCCAAAATGGCCCATCACGTACGTAAAAGAGGCCGGACGGCCTATGTCTCAAATTGGCCAAATTTAAGGCAGTCGTCGGCCATTAGAGAGAAAGAGAGAAATTTTGAGAGTTTTGTCGAGAGGAAGAGAGAAAAGAGAGAAAAATTTGTCACTTTTCTTTGATCTTTGTTGAAATCTTCGAGAGATTATTGCTATGGAAGTGGGATATGGGCGAATGGGTCGACATAGAAGGACCGACAACGAGCGGAAGAGGCTCAAGAGGACTGTGAGAACGACCACTCTTCCTATGGATCCGACCGAGTTTTTTGAGGCTCGGGATAGCCATAAATCGAAGGCGGGAATAGCGAGGAAGGTAAGCATCCTCTAAATTCCGTTGAACTTTAGAATTTGCATTCTTGAAAGTTTGGAATTTTGACTGGAATTGAGTTAGGGTTCTTGGTGCCCAATTTGGGGCTTTTAACCTCGCGATGCCCTTTTGTCGAAATAGACTTTAGCTTAGTGCAATTGACGTTACAGGTAGACAACATAGAAATTTTGGTAGAAAAAATCCATGTTTAGGGACATTTTCCAAAATTAAAGTGAGTTTAATTCGGGACGGAGTAATTTTGAAGTGTTTGAAAGTTCCGGTTTGGACGGGTTTTTCAAGATGATTTTCGAAAGTTCCAGGTTTGACGGTTTTTTTGAAAATGAATTTGAAAGTTCCGGGTTTGACGGATTTTTCGAAATGTTTTGAAAGTTTCGGGTTTGACGGATTTTTCAAAATATTTTGAAAGTTCCGGGTTTGACGGATTTTTTCGAAATGTTTTGAAAGTTCCGGGTTTGACGGATTTTTTTGAAATGTTTTGAAAGTTCCGGGTTTGACGGATTTTTCGAAATGTTTTGAAAGTTCCGGGTTTGACGGTGTAAGTACACCAATCCAATTCGCGACCTTTCCAGATGCATTTTAATATAATAAAATTGCATTTAAGGGCATTTTGGTAAATTCCTGGTCCATTCCGAGACTTTCGAAAACATTTCATAAGTTTCTCGCGAAGGAACTACTTTTTTGTACTTTGCTCATGCCAAAGGACCTAAAAGGAATAAATCTGTTTTGGACTTTTCAGGTACTATCCAAGAAGGTTCCAGAATCAGATTTGGCGCCAAAAACGGTTATGGTCACCTTGTGTCACGCGACAAGTCGAAGCATGGAAAGTGGTTACATAACGCCGTGCGACATAAGGTTACCATGAACTGCAGCTATAAATAAGACCCTACCCCTCTCAGTTTTGGATCCCAATTTCAGCCCCCTAACGTCACTCTGCACAAATTGCCCCAGAACCTCTCTCTCTCCTCCTCCCTCACCAAAACTACCCAATTCCCCTCCAATTCCCTTACCTTTCACACACCTTCAACCCAATTACCCTCCTACTTCCCCAAGCACCTTGAATACTCCAATCCAGATCTCAGTTCATGTTTGGATCTCCTTTTCAGAAGCTGAATCGAAGGCTTTTGCACCTAACTTGGTGTAGAAGTTGAGGACTACAAGGGTAACACATCTCTCCCTCTCTCTCTCTCTCATCTATTTGTCTAATTGTTCTTCCTTCTTCTCCACTTGATAATCAGGCTCCATCTGCCTCAGATTATCAAGTGGCAACTGCAATCTCTCTGTTTAAATCGTGTTTGCTTGAGTCCAATTGCATGTTCATGATGTGATCTATCTATCATTGCAATTTGGATGTCAAGGGAGTGTGGATCTCCCATATCCACACTCCTTTGATTGATTCGTATCTAATTCATGCTATTCTGGTTGATTCTGGTATAATTGTTTGATTCGATTGTGTATCTGTTAGATCTGTTTCTCAGTTTGTGAGGTACCTGCAGATGGTAAACCTGTGTCACGCGACACATTTGGACATTAGGAGTCCTGTGTCACGCGACATATCGTGACCATCTGCAGGGACCATATTTCAGTTGTAAGTTGATTTAGTTGGTTATCTTAGCACTTAGTTGTATGCTCATGTTGTTTAATGCTCAGATCTAGTTTGTAATTGTGTTTTGTGTTCATCTAGAGATTTCTGTAATCTGTTTGTTGTGAGTCTCTGCAAGGTGACTATTGGTGTCACGCGACACATTTGGACATGAGGAGTCCTGTGTCACGCGACATAGATGGTCCTTTGCAGAAGACTTGATTTCCTTTGTAATTTGTTCTCTTTTCTGTAAAGGGATGTGGCCTCCCGGATATATGGTCTACAAGTTGTAATGATCTTACCTATTCAATAAAATTCATGTTTATTGCACTTGCCTATTATCATCGTTTGCACATTTTTTTGAATTATTTGGATGTCTAAATTAGAATGACTTGTCTACGGACGAGGCGTGTTGGGTGAACTCTCGGTTCTTCCCAACACGTAACCTGTCCCCCGGACCCATTCTCTTTCAAAAGGTTTTTCAAAGTGCACCTCTAAAAGCATGGCGTGGCGACTCCTTCATTTTCTATTCTAAACCGAAATCCAATTTTTTCGGGCGAGCGCACATTCAGTGGCGACTCCGCTAGGGAAAACTTTTAGGAAAACCTGTTTTTTCAAAACTAAAAGGGTCATGCTTTCATTCACTTAGACATCCAATGTATTCATCTTATGTGCATCCTTGATAATCTTGTGCGATACAAGCATTTTATGAGATCTTACAACTTGTATGCCTTTTGTTTGTTTCTTGTGGCTTTGTTTATTGCTATATTTGGTTTTCTTCATCCCTTGCCAAGGAGAGGCAGGGGCTAATCCCAGTCTTGCAGGAATTCTGGTTCAGTGACTATCCTGGTCGTGCGACAGCTTTGTTCCACGATGTTCTGTGTCACGCGACAGGAATAGTCACTGGACAGGTTTCAGGTTCTGGTTTGAGGGCAGTCCCTTGAATCAAAAGTTTGCTCAGTTGATTGTTGTTCCTTTGTTTTCTTCCCTGTGAGAGTGTGTGTGTTTTCTCTTTCTTCTTTTTTTAATAAATAAATAAATAAATAGAAAATTTTGTTTTTTTGTGAATAAAAGAATATAGTCATCCGCACACTACACCATATAGATTTAGAACCCTCGAGTGCGATTGAATGCATCGCGGATGGTGATAATATTCGCCTACGTTTGAGCGCCTAATGTCAAACCCATCCCCCTAGTTCGTTATAGGTGGCACCACACTTAAACCTTACCCACGGTTGGTTTTTGATACAACGTTTTAATTACACCAAAATGAATTGTTTTTGAAATTTCCAATAGGTCCTTATACCTTCCTCAAAACCTCGCACCTTGTGGGCATGTTGCCAATGCAACATGGTTTCACGTGAGGACATGTCACTCCCGTGGCATGTCCTAAACGAGAGATCATGCCGCATTGTCACCATGCACCGACGAGAGGTCATGCCGGATTTTTCTTGGAAATTCCCCGAGAATACCCGTTATGCTGCCAAATTTCCCTAGAAATTTGGATCACTCGTTCGTCCCACGTCGTTTTAGGTCTTGGTTAGGTATCATTACTTATTATTAATTCAAATGCAAGGCATTTAGTGTAATTTGAACGTTGCGTCCCTAGGCTTCCCCAAGGTGTAGTGTGCGTAAATAAAGGCTTCTCCTTTCCCAACCGTTCCTAGGATTTAAATCACCGATTTATACTTGAAGATAAATAAATTGTTTGCGCGAGTCTGTTCTCTCCGTTTCTTCCCCCTCTCCCGTATTTCCTCTTCTTTCCCTACCTTATAAATCCATATCTACCCTCTGTAGCGGTGACAAGTTGGGAACGTGTTCTGATATTCTGTGGTCTTTGGGTTCCTATCTTCAAAGCATTTCCCGCAAAGATTTTATCTGTTCCGCTATCCGAGATGTCTGGTGCAAGAGATATGCCATCCGCTCAGTCTGGAATTCTTCCTACATCGGGCCAGCTGGACATGAATGATCTGTCGGTAGCAGAGTTGCGAGCTGCTCTTGAAGCCGTCATGGTTCGTGAATGCAAGGCTCAATTGCTTGCCCAAGTTTCCAAAGCCAGAGAAGAAGAAACGCACGCTAGATTTGTTGAAGCGATGCGCATCCGAGGGATCACGGTAATTCGCCACGAAGATGGGTCATACAAGGAAATCATCAATGCTAGTAGTGTAGATCACGGGAATGGAAATGTAATGAAAGGGGTGATTGAAGATGAGCAAGATAAGATTATTTCCCCGACACCTCATGTGGTCCAAACTCAGATTATGGATGAACAGCCGATCCCTGAGGCTTTCAGTTTTCCTAATCAACTGGATTTGAAGAGTCAGTATCAGCCAGATTCCCAAGGATCGTATCATTTTGTGAACGACCATTCCAACCAGAAATTATCACTGCCATTTCACTCTGATCAAGCTCCCCTTCAAGGAAATGTTTCTCTATCACCAATGAGTTCATATGGTTTCAACTTATCATCCCCGCATGATCAGCATTCAGGACCGACCTCATATGTAACTGTGAATCAGATGTCTTTTATTCCAGCTGTGAACCCTATCCAGCAAGGGACGGCAATACCCGAGTCCCCTCCAAAGAAGGTTCGGACAAGAAGAAAGAAAGCGTACTGAGGAAAGGTAGGGATGCCTATGAATCGATTTCTCAAGGTTTTGGTGAGCAGAGGTTTAGTTCAGCCACTAGTTAATTATATCCCTCTTCATCATAACAAAAACCTAGATCCAAGAAAATATTGCGACTATCACCAATATTCAGGACATACCACTCATGAATGCATACAGTTGAGGGTGATCATCCAGGAACTCATTGATGAGGGGAAGATCGAGCTGGGTTCCCATGAAGGAAGCAATATCCGAGATCTCCGTCAGTTCCCACCTCATAAGAAGCGGGAATTCGATGACCTTGGGATAACAACTGAAGAAGCTTTCAATGGATTGATGCGAAGAGGAATGATAAAACCACTTGATAACTACCATCCCCTTAAACCCAATCCAAGTTTGGACCGCAACAAGTATTGTTACTATCATCAATACCCTGGTCATGCCACAAACGACTGCGCTCCCCTGAAGATGTTGATTCAAAGGATGGTTGACCAAGGTAGAATCGAGAAAGCTCCTCCTAAAGTGGCCGATAATCCTCATCAGCAATTTCAAAGTTTCCCCATGTGAAAAGTCAGTCAGTCAGGCATCATAGGGTCTTAGATTGTTTTATCTTGCTAGCAGATGTTTGTTTTTATGATTTGAGTCTATTACACCGGTGTTATGAGTCTTTTATTTCAATAAATAAAATATTTATTTCTATTCTTGCTAGACTCGAGACATCACTTGTGCACCCACGTTACATTTTATTGAAATGGTTTTATTCTACATAATCACGTGTGTTGCTCACTGACTAATGCTTTGAAATGACTAATATTTAAATTAATTCGAGCGAGAAAATCGAGTGATATCCTTCCCAAAGTGAGGCTTATCAATTCCCCATCTCGCATCCCCTGTGCTCACATATCGTCCTTCGTCCATCTCGTTGTTCGATGAATTTGCACGGATTTTTCTCAGAGTAAGCTTAAGAATGCAAATGAAGACTCGATCTCGTTCAGATCATCCGGTATGGACTGCGGTTGAAACCTTCCACCCCTAGGGAAAACATTACCTTACCCTCACTAAATCATACCCCTTCATTTCAAGATAGGCATATTTGAAACCCGTTTAACCATCTCAAGAAGAAGAGGGACTATCCTTGAGACTCCCGTGATTCAAAAAAAGATCGACCGGCTCCAAGCTCAAAAATGACAGAAAGCAATGATCCATTCTGGGGACTAGCTAAAATTCTCCTCTCAAAAAAATTTTTTTTTTGAAAAAAAAGAGAGAGACAAAAACAAAAAAAAAAAAAGAAGGAAAAAAAAAGAAAGAAAAGAAAGAGAGCCTAGTCCCTAGCGATCCTCTCATAAGCAAAAGTCAAAGGATTCGATCATTACTCAAGAGGAGTCTCAGAGTGAATAAAGAGACAGCACGGATGTCCCTCACCACTACCTCAACCAACTCCGGCCATCCTCTCGATTTTAGAGGACATTCCCATTACCCCTAACCGATCCCAAGCCGTCCTCTCGATCTTAGAGGGCATTCCTATTACCATTACCCTTGCCCTTGGCAAAGCCAAGACTGACCTCTCATTCTTAGAGGCAAATCAATCCCCTCACCTTAGAAATCCCAAACACATACCCAAAAGCCAACCTCTCATCTTTAGAGGTTTAGTCATCAAAAGGCCTAGCCGACCTCTCATTTTAAGAGGTTATGATATCCTAAATCACCCGAAGACCGATCGAAACCCCGATACCCAGTCGCAGTTCCTACCTGATAGCAGTTTCATTCCAATATCGTCGAGATCTAAAACAGATTGTTGCTTAAAAAGAAGCCAAGTCCATCCCGGCTCAAAGGACCGTCAAGCGAAGATTGTGCAAATTCCATATGTCCATTCGACGTCTCATGTGAGCATATTTCGTTTCTCCTCTGCAAACACTTGCCGTGGACGTCCCACTGGGGCTTCACATCCGTGTCTCCCATCGACACTCCAAGAAGACATGCTTCTTTCAATTATCAAAATCCTCAAAGGTCCTCAGATCCTAGAATTCCAACGTTCATTCTTTTCATTCGGGATAAGCCGAACTACGGCGACCTGAGCTCCTCCCAAGGAGGGGTACGTAGGCAACCATCACTGGTTCGGTCAAAATCACAAATAGATCTCAGAAAATCCGGTCTCCTCAAGGACCATTCCCATACACCTTCCATCCTTCGAAGTTTTGATTCTCGATATCAGTTGGCTTTCTCCTCAGGATTGATAAAAATATTTGTTCATATCAGCTTTGGTGATTGACTAACCCGAACATCAATAAAGGGTTTTAAGCAGCTTTGTGATCATGTCGAATAAGACAAGTTTTCAAGTGTCTCGACAAGTCTTCTCTTTCTACATCATAGGAAGATAGAGCCAAACACTGTTTCTGTCATCAGGGGCTTCCATACACTTTTTCACACCTTGAGATACTTATACTCTCCCAAAAGAGTCAAACCCAAAAGCGAGAGTGTCATATACAAGTTTGGGAACCACTCCCACCTTTCGAAAAATGTGCCCCTACACGTATATACTTCCATGTCTCGTCCATCGACTGATTGACTGAAATTTGGAGACAAGCTCTTCTTTGGTTTCATAATAAGTTGACGGCAATGAAGCTGAGTGTCAGACTGGGGCTTGGTCAAAGAAGAAGACTGATGGGTTCATTTGTACAAGAACACCGGGGCTGGCTTTTAAATCTCGATCCTCGGGAATGGATTGGTTACTTAAGAGGCTACTCCATAGTAGGACTACTAAGTCTCATACCCTAAGCCAAGGGAGAGGTTTTGAGATGATGTAAAAGTCTGATTTTGAAGTCCTGCCTGCATGACTTGTTGTGTCACGCGACATAAGGTGCCCCAGCTATCCTGAGTCGTGCGACATCTTGTGACCAACACCAGACATCAGTGATCTACAATATGATCAGTACCAGGGCAGGCCCCGACTTGTCTCAAGCTACAAAACAGCAAAGACACCCTGCAAACATCATGGGAGAGGGATTCATTTAGATAGCATTCACACTCACCATCCATATACAAGCCAAGCCACATAAGCCATTCATACTTATTCCATAGCCATTCAAAACAAAAAAAAAAGAGTCATTCATTGTCATTATCCCAAAAATGGACTCGTGCAGACAATAAAAATAACATAAAAGGCTAGCAACAATGTACTGAGTCTAGGAAAGGCAAAAGCCAATAAGTTTTTACAAATAATAAAAGAAGAGTGTTTGTTCGTTTCTTTTCAAAAAAAAAAAAAGGGTGCAATAATCAAAAGAGCAATGTTTTGATACAAGGGGCTACTCCGAGCCATCATCCTGAGAAACGTAGACACCATTGTCATCGGAGCTATCATCAGCATTATCACTTCCTTCTCCGTCTGCATCCCCCTCCTCAGAATCCGGATCAGCAACAGGATCATGGTAAACAATGGGGTCGTCTCGGAAGAGTGCATGAATAGCGGGAATAGCCATGGTCTCGATCTTGTAAGGATCACCAGAAGTAGCACTATCAGACTCGGGACTAGGCGGGCGATGAGGGGCAGTCTTGGTCCTGGGCCTGTGTGTGTCCTCAGCAGCCATATCAGTCCGAGATATCTTCTTGCTAGGCAAGATGGGTGTAGAATCGTCATCAACAGAGACCCGAGCCAGGAACCGCTCCCTCCGATAATGGTTGCTCCTCTCCAGCTGGTCAATCATGTCCATGGCTCCAGTATAATGACGAGCAAAACTCCAGTAAATGTCAGCAGAGACCTGGTATAATCAAGCAGAGGAAGAATCAGAAACCAGTCATCATGAAAGACAAGAGTTTTAAATAGTTCAAAGCAATAAAGAAAGAGAGGACAGTTACTTACAGATCGTGTGCCCTCCAGAAGCTGAAAATAGGGAAAAATCCTGCTAGTGTCAAGGGGAGCTCGTCTCAAGCGGTCTCTATCCTGAAAGTCAACGAATGAATGAGGTAAGGGAGCATCCGCCACATACCCGATAGAGGGGCCTGCACCCTGAGCATTCTGTCTTAGAGCCACATGCAGAGACCTCAATCTCGTCCTCACATAAGCTCCATAATCTCCATCATCCTCGGTGTAATTGAACGCAGCCTCCCCCTGGATCAAAGACTCCACGTCCTCTAGTTTTCGAGGAAACCATATGTCAGCTGGAGGATCGACCGGGACTCTAGCCATGCTGCCAGGGCCATGCTGTCTATAAACCCGCTTTCCCAAGTACAGTGCATCCCTTGATAAGCCAACCAGAAACTTACGGCACTCAGTCAAATGCAAAGCATGTCCAAGATCAATATCAGCATACCGGTTCCCCCAGGGAAACAAACTCAAACTCTCGGGAGTCCTCCGCAAGAAAACCAGGGTATTAGGATAAGAAGCTGTCACCCGTACTCTGCTATCCGCCGTCCGGACCTTTAGCCGAGCGTCTTTCACCCAACGTCGCATAGCAGGAAACATAGTGGCCGGGTATGCCTCCTCCACCCGCCAAGCATAGCAGCCGATAACCTCATAAGCCCAGACCTGGAAAAGAGAAATCGAAGCAAATCAGATTGATAAAAAAAGAGGGACATAAAGAAAAATTATGCAAAGGATGGACTCAGATAGGGAAGTACCTCAAAAGCAAAATGGCAGCAGTTGAAGGACTTAGCCTCCCCCCTGCTGACATCGTCCAGAGCCAAGTACAGCTTCGCGAGTCCGGCCTCTCCCCAGGATAAGGTCCCAACAACACCCCAGTCTCTCAAAAACTCCTGTAAAGAAAGCAAAGCAGAAGATGTGGTGTTGATGAACAGCATATTAGAAAAACCAATCCACAAAAAAGCCCTAGCCAATCTCAAAGCCCTCAGCCTATCCTCCTCAGTATCTGCCACCTCAGCTGGATAATCCCTGCTCTGCTCAACAATCTGACCGTGAAGCTCCCCAAGCTCATACCCGTTCCCCTTCTTGCCCCTGGGAACAAACCCGATCAACTCTGTGAAGTAGGCCTCAGTGGGAGGCTGTGGGTCATCCTCCAAAGGAGGCTCCTCTAAATACAATGGCTCATCAGTGAAAGGATGGCCCGTAATGGCAGCAAAATTGTACGTCGTAGCCATCGCCTCTCCCCAGGAATAATGGAAAGAATGAGTAGTCTCCCACCAAAACTCTCGGAACGCCCTCACCAAACCCACGCTCCTCTGGGTATCCCCTATGGCCCTCGCCATCTCAAAGAAGTGGCCTAGTCCGACGGCATATATCAAGCCCTTATGCGAGTACTCTAGATCCTGGCTACCTGGCAGAAGATCCCACAGCTGACCAACAACCTCCGGGGAGCCTCGGGTATGCAACTCCTGCAGGTAAACACAACACATGTATGAATATCCCAAGTTTTCAAAAGAAACATGTCAATAAATTGTTCCCAATTGCAATTTCATACTTCTTTAAGAAGAATTAAGGTTAAGACATTTAAATAGGCATTTATGATTTCTCATAAACTCAGAACTATGAAGCAAGCTCAGAATTTCGCAGGTAAAAAGCTCAAGCAGTTTGAAAAAAATCAATTGTTCAAAAAACAGCGAAAAGCAAGGGTTTCAGAATTACCGTGTTTTTCTTCCTCGGTGCAGAAGTGTGTTCTCTGAGTTGGGTATAAAAATCTCCCCGCAGTGCTTGAGGGACAAACGGTCTCTGATTCCTCTGTGAATTCTTCCTCCAAGCAGCCAGTTGAGCTTGTTGAGGCCCCTTCTTCGTGGGTCGTGGTCTAGGAGGCATGATCGCTAGCCAAGAATGGAATAGATACTCTAATTTCTCTTGATTTCACTCGAAATCGTGCAAATTGGATGGCTTTCCTCTCAAAAAATTGCTCACCTCCCTTTAAGATGTTTTTCAAAAAATGAAGATTGTTCGTTTTTATAAAGGACTGTTCATGGGCTTTAATAGGTCGTGCGACAAACCGTGTCCCTAGGCCAAAAATTTCCAAAAAACCCCTGTGATTTAGTAATTAACACTTTGATCCTTGTAGTGCTTCGAGTGTTTTTTTCCCCCGCAGGTACAACAATTAACTGAGCAAATCTCAAAGATTGTCCCTCAAAGCAAAGCCGAGACAAAGAATCCGTGTCTATTTGAGTCTCCCCAACGGTGCACATCAAGATCAGTGGCCCCGCCGCCAAAGCAAAAGTTCACTGCCTAGCAAGCAAAGTCCCTGGCTTACCAAGCAAAGCTCAAGACACAAAAGTCAATCGTCAACAAAGATGGCCCCGCCGCCAAGATACCAATAAGAGTTCGCTGCCCAGCAAGCAAAGTCCCCGGCTTACCAAACAAAGCTTGGGACACAGAAGTCAATCGTCAACAAAGATGGGCCCCGCCGCTAAAGCACCAACAAGAATCCGATCCCCAGCAAGCAAAGTTCTCGTCATAGCAGGCAAGGTCCCAGACCCCAAAGCCAACCGTCGACAAAGACTGCCCCGCACCCGACAACCGTCAACAACAGTTAGTAGCATAGGACCCTCCGACAGCTACATCTATCCCTAGCAGCATAAACAATAGCATCAGTCCCTCCGACAGCTACAGATTTCTCAGTCAGGTATTGGGTGACAACCGCAAAGTCAGATATTGGGTGACAATCGCACAGGTAGATATCGGGTGACAACCGCACAATCAGATATTGGGTGACAACCGCACAGTCAGATATTGGGTGACAACCGCACAGTAAGATATCGGGTGACAACCGCATAGTCAGATATCGGGTGACAACCGCACAGTCAGATATCGGGTGACAACCGCACAGTCAGATATCGGGTGACAACCGCACAGTCAGATATTGGGTGACAACCGCATAGTCATGCTCGCGGTTGACAACAACATAGTCACTTCCGAACTACGATTTGGCTTGATTCCCTCCCAGGGATACGTAGGAATCCTTTCTCCAAAGGTCCAACCATCCGATTCCCCAGATCACCTTCTAGCCCTTCGCCTTATCCCCCGGTCACTCATTGGGATTGGGTTTTATTTTATCGACAACCTCACTTTTTTCGAAAAGTGACGTTGTCGAGGGGCTCTGTAAGTATGCCAATCCAATTCGCGACCTTTCCAGATGCATTTTAATATGATAAAATTGCATTTAAAGGCGTTTTGGTAAATTCCTGGTCCATTCCGAGACTTCCGGAAACATTTCATAAGTTTCTCGCGAAGGAAGTACTTTTTTTGTACTTTGCTCATGCCAAGGTACCTAAAAGGAATAAATCTATTTTGGACTTTTCAGGTATTATCCAAGAAGGTTCCAGAATCAGATTTGGCGCCAAAAACGGTTATGGTCACCTTGTGTCACGCGACAAGTCGAAGCATGGAAAGTGGTTACATAACGCCGTGCGACATAAGGTTACCATGAACTGCAGTAATAAATAAGACCCTACCCCTCTCAGTTTTGGATCCCAATTTCAGCCCCTTAATGTCACTCTGCACAAATTGCCCCAGAACCTCTCTCATACACCTTCATACACCTTCAACCCAATTAACCTCCTACTTCCCCAAGCACCTTGAATACTCCAATCCAGATCTCAGTTCGTGTTTGGATCTCCTTTTAAGAAGCTGAATCGAAGGCTTTTGCACCTAACTTGGTGTAAAAGTTGAGGACTACAAGGGTAACACATCTCTCCCTCTCTCTCTCTCTCATCTATTTGTCTAATTGTTCTTCCTTCTTCTCCACTTGATAATCAGGCTCCATCTGCCTCAGATTATCAAGTGGCAACTGCAATCTCTCTGTTTAAATCGTGTTTGCTTGAGTCCAATTGCATGTTCAGGATGTGATCTATCTATCATTGCAATTTGGATGTCAAGGGAGTATGGATCTCCTATATCCACACTCCTTTTAATGATTCGTATCTAATTCATGCTATTCTGGTTGATTCTAGTATAATTGTTTGATTTGATTGTGTATCTGTTAGATCTGTTTCTCAGTTTGTGAGGTACCTGCAGATGGTAAACCTGTGTCACGCGATACATTTGGACATTAGGAGTCCTGTGTCACGCGACATATCGTGACCATTTGCAAGGACCATATTTCAGTTGTAAGTTGATTTAGTTGGTTATCTTAGCATTTAGTTGTATGCTCGTGTTGTTTAATGCTCAGATCTAGTTTGTAATTGTGTTTTGTGTTCATCTAGAGATTTCTGTAATTTGTTTGCTGTGAGTCTCTGCAAGGTGACTATTGGTGTCACGAGACACATTTGGACATGAGGAGTCCTGTGTCATGCGACATAGATGGTCCTTTGCAGAAGACTTGATTTTCTTTGTAATTTGTTCTCTTTGCTGTAAAGGGATGTGGCCTCCCGGACAAATGGTCTATAAGTTGTAATGATCTTACCTATTCAATAAAATTCATGTTTATTGAACTTGCCTATTATCATCGTTTGCACATTTTTTTTGAATTATTTGGATGTCTAAATTAGAAAGATTCGTCTACGGACGAGGCATGTTGGGTGAACTCTCGGTTCTTCCCAACACGTAACCTGACCCCCGAACCCATTCTCTTTCAAAAGGTTTTTTAAAGTGTACCTCTAAAAGCATGGCGTGGCGACTCCTTCATTTTCTATTCTAAACCGAAATCCAATTTTTTCGGGCGAGCGCACATTTAGACGGATTTTTCGAAATGTCTAGAAAGTTTTGGGATTTTGAACCGTTAATACTCCGACTGGGACAGAAATATTTTTAGGGAAAATGAACCGTTAATGAACGGATTTTTGAAACTTGAACCATTAATACTCCGACTGTGATGGAAATATTTTAGGGAAAATGAATCGTTAATGAACGGATATTTGAAACCTGAACCGTTAATACTCCAACTGGGACGGAAATATTTTAGGGAAATGAACTATATCTTTGTGTTGATATGTTTTTTGTGATTTTGACATATGCATGTGCATTTTGTGTACGTTATCTTGTAGTGACATACTTTTGCTGTGTTCACCTGCAAGGGCGAGGACCGATTGACGTGTCCACCATAAAGAGTAGGGGAGACGTTGAGGCAGTCCGTAAGCTATGAGAAATGTTCCCGGATGTGGCTCATGACGGGGAGAGGATTCCACGACAGTTCGTGATAGACTCTAGCCTAGGCTGCTTTATCAGTGCGGTAGCCGTGGTGGCTTCGACGCAGAGGGTGAAGGTGCTTCACGTTGCCTTGAGCGAGTATTGGTGGGATACGACCCACACATTTCACTTTAGGTGGGGGAGGCAACAATGACTCCTACAGACTTTGCCGCGATTATCGGGTTGTCGTTCCGAGGCAATCCTATAGAGTGGTTTGATGGTTTTACCATGGAGCAGCTATCGGGACTGCTTGGTTTTGACATCACGGATGCTAGGGTTCTTGGTATTCGGTATGGGTCGATGGAGGCACACTTGAGGAGGGGGATAGATGAGTATTTGGCTGGCTCCGAGAGGATGACAGCAGAGTGTTTGGCTAGGGGGTTTTTATGGTTTGCTCTATCAGCAACCCTTTTCCCCAATGCTGACATGACATGTCAGTTTGGTTTACTTGGCTCCCTGACTAATCTGGAGGTCATGAGGGGTTTTACCTGGGGAAAAGCTGGTCTGGCCGAGCTCTTCTTCACCTTGGACAGGTGTTCCCGGGGGGAGGACAACTCGTTCTGTTGCTTTCAGTTTGCGTTAGATGTGAGTTTCCTTCTTTTTCTCTTCCTTGTCTCGCTTGTACTTGTATGTATCTGCTTTGTAGCTGATATAAATTTCCTGGTGTTTGACAGGTGTGGTGCTTTGAGGTGTTTCACTCGCATAGGTGGACTACCAGGGAGGCATACACTCTCTTATTTCCTGCCATGTTGACTTGGCAGAAGACGGAGAGGAATCCGGTGAAGTCAAGGGAGAGAACCCGTGTGACTTACGAGGAGGTGTCTTTGGCCTTGGACCGAGACTTCTCGCCGAGGATCAACTTGACTTGGTGGAGTCGGTTTGATCATTTTGTGGTGCAGGCCTCTAGGGAGGTGACACTTCAGCGAAAGATGCTAGTGGGGCTTCATTGTGATGGTATGTATCTGGGCGAGAGGGTGTCTTGCCAGTACGCTCCGAGATCTTGTCCCTTGGTTCCTAGGGATCCGCCTCTTCACATGCAGTGCCCCATGTCCATAGTTGGAGAGGAGTTGCAGCGATATAGGCAGGGAGTGCCTCATATCGAGAACATCATAGAGGATGCTGAATACGACATCTTTCGGAGGACGAGGCTGAGGAGCCCACATGTGATGGATAGAGAGGGTGAGGACCCTGTGCTTCCCAGAGATTATCCGCTCCCTCGCACTCGCTTGGCGTTCGAGGGCGTTGGTGGTTCTCGTAGGCGGCTGACGATTCCTATCCCGGAGCAGGCGAGGCCTCAATACAGAGTTGAACCCAGTGCTTCGATGAGTATCTTGCTGCTTTTCTATACTTGTAGTAGCATTCTGCAAATGTTGCATATGTGCTGTATGTCTGTTTTCTTGACGACTTTCCTGGTTTGCAGGTTTCTGGCCGCACTTATGATCAGGCCATAAGACGTCTGGACGGAATGAACGGCTTTGCTAGGAGGCTAGTGGACTTCCTACGGTGCGGTTCTCGGAGGAGTGCGGCTGTTCATGAGATGATGCCTTCCCAGCCGTCTGCTGCGAGAGACTCATCTGCTTCCACGGCTGGTGGCACAGATGCCGGGCGGGGCTTTAGCCAGTTCTCTGGCGAGACTGCTGGATTTGGAGCTCGCCACTCCTCGGATTTGGGGTACGATCAGGGAGAGTCCTCGGGAGCACAAGCACGGAGCCATCACTTCTCGTACTCCGGCTTTGATGAGTTCGCGGATTATTTGTCTACCGCTGATCCGGCTGCTGCGGGGCAGTATTTTGAGTGCTCGGATGACGAACAGGACTCTGAGTAGTCCCATTGATTCCCTTTTTTAGACAATTACGTGCACTGTCTGAACATTACTTTGTACTTGAAAGGCCACTGGGGTGATCTTTTGTACATTTTGAGTATTTATTATGATTACTTTTACTTATTTTTGGCAGATAAGCAAGTAGGTTGATCAAAAATAAATAATTACGTGACATGCCTTAAATAATAAAATTTGAGCTGGCAAAATTTATAACTATATGCACTGTTATTTATTAATTGCAATGTTGCACGAGCCCGGGGCGGATGTGATGTTGGCAATGAGTGATTTGATCACGGGTTAATATGTTTTGGTCAAGGCTTGAACATGAGCGCCTTTGGAAATGTCAAGGGACATTGGTGCAGCAGGATGCAGGGTTGACTTGGTCAACCTGAAAAACAGACCAGCTGGCCTATGTTTCGATTTCAGATTGTTTAAATTGCAGTCCAGATTCTGCAATTTGGAAATCTCACGCTTGTTTCTGAAGCTGAATTCTGTTTCCCCCTCAAATTCTTTGAAGTTTCCTTTGTTTCCCATGGCCACGTTTCCAAGGTTGTCGTCTCATATGCAAGAACGATTTTTAGAGAGGTTCCAGACGTGGGTACGGCACCACACGAGGCAAAGTAAGGGATTTTTTGAGGGTCATTATAGGATGAGGGAGGTTTGGGCTTTGAAGGAGCTTGTGCCGGATTGGGATCTTCTAAGAGCTGCGGCTCATTTCAGGGATGAAAGGAGGCACGTGTAAAGCTTCTCATATAACAAGATCAGGCCTACACTTGAGGACTTTCGGGATATCCTTGGAGGACCTGAGGCGGAGCAGATTGTTCTTCCTCTGACGGGCGGCCTGACCACCGTTGAGAAGTTGATGTCCCTGCTTGGCATTTCGGCTGAAGAAGCATATAAGATGCTGATACCAAATACTGATCATGTTGACATTTTGGGGCTGCCCGATAGATTTTCAGGTGTTGATGGGAGCGTTTCTGCATGGGATGCTTTTGCTCTGTGCGCGATTGCTACTTTGTTCACATTCACGTCATTGGGGGTGTGCCACCACAGTGTTCTGGACCTGGTGAGGTAGTGCCGGAGCGGAGGAGATATCGTGCCTTTGATCTTGGGCGAGACATTCCTTGGCATAGGTCGAATGGCGACCGGTATCCGATAGATGTGGGAAGGAAGTCCTGCTATGCTTACTTCGTGCTTGAGGGAACGGATACAAGTGAAGCCCGAGGTACCAGCGACATGTGATCCTTGGTCTTTCTCTCGGCGGCCCTTAGTGATAGGAGGCAGTCTGGCTGACTTGGAGCTTTGGATGGCCAAACTCCGCACACATCGTCTGCGATGGTGGGTTCCTCACTGGAAGTTGCAGACTTGTTGGACCGTTCAGGAGGGTCTTCTCATTGTTAGAGTTCCGAGGCTGTCTTAGTCTTCTTTCTATATTCCATCTTTGGTGCTGCGGCAGTTCGGGCTGGAGCAGGTGTCGTTGACGGGCTTGAGTGATGCCGCTACTATTCAAGTGGGATCGCTCTTTATGGATGATCCTTCGACGTCATTACTTTTGATGCGGTTGTGGCAATATGCGTCTTTTCCTGCCAGGGTTCTCTTTCATCGGAGAGGGAGCACTATTCTGTCCACTCGGTATTTAAACTGGTATGAGGAGTGTATAAGGGAGACACAAATGGCTCTTCTGTGGAGAATAATTGAGCTATTGGGCATTGACCGCCATGACAGCTCAACTTTGAGGAGGGCCAAAGTGATGGCTAACCCCCATGATTGTACCGGGGATGATATGGCTGACTATGAGGCCATTGCTAGTCGGATGGCTGATCAGAGCATTGATAAGATGACTCAAAGAGAGGCAGCTCGTGGGAATAATTGGAACAAAAGTATCAAACTTCTTAATATTGGTCTCTCTCTCTCTGGTATGATCCGGGGGCCACAGGTTTGACAGAGGCGTCGGGAAGGGTCCTAGAGCCAGGTAGAAGGACTACGGGGATATTCCCTGTGAAGGCAAAGAATACCCATCGCGGGAAAGGGAAGGGGAGGAAAGATGAAGGACCGAGTACGAGTGACTAGGTTGACCTTGCTGTCCGAAATATCCACCCACTGTCATTGCAGACACATTAAATTGATTAAGTTTTTTATTGTTGTTTTGCTAGCATGTAGTGAGTCAAGAGTAGACCGTTCTTGAACTCATCAAAGATTGTTTTAACCGTAATGAATCTGTAGGTTAAATTTAAGAGTTTTTTGAAACACAAGCGATTGGTGTTGTATTTGAAATTTTATTTGTTTTTGAGACCGAACCAATGATGGCTGCCTAAGTTCCCCTTTTGCAATTGGACTAAGGGTCTCAGGTCACCGTAGTTCGACACTTTTAGGTGAAATTTGAAAAAAGACAAGAAGTTTGACCCTGTTTTTTACCTAGATCATTTTCGGGAATGTATCTAGTTGGGTATTACTCTTTTAGCACTTTGATTTTACTGAGGGGTGGTGTATGGGGAAGGAGAGTTGACTCGTGTTCTTCCTCAAACGAAGTATCCGCGGAGCTTGCTTCCATTTACTGGATTAACGAAAGGGTTCTCGTACAAATCTGCTAACTTCATGGCTGCTCCGGAGAAGATTCTTTGTACCACGAACGGGCCTATCCAGGTAGGTTCCCACTTTCCGAGGGGATTGGTCTGTGTAGGAGGCTTTTCCTTAAGCACCATGTCTCCTGCTCTGATGTCTCGGATCTTAACTTTCTTATCAAATGCTCGGGCCATTCTGCTTTGGTAGGCACGAGTATGTTCCATGTCTTTCAATCTGCGCTAGTCGAGTAGAGCTAGTTCGTCGTGACGGCTTTGGAGCCATTCGACTTCATTGATTCTGTTTTCCAAGAGGACTCGGAGGGATGGAATTTCCAATACAACTGGTAACATCGCTTCCATTCCGTATGTGAGTGCGAAAGGAGTCTCACCTGTAGCGGATCTGACTGATGTTCTGTATCTCCAAAGGGCTAGATGTAGCTTTTCGGGCCAATCCCGACCTCTGACAGCCATCTTTCTGATTATTCTTGCAAGAGTCTTGTTTGCTTCCTCTACTGCACCATTAGTCTGCGGTCTGTAGGGAAAAGACATGTGGCGTGTAACTCTAAACTCGGTCAACAGTTGGTCACAATATCCTTTAAAGTAGGTCCCATTATCGGATATGATCTCGTTGGGCACCCCGTATCTGCACAAGATGTTCTCTTTGATAAACACCCCACCTTCTTGGAATTTATTACATTGTATGATCTGGCTTCTACCCATTTTGTGAAGTAGTCGACTGCGACTAATATGAACTCGTGACCATTGCTCCCTGGCAAAGTAATTTTGCCGATGACGTCGATTCCCCATGTGTCGAAAGGCCATGGTGTAGTCATGCAGTAGAGCTCGTGAGGAGGAATGTGATTGAGGTTGGAGAACCGTTGACATTTGTTGCAGGTTCTGACGAACTAGATGCAGTCTGTTTCCATTGATACCCAATAGTAACCCATATGGAGGATGATCTGTGTCAATGCTCTGGCGTTCATGTGCGGACCACAGGTACCGTTGTGAACATCGTTCATCAACTCGCTGGCTTTTTCTTTATTTACACATCGGAGGAGTGGTCCTTGGTGGCGCGTCTTGTATAACATACCCCCCATATGACGAAATGGGATGCCACGCATTTTAGAGCCATCATGTTTTTGGCTTTGATCCCTTCTTTGTATTTTCCATCTTCATTTGTGAAGGAAGCTTCTCCATTTTGGAGGTACTGGTAAATTTGAATGTACCAGGGTTCGTCGATCGGTTCATGTTCAACTTCGATCTCATAGCAATAGGCGGGTGTTTCCCGTCTGCCTATTCTGAAGGGTTTTACTGATTTCCCTTCGAGAATTTCAACAAGAGATGCTAGGGTGGCCAGGACATCTACGAAGCGGTTCCTGTCTCTTGGCAAGTAGTGGAAAGAGATGTCCTTGAACTGAGCAATGAGCTCCTCCATGTACGTGTGGTACTTCTGGAGGCCAGAATCTATTGTATTCCATTAGTTGGATACTTGATTGATGATCAATGTTGAGTCTCCGTATACTTCCAGTTCTGTGATGTTGCGTTCAAGAGTGGCTTCTAGGCCGGCTGCGCAAGCTTCATATTCTCCTGGATTGTTGGTTGCTTCAAAATTCAGTTTGATGGCTATGGGAGTGTGCTCATCTTTAGGATCGACCGGGAGCATTCCGATACCATTTCCCTTCTTATTGGTTGCCCCATCGAAGAAGAGTTGCCATCGGTTTGCGCTGTTGAGTGAGAAGATCCCGTCATCTGGAAACTGCGGATTAGGACCCTTAAGTTCACTGCTTGGGAAGTCTGCCAGCTGATCTGCCATTACTCGACCCTTTATTGATTTTCTGGTCATGTACTTGATGTCGAATTCAGCCAGGAAGAATGACCACTTGGCTAATCTCATTGATAGAGATGTCTTGTCGAAGAGATATCTGACGGGGTCCATCTTGGAGACCAGGAGCACTGAATGTGACTGCATGTAGTGTTTTAGTTTCCCGACTACCCATACCAAGGCGGTACAAGTTTCTCTAATGCTGAGTAGCTGAGGTCACTTCCCTGAAGCTTTCGGCTCACGAAGTAGATTGCATGCTCAAATCTGGAATCTTTCTGTTCTTGTGCTAGCATAGCCCCAATTGACGTGTCTGTCACTGTCAGGTACAGAAGGAGTGGCTTATCTTCATGTGGCAGGCACAGGATTGGGGGATTCAACAAGTATGTCTTGATTTTCTCGAAGGTTGTCTGGCATTTGGAGTCCCATTTGATGTCAGCATTTTTTTTCATTAGTTTGAACATTGGCTCGCAGAGAGATGTCAACTGGTTGATGAAGTGACTGATGTATTGAAGTATTCCCATGAAACTTTTCACTTCTCTCAGTGTCTGCGGTGGCTTCATGTCGATGATGGCCTTGATTTTCTTGGGATCTGCTTCGATGCCTCTTTCTGTAACCATCTACCCCAGTACTTTGCCTCGCTTGACGCCGAAGGTGCACTTTGCAGGGTTGAATGAACGCTCGCTGAAAAATAAAAATATTTTAGGAGATGCCACGCTGTTTTAAAGGGAACATTGAAAACCTTTGAAAAGAGAATTTTGGGTTCGGGGGTCAAGTTACGTGTTGGGAAGAACCGAGAGTTCACCCAACACACCTCTTCCGTAGACGAGTCTTTCTATGTTCAACATTCAAAACATTCAATGAGTCTGTGCAATTGTATGTGACAAGATATATATAAAATGCATATTAATGCTCCATTTTATTGCTCAACAGGGGAATTACAACTTGTGAACCATTTATCATGGGAGGCCACATCCCATTTACAATGGAAACTAGACAGAACTTACAACTGAACTGAACCTGCAGCAAAGGGCTAGTTATGTCGCGTGACACAGGACCTGAGGGGTCAGTTGTGTCACGTGACACAACAATGCACCCTGGAGAGGTTTTACAAATGCTCAAATACAGAAACAAAAAGGACAAACAGATCCAATTGCAACACCCATTCAACTCAGAAACAACAAATCAAACATGAATCGACCAAGGGGGTGTGGATATGGGGAGATCCACACTCCCTTAGCAAATAAGCAACCAATATGATCCAAATCACATTATGAATTATCAATTAAACCAAGTTCAACAAGTTAAATAGAGAGATGGCGATTGCCACCTGATAATTAAAGCGGATGGAGGTTAATTATCAGGCGGAGGAACATGAATTGTGTAATGTACAAAATATGATAGAGAGAAAGGGGAAGGGAATTGTTACCCTTGTAGATCCATCACCACTATACCAAGTTAGGTGCAGTAGCCTTCTGATCAGGTGCAGTACGTGAATTCGAGCACAGGAGGAGCTTCTGGTCTTGGATCTTCAGTGATGTGTATGAGGATATGAGAGTAAATGGGTGAATTGGATGAGAGGGATTGAATTGGTGAGGGTTGGTAGGTGCTTTGTGTATGTGTGGGGAGAGAGAGAGGTTTTCTGGCGTAATTTGGGCAGAGTGACCTTAGGAGGTGGAAAAAGGGATCCTGAAATGAGAGGTGCAGGGTCTTATTTATAGCTGCTGATGATGGACACATTGTGTCGTACAACTTCCTGCAACCACTTTCCATGGCTCGAGTTGTCGCGTGACACAAGATGTCACTAACCGTTTCTGGTACCAATTTGCTATTCTGGAACCTTCCAAATTAATTCCTTAAAGGTCCAAAATGGTTTAATTCCCTGTAGGTCCTTCTGCATGGAAAAATTACTTAACAGTACTTCCTTCGCGGTAAACTTATAAAAAGTTCCCGGGAGTATCGAAATGGACCAGGAATTTACCAAAACGCCCCTAGTGCAATTTCATCATATTAAAATGCACCTTAAAAAGGGTCGCGAATTGGATTAGCGTACTCACAGAGCCCCTCGGCAACGTCCTTTATGGAAGAAGTGAGATTGTCGACAAGAAGGACCCAATCCCAATGAGAGGCTGGGGATATGGCGGATGGCTGGACAATGACTGGTGAGATCGGATGGTTGGACCTTTTTGAGAAAGGATTCCTACGTATCCCTGGAGGGAATCAAGCCGGTCGTAGTTCGGAAACGAAATTGTTTGAAGGAGTCTGAATCATAGGGGAGACCATTTGAAGGTGCCTATACCTGACAGGGATCATTTGAAGGCATCAAACCCGTAAGAGATTATTTGAAGGCATCTAAACCTGAAAGAGATTATTTGAAGGCATCCAAACCTGACAGAGATCATTTGAAGGCATCAAACCGGAAAACGAGATCATTTGAAGGCATCTAACCTGAGAACGAGATTATTTGAAGGAATCTAACCTGAGAACGAGATTATTTAAAGGCATCTAACCTGAGAACGAGATTATTTGAAGGCATCTAACCTGAGAACGAGATTATTTGAAGGCATCTAACCTGAGAACGAGATTATTTGAAGGCATCTAAACCTGAGAACGAGATTATTTGAAGGCATCTAACCTGAGAACGAGATTATTTGAAGGCATCTAACCTGAGAACGAGATTATTTGAAGGCATCTAACCTGAGAACGAGATTATTTAAAGGCATCTAAACCTGAGAACGAGATTATTTGAAGGCATCTAACCTGAGAACGAGATTATTGCTTTTAGAAAAGTAATTGGATAATATATGCTTTTATACCTGTGATGTGCTCACCTGTAGCTGTCGAAGGGTCTGATGCTACGGCTGATGATCGTGGAGGGTTGTAGCTGCCGGAGGGTCTTAAGCTACAACTGCTGATGAGTTCGAAGATGACGGGACTGATGAAGATGATAAAGGCGGGGTATGCCACCTGCAGGGTTTGAAATCTTTGTCCGGATTGTGATTTGAGGGGCAATCCCCATGATTAGATCATGATCACTTTGATTATTGTACCCTGTGAGGGAAGGAAAGAGAAACACACACTCTAGGCACTTTGCATTTATTTGAACACAATTATTGTTGAGTTTATGCATTATTAACTTTTATTGCACGAGTCCATCTCGACTGGGGATGAAAATGGAGATGAGGATTTTGTATGGCTTGACGAGCAGATATGTATGTAGCAATTATGCTATGATGGATTGTGTATGGGATGAATGGATATGTATGATGATGAATGGGTTGATTGTGTATAAGAATGTATGTGGTGAAGTGAACCCTCTCCCATGAGGTGGGGAAATGTATGACTGATGATGATATGGCGCAGCCTAGGCAAGTCGGGGGATGCTCCCGGGAGTACATATTGCAGCAGGTCCGTCACTGGTAAGAACAAAGTGTATTGCGCGCCTAAGACGACAAGTAGCAGAGAATGCCATGATTTTGAAGAGATGACTAGGCGAAGCCCCAGTTGATTCTGCAAAGCAAACCCGGAGGGAACCTGGTAAGGAGAACCCGAGAGAATAGCCTGACAAATCCCCAGCTTGAGGAAATTCCACGCAACCTTATTGCAGACAGAGTCATCACGTGGCCAAGGAGGCATCCATCATTCAAACCGCAGTCAATCAGTCACTGGATAAGACTCAGAAATGTTGACATGCAGGGGCACATATTTCGAAAAGTAGGAATGAATCCCAATTTTGTGTAACACACTCGCTTTGGGTTTGACTCTTTTGAGAGAGTATAAACATCACAAGGTGTGGAAAAGTGTATGGAAGCCCCTGCTGATAGAAAGACAGTGTTTGGCTCTATTTTCCTACGATGTGGAAAAAGAAGACTTGTCGAGACATTTGAAAACTTGTCTTATTCGTGATGATCACAAGGCTGCTTAAAACCCTTTATTGATGTTCGGGGTATCCAACCACCAAAGCTGATATGAACAAATATTATGATTAATCATGAGGAGAAAACCAACTGATATCGAGAATCAAACTCGGACGGATGGACAGTGTATAGGAATGGTCCTTGATGAGACCAGATTTTCTGAGATTTGTTTGTGATTTTGACCTGACCAATTATGGTTGCCTACGTTTCCCTCCTCGGGAGGAGCTCAGGTCGCCGTAGTTCGGGCTTATCCCGATTTGAAAAGAGTCTTCGAGGATTGAATATTTGAGGAACATGTCTCCTTGGAGTGTCGATGAAGGACACGTATGCGAAGTCCAAGTGGGATATCCACGGCAAGTGTTTGCGGAGGAGACATGAAATATGCTCACATGCAGTGTCGAATGAATGGATTAAATTTGCACAATCTTTGATGGATGATCTTTCGAACCGAGATGGATTTGACTCTGATTTAAGAAAGCAATGAAGCATTAATTTGATTTAGATCTCCATGGGGAATTACAACTTGTGAACCATTTATCATGGGAGGCCACATCCCTTTTACAATGGAAACTAGACAGAACTTACAACTGAACTAAACCTACTGCAAAGGGCTAGTTATGTCGCGTGACACAGGACCTGAGGGGTCAGTTGTGTCGCGTGACACAACGAGGCACCCTGCAGAGGTTTTACAAATGCTCAAATACAGAAACAAAAAGGACAAACAGATCCAATTGCAACAACCATTAAAATCAGAAACAACAAATAAAACATGAATCGACCAAGGGAGTGTGGATATGGGGAGATCCACACTCCCTTGGCAAATAAGCAACCAATATGATCCAAATCACATTATGAATTATCAATTAAACCAAGTTCAACAAGTTAAACAGAGAGATTGCGATTGTCACCTGATAATTAAAGCGGATGGAGCTTAATTATCAGGTGGAGGAACAAGAATTGTGTAATGGACAAAATATGATAGAGAGAAAGGGGAAGGGAATTGTTACCCTTGTAGATCCACCACCACTACACCAAGTTAGGTGCAGTAGCCTTCTGATCAGCTGCAGTACGTGAATTCGAGCACGGGAGGAACTTCTGGTCTTGGATCTTTAGTGGTGTGTGTGAGGATATGAGAGTAAATGGGTGAATTGGATGAGAAGGATTGAATTGGTGAGGGTTGGCAGGTGCTTTGTGTATGTATGGGGAGAGAGAGAGGTTTTCTGGCATAATTTGGGCAGAGTGACCTTAGGAGGTGGAAAAAGGGATCCTGAAATGAGAGGTGCAGGGTCTTATTTATAGCTGCTGATGATGGACACATTGTGTCGTATGACTTCCTGCGACCACTTTCCATGGCTCGAGTTGTCGCGTGACACAAGATGTCACTAACTGTTTATGGCACCAATTTTCTATTCTGGAACCTTCCAAGGTAATTCCTTAAAGGTCCAAAATGGTTTAATTCCCTGTAGGTCCTTCTACATGAAAAAATTACTTAACAGTACTTCCTTCGCGGGAAACTTATAAAAAGTTCTCGGGAGTATCGAAATGGACCAGGAATTTACCAAAACACCCCTAGTGCGATTTCATCATATTAAAATGCACCAAAAAAGGGTCGCGAATTGGATTGGCGTACTCACAAGGGTTTAATCTTATGGAGTGCTTTCGGAGTCTGTTGAAGAACTTTCTCAAATATGTCATGTGCTGCATGTCAGATCCTTTAGAGTGGATGATCATGTCATCGACATACACTTCGATTTCTTTGTGAATCATGTAATGGAAGAGAGAAGTTGCAGCCCGTTGATAAATAGGCCCAGCGTTCTTTAAACCGAATGGCATGACCGTGTAACAGTATGTCCCCCACGGAGGGGTGAAAGCGGTCTTGGCTTGATCTTCTTCGGACATCTTGATCTGATTGTATCCAACGAAACCATCCACGAAGGATTTTACTTCAAAATATTCCGTGGTGTCAACCAGCATGTCGATATTAGGCAGTGAGAAATCATCTTTAGGGCTGGCCTTGTTGTGATCACAAAAATCCACACAGCATCTAACCTTTCTATTGGCCTTGGTGACCGTTACAATGTTGGAGAGCCAGGTTGGGTACTCAATTACTCTGATGAAGCCGACGCGGAGCATCTTCTCAATTTCTTCTTTCACTTGCAGAGACCATTCTGGCTTGATCTTGTGCAGTTTCTGTTTGACAGGCTTGGATTCTGGACCAGAGGGATTCTGTTCTCCATAAGTGAGGGATCGAGTCCTGAGGCAAACACGTCAACATATTCTTTGAGGAGATCTGTTAGGGATTCTTTTTCTGCACCGACGAAGAAACTACCCACTTGTATCTCTTTAGGCTCTTGTACTGACCCCAGGTTCACTTTAGTCATAACCTCTTCGGCAGCTTGGGCCCGATTGTCCTCTTGGTCAACTACACGCTTGAGAACTTCTTTAATGTATTGTTCATTTAGTGTGTCTGCTTCTTTATCAAGTGAGTCATTATTAACTTTTTTAAAGTTGTTTGTTAACTTATCAGTTGTTAAAGTGGCAATGAGGGGATAATCCGAAAGGTCAAACTTTTCATTTAAGATGAACGGGAATACATTGTTGGCTATGTTATCATAGTCTTCCGGCGTGAGGCCATCAGACGACTCAGAGGACTGGACTTTGACTATGACAAACTCGGAGGGTTTGAGACTAGGTTTAGGGAGATATAGGTGCATGCCCAGTTTGTCTTCCATTTCTATCTGGCTTGCCCTTGGTCTGGTGAAAGTCACCCAGTTTTTCAGTGGCATTGCTGGATGCTTGGTGAGGGTTCGGGGATCGAGAGGCTTGGCTTCTGCTGCCCCGATCATGGAGATCATGCTGTTCTTGGAGCCCAGGTGAAATTACACGAGTTTCGCGCGCGGCAAAAGGCGGTTGTCTTTCGCGGGGTTGGGTGTTTGAGACCTCACTTTCGGGAAGGAGAGGAGTCGCCACGCGATTTTGTATTTTGAGCCCAAACGTTGAAAAATGGCTTTAGTGAAAATGGTGTCATTTTTATTGGTAGCAAAAACATAGGAAAAGGCTTTGAAAAGGGGTGTCATTTTTATTGGTAGCAAAAATGAGGAAAAGGATTTTTGAGTACCAGAGATTGTTAGGTTCGGAGGTCACGTTACGTTTCGGGAAGAGTATTTTGAGATCACCCGAAATGCCTCGTATGACGAGTCTTTCTACCTTTCTCAAAAATGTGTGCATGTGTGTGTGTGTGTTTGCATTTTTGATAATGGGGGCTTGAATGACAAGCTTAATCTTGGTTTGAATGTCAAACGTTAATTTTATGATTCCTTTTGGAAAAGGCGAGCGTTTGAATGACAAACATCGATTCTGGAGTTTTTTAGGAAAAAGTGATACGAGTGATGATTTTGAGCTTTTAACTTAAGTGTCAAATGTTGACTTTTAAGAAAAGATCATTTGAATGTCAAACGTCAGATTTTTGAGTTTGAAGATGATCGTTTGGATGCCAAACGTCATTTCGCGCATTTTTGAAAGAGAGTTCGAATGTCGAACTCCGGTTTTGAACCGGGCATTTCATTGTTAGCAATTTTACGGGAAAAAAGCATTAAATGAGATTTGAATGTCAAATGTCGGGTTTTGAGTTTGAAGATGATCGTTTGGATGCCAAACGTCATTACACGCGTTTTTGAAAGAGAGTTCGAATGTCGAACTACGGTTTTGAACCGGGCATTACATTGTTAGCGATTTTACGGGAAAAAAGCATTAAATGATATGCGATCAACGAATCGTTTTGCGACTCGGACTTTGATAAGTAAATACTATCACGAGCCAAACGGCTCGGACATGTAAATGACAGTATTTAAAGTGCGGTATCGACGGAATCAAACGACCCAGATTTTAAAAGTGCGTTAAGTAAATAGCATTCAATGGATCAAACGATCCAGACCGTTAAATGACTATCACGAACCAAACGGTTCGGACTATAAAGTTGCATGAAGTAAATGACGTTCAACGGATCGAACGATCCAGAATTGTAAATGACATGAAAAGTAAAAGAACAGGGCCGGAATGTCGTTTTAACCCGAGATTACTTCTCTTACGGGAAGAGAAGAGGATCCGGGACTAAAACGTATCGAACCCCGTTGACGGTGACGTCTACATTTCAACAACGTTTGACCGAGACGGTTATAGCGACTGGCGCATAAACCGAGATGGAACGAGTGTTTAGGGAGAGAGAGTGTTACCTATGGCTAGGGGTTGACTCTTTTGGCTCGAGAGGTGTATACGGGATACGATTTAGTGTTTGGGATGGTGTTTCGAGGTTGTTTGGTGTGTATTTGGTTGAAATACAAAGTTTTCACGTGAATCAAGGCAAAACGGGGCTCGGGAGAGGGTGAAACCAGTTTGGCCCGTGGCTGTGGGTGAAATGTGTTATGTTTTTCTTTTTTTTTTGAAATGTTGACAGCCCTCTGTATTATAGGGTAAAATTGCAAAAAAGTCCGGACGGACTTAACCTGAATTTCAGGGGGTTTTGGGGTATTTTTGAAATTGGAGGGACTTGCTGGCAACTCTGTTTTGCCTGAAAAAGAGTCCGAACGGACTTTGACATCATCCCAGGGGTATTTTGATCTTTTCACACTGAAATCTGATTGATGTTGACCAGAGGACTGTGGCATGCGTGCCACGTGCCCCTGTGACTCACCAGGGCATGGTTTTTTGTGCCACTATTCTCGGTTTTGTCCGTTTTTTAAATAACTGTCCGGAAAATGTCCGAAATGCCCCCGAAAAGTGACGGAAAGTGCATTTTTCCGGAAAAGTTGTACTTTTACATGCGATGACATGTGTTGAGTACGCTTCGACGTTGGGATGCATGGTGCAGTTCTGGGACGTCCTGTCGGCTTGAGAACGGGGAGCTTAACGGGGTCCAATTAACTTGGAGCGGGCCAGTTAACGGATTCCGGTTAACTTCTAACGAATTTTGGCAATCCGGATTTGGGTACTTACACCAGGTCAATCAGGTTTGGCACCTCCATGACTTCTTCGAAAAGATTCTATAGAGCGGGTCCATTGAGAGCATCATCCACGAATTCTGGCTCCTTCTGTTTTGGAGTTATTGTTTCGAATGTGGCCCTGGCGGCTGACCCAAATAGTCCGTTTCTCATGAAGAGTATCTCGAGCTGCTCTTCTATGTTTGGGATTCCTTTGAATGAGTAATCATGCTGAACTGTGGTGGCAATTAGTCCAGGTATAGCAGTGATGTTGAGGAATGCTCCCCTTATCGGATTAGATTTGAGTCCTCTGAAATGCTTGAGGTCATATGCCATCTTTCCCATCCTTTCTGTAGTCTCTGTACTGACTTTTCTTGTTTCTTTCTCATCTTGATCAGTTCCGCTGTCGGTTCCCTCAGTTCTGTTGTCGATTCCGCTGTCGGTTCCCCCAGTTCTGCTGTTGGTTCCGCTGTTGGTTCCCCCAGTTCTGATGTTGGTTCCGCTGTTGGTTCCCCCAGTTCTGCTGTCGGTTCCGCTGTCGGTTCCTCCAGTTTTGCAGTCGGTTTCGCTGTCGGTTCCCCCAGTTCTGCGGTCGGTTCCTTTGATGAAGTAGCGGGCGAGGTCGATACTGTAAGGTTGGAGGTTGGGTGTACCTTTCTAGGTTCCCCTTTTGCAGGCTGCTGCTTTAATGCTGGCGAGCCTTTTGTTTTCCCTGATGTCAGGTGGTGTTGGCACATAACCGAGCCCCTGGACTGTAGTGTGGTCCTTGACTTCGATGACTTGGTGTTGGCCTTGTAACCTTTTGCCGAGCCCCAGTCCTGAGATGAAGTTCATGAGTTTCATCATCTTCATGGCAGGAGGGATTTTATCCCAGAATAGTGGAAGGTCCACGCTGAATATTTGGATCTTGGAAGTCTCCAAGGTGAATCTAGTTAATGCCATATCATCATCATGCTTGATCTCTAACACTGGAATGCCGTTGGGGCAGGTCCCTTCGGTGGTGACGTTGTTGCCGTAGACTGTTGTCAGCTCATTGCCTTGCATAAACATGATACATTGGTGAAGATTGGATGCCACGTCGTTCATTTGATGCAGCCATGGTCGTCCCAGGATGGCTGTGAAAGTGATAGGAATGTCAAACACTTGGAATTCGGTAGGTATCATCCTTTTGCCGAACCAGTTGTTTAAAGTAGCAACCCCGAGAACTGTGCGGGAAGTAGAGTCATAGGCCTTGACAGTGTGGACTGAAGGCTTCAAATCTGTGGGCTTGATGTCAAGCAGGTCCATCATCTTGGCGGGCAAGACATTCATTTCGATACCTCCGTCTACCAGTACACGGGGAAGACGACGCTCGTCCAACTGAACTGTGATGTAGAGCGGCTCAATGTGATTAGCCACAAATTTTGGCAGGTCCAAATTTGTGAAGGTGATGATGTTTCCATAGTGGATGTTGCCGATCATCTGAATCACTTCTTCTGGAATTGCGTCCATGGGGACCATGGTATGGGCCAAACTTTCCTCTAGCTTGAGGTTGTGAGGGTATGAAGATGTGAACAGGGACTACAAGAAAATGTTCGCCTGGGTCTTCTTGAGTTGAGTGAGGATCGGTTCCTCCTTTCCGGAACTTGTTTCTCCGGGCAGACCGGGTTGCGGTTCTGGCTCTGTTGGCTTTTTGGTGGCCTTGGGTAGTAGCATATGAATTTGACCAGATAGGGTCAGAACGTTGATGTTAGGCTTGGTCCCCTTTGAACAGGTTGCTTTGAGCTGAGCCATAGTCAGAGGAGGATTTTTCGAAGCACCGGGCCATACGTCCTCTCTCAATTCGTTGACGGTTGATGTCTTTCTGAGGGCTTCAGCAGCTTTCCGTATTCTGTCCCAAGATACTGGTTTAGGTGCCTCTGCAGGGAGGGAGCCTATTGTTCGTCGCAGTTATTCGAACGTCAGTGCGCAGCAGTGGTTGCCAGGACTGAACTGTGTATTGCTGACCCTCCTGGGGAGGCTAGAGAGTTCTTAGTTCAGGCAAACTGTCTCTCTGATCTCTTCACAGTATACTTTATTTTTCTCCTTCTTGCTGAGCATGCTCATGGCATTTTGGAGTTGGGACAAGCAGTAGTCATGGTTTGCTAACTTTCCTCCACTTTTGGCCCAGACCAGCTCTCTTGCAGTGGAGCCTTTGTCGAGAGCTAGCGCTTGCGTTTCTTACCATTTGAGAATAGCCAGCGCTTCTTTGAACCTTATGCGGCAGTCTAGATAAACTTCCATGGGGGAGAGATTTCTCTTCTTCTTTAACTGAGTGGCGGGTACATCGGAAGGTGAGTATACGGCTTCCCGGATGTTTGCCCATGTGACTGGCTTTTGTCCCAGTTGATCATTTCTGTAAACGAATGCTGTAGTCTGTGGAATCTCCCTGAGCAGTTGTTGGAGATGTACTTCCATCTTTCTCTTCTTTTTTAATAGACCTTCCTCTTTCAGTTGGCCTTTTAACTTGAGAACGAAAATGATCCGCTCCCATCCTCCCAAGACCCTTGGGATTCCGGTTTTGTTGACTTCATGATCAGCTTGGAAGAGAATATTTTCATCGTCTTCGTCATCGCTTTCACAAAGGGCTTGCTTCTCTCGGGGAGATAAGCGCTTGTATTCCTCATCTTGCTGAGCTAGGTAATTATTGTGTTGTGCCATTCCATCTCATAGGTCGTTTGGACCGTTGACCACCCTCTCTTGCCAGAGGGGGTTTATTGAGAAGCGATGGTAATCCAGGAAGTTGCCGTGGGCAAAACCTTTGAGGTCGAATTGGTCTAGAGTGGCATCTAGCTTTCTGTCTAAAGCTGCTCGTGACGCTTTAAGGGCTTGGTCCCTGTGAGTCTTCTGAGCTTTGTTTTCATCCTAGAGGTGATTTTCTTGTGCAGCTAGTTCCAGAATGGATTTCCTTGCGAGAGCTAAGCAGTCTTCGTAGGTGCGTCCTGTCTGACAGGTGTCTAGAATTGTCATCACATCCAAATCTTCGAACGACGGAAACTCTTGGATTATATTGATGAAGGAAGTCGTGCTTGGACATTCCATGCGGCATTTTTTATTTCGGTCACCAAGAAGTTTGCCCATTTCTGCTTGATCAAACCAATGGGGGTATTGAATTCAGCAATGTTGATGGTCTCGTGATCTCGTTCGAGAGCCAAGTCTATCAGAGCTAGCAGCTTGCTGGCGGGATGTCTGGATCCGTGGCCGTGATGGCTGGGAACAGGGTTGAACTTGAGCATGTTGATGATAAGGCTCGCATCATGCTGAGGGGAAGGATGTTGACTGCCGATCCATTATTTACCAAGACTCCAGGGAGGGAGATAGTGTTGAGCCGAATAGTGATGTGCAGAGCTTCGTTGTGTCCCGAGGCCCCTTTCGGTAGGTCTTCGTCACAGAAGGTGAGTATGCTACCATACAGTCTGGAATCGTAGATCTGATCTCTTTCTGGAGAGGGAGAGTCATTGAGCCATCCATTTCTTGTCTTCCTCTTGAGAGGTAAAGGTTTTAGTGGTGCCTCGGGATTGTGTCGAGGTTGCTTGTGGCGGTGGCCGCCCTTGGTCAGCACGTTGATTGAGTGCGAGTGCCAAGTTGATTTTGACTTTCCTTTGCCGCCCCGTGCACTGAAGTTGGGCAAGTTGAACCTTGGCTGATCCTGCGGGGGATTAGGCTTCTGGCTGACAGTAAGGTTGCCAAGATTTGAGATATTTCGGTTTCCTGAGGCCTGAGCTTTGGTGTCAGCAGGATATTTCGACTTTCCCACCCCTGTCTGCACTGAAGCTGTGCTGCTTGAAGGAAGAGTGGACTTGCTGGAGTAGAGTATATGGTATTCGAACTTCCTGAATGGCTCTCCGAGTGTACCCACGCTGGTGTCTTCGGCTTCATATCTTTCTTTCAATTTCTGCTTAGAAGACTGCTTCTTCTGCTTTCTAGGAGAATCGCCTCTAATCATGTCCTGAAACTTGTATTCAAGGCATTTGGCGCAGTCATATACATCGTACCAGATGTGGACGTCTGATGAGGACTTGGCTGGAAGAGGCGGAAGGTGCATTACTTGCTTTTGTCGGCATTGACTGTAGGATTCTTCGGTTTATAGTTTTCAACAAGCTTGAGGAGGCCTTCTTTGATTAGTCCTTCCAGCATTTTACTCATAGGCATATCCAACTTGTTGAAGCGTATGAAAGGCTGCTTATTGGGAGAGTTGTTGCTTTGCAGGGCTGGGTTTTTGTTGCTTGACTGTTGTCCCTGATGGATGTAGTTGACAGAAGTATCTTTCCCTTTATCGGGGCCGGTGCAGGATTGAATGTAGTTGTTGGTCTGTATCTGTAAGATGAAACTGTAGCCAATTTTTCTTTGAGATCTTTCTCGAACTGTGAGCTGGCATTGACCATGGCTCGGAGATCCGAGAAGATGTGATGGCTGATAAGCGTTCTGATGGACGGCCTCAAACAGGACTTGAAGATCCGCATTTGTTCGTCTTTGGAGAGTGGCTCCCTGATTTCGATTAAAACGAAAGTACCGTCTGGTTGAGGGATAGTTGCTATACACCGTTCATTTAAAAGTTGTACCACCAAATTTTGCTGATCTTCTTTCTGCCTCTTGTGAACCTCACAGGCCCGAATGGCTTCTTCCAGTGTCATATCTGTTACCGATGGCGGGATTCCGTCCCCATCACAATTTCTCGGTGAGTCTGACATGTTGGAGAGTCTGGCTGAAGGAACTGAGGGAACCGAAGAAATGTCTGATGCGACCGTAACTGTAATTCTGGCAAGGCGCTGACCCGGAATTCTGAACCACTTTCTGCTCGCTGCAGGGAACGAAAGGCAGGGCTTAGGTTTCGAAAAGGGTATTTGGCTCAGGGTTTCGGGCTTGTGCAATGTGCAGTTACCGCTTAATGTTTACTTAAAACTCATTTTCTCAGAGTCCTAATTGGGTGGAAAAGATTGCATCTTCTTTTTCGCAACTAACCTAGGGCTTGAACCAGTGGATCCCGGCACTATGCTTATAAGCCCCTCATTTTTCACCTGTAAATCGTCTTCCCGGGATGGACAATCCCGAGCGAGGGTCCTATAAGGCAAGCGAGTTCCACCGACAAAGGAAAAAGTGAACTTAAGGCTAGCTAGTCATGTAAACTTTCAACGTATGTGACATGCGGGTCACGATCGAAGTCAACATCCTTAAGTTAAGGCAGAAATCGTGCCGAAATTTTGGCATGACCTCTCTTGACTCCCTTGCGCGAGGGGCCTTAGCTTTTGGCGTTGGCCAAGTTGTGGCTGACATGGTGCATATGTTGAGTGTTAAATGGCACGGTGTCACATTGAACCTTCAGGTATGTTTTTAGCGCAGCTCTGCGTCAATGTCAAGGCTGAAAAGCTAAGACTTCGTGTGATGACCCTAATCCTAGGTTCTATTTTGAGTCATGCTTAAGTATATATTTGGAGTGCATTTCATTCATTTATATGTTTTGCAATTTTTTGGTAGCCATTATATGTTAGTTAGTATTTTATAACTTATATGATATTTTAAATATATGAATAAAATAAAAATAATTATTTAATGTGTAAATGAAAATATTAGGAGAGAGTAGTGAATTGATAAAATGGGAAAAATTTAATTAAACATTTCAGGGTAACCTTGAGGTGCTTAGATGATTAGAGTATAACTCAAGGTTTTAGTTGTTGAAAGGGGTAAATAGGTGAAGGAGTTTAGGTGTAAGTAGTGAGGTTTATCCAAGGAAATGAATTGAGAAGCTTCATTTTAAGAAACTCCTTTCTTTCTTAGCTCAAGCCTTCTCCCAATTCCAAACCCTAACCTTTCTACTTAAAATTCCCTACAAAATTCTAGAAAAACCCTTTCAACGATCCGTTTGTTTCGTTGGGTTCGCGAGGAGAAGGGGAGCAAATCCATCCAATTAAAGTTTTCAAGTTTTTAAATTAATTTTAAGTAAGTTATTGTATTTTTCTGGAATTTCATGTTTCAATTAGTATAAATGTGGATAGTGTTGTTGTTTAATGGTAACATATGATTTTGGGTCATTTTTCTTGAAGTTTAAAATGGAAAAAATGATTTTTGGGTGTGTGTTGAAAGGGTGAGTTTGATTTTGGCTAGCTTGGAAAATGGTTTGGTGTGAGTTTAAATTGGTAAGAATGGCTTTGGTTATTTGAAAAGAGTTGAGGTCATTTTGGGATGCATGAACTGAACTTGGTGTTTTGGTAAGGTTTTGTGCTAGAAAAAATAAGCTTGGAAAGGTCCCATTTGGAGTTGCTGAAAATTCAGCTGATGTGCTGAATTCTGCTGTGGGCACGAGTCGTTCCATAGGGCACGAGTCTTGCCCTGCACTGTTTTTGTTGAACCATTTTCAAAACAAATTTAACCTATCTACCAAATGTATATTTTCACCAATTGAACACTACAATCAAAGTACAATGAATGAACAACAACATGATGTCTTAACATACCAATTGTGATAATTGGAAGATGTTTAAATGATTGGTTAAAGTTGGTTGGAACCAATGAACCTAACTTGTTTAATATCATTATACCATTGTTGATACATCCTTGAATGGCTATTATAAGTGTGTAGACAATATGTGTTACACCTTTTGCATTGTTTGACATCTTATAATGTGATTGATTAGGGTTTCCTACTTTGGAATCCTAAGTTTAATTGAGTTGGTTCAAGGATGGTTTAGCCTTAGTACTACTTTTAATTGATACTTGTTATCATGTTGCTATCATTTTGATATGCTATATTGGTATGGTTCCCTAGTTTGGAATCATCTATTGGTTGTTTAAGCAAGTAGTGATTATTGTGCTTATATTTGAAAGTCCAGCTGGTACTTGTTTCTTGGGCAGTGTTAGCCGAGTTCGTTATAATCCATACACTGGTTCCCTGTTTGCCCTTCCATTGTCTATGGTTTGGGGGTAGTGAACTAGCTCAAGGGTAGTCTAGTTGCACTATTGGGTATGACTTTGTGTCATAGTCCCGTTTGTTGTTACTGTGATTGGGTTCCGGAACCGCTTCTTAAGCTGCTGTTGCTGATCGGATCGTGATTTCCTTTTGAGGATGAAACCTTGGCTCAGTATCCTTCTAAGTGTTACATTATTGCACTTATGTGTTATATGTATATACATCTTTCTTTGTATTATAAGAATGTGATATATATATATATATATATTATATATATATATATATATATATATATATATGAATTGTTGTTATATGCTTCCTAATGTGATTGCATATCATATTGTTGCATATATAATAACTTGCTGAGATTTTTCTCACCCCGTCCTTTTTATTGCTTTCATAGATAGAGCCAAGCCAGGGGATAGGGCACGTTGAGCATCAAGAGGGCGCCTAGTGGGGATTTTGTTGAGGAAGGTATTTGGTAATTATACATTATGTAAATGTATAACCTTGGGTAGTATTCCTAGACTTGATGTTGTCCCTATTTTGCAAAGTTATAAGGATTGTAAATATTTTTCATTTTGGGAACTATGTTCCTTGGTTTGTAAATAAGTTGTGTTTTGTTTGTAAATGGAATGAATGTGGTGTGAATTAGTTTTTGAAGTTAAATGGTTTTACCTTTAATAGTAAGTTAGGAAAGTTTTCTTAATGTTAAACAGGTTTTGAAAGTGATAACTTTTAGAAAGTACATTTTGAAATTTTTTCTTTAAATGGCATCTTCAAAACGTGTCCTGACGTGGGGCAAAGTAGGACCTTGGTTCGGGGCGCGTCAGTTGGTATCAGAGCCTTAGGCTTAGATAGTCTAGAGTGACTATATAACCTAGGAGGGTAGTATGGATTGAGTAAGTGACGTTAAATGTTTTATGCAGGTACTCATTTGCTATGGCAGGAGCAGAAGGAGATCCGACCGGACCTTTAGGTCGGGGAAATGTAAGGGAGGAGACCCGAGATATGTTCCAAGGAATGTTAGAAGCAGCTATGAAGGCCATGAATGACCAAAGACAGCAAGGAGAGCAAGCAGTGCCCAGGGTGGGATTGGATCAGTTCTTGAAGTTGAAACCTATCGGTTATGATGGGGAGCCGGATGTGACAAAGGCGGAAAGATAGATTGAGGCTATGTAAAAGATCTTTAAGGTGTTGAGATGTATCGAGGATGAACAAGTCAAGTTTGCAGCTTACAAGTTTTCGGGTGCGCCTGAACATTGGTGGAGAACTTTAAAGGCAAGTTGGGACGAGGCCCATGTTCCTTACACATGGGAGAATTTTGTAAGGAAATTCAAAGAATATTTTATTCCAACCGTGGATAGAGACAAGAAAGAGATAGAGTTTCTTAATCTGGAGCAGAATATGATAACCGTGGTGCAGTATGTGGCTAAGTTCATGGAGTTATCAAGGTATTGCACTCATTTAGTGTCAACCGAGGAGAGGAAGGCCATGAGGTTTGTTAGGGGTTTGAAGACAGTGATCCAGACGCCGTTAGTGGCCCACAAGTTTCAAAGTTTCAAGATGCCGTGGAACGAGCATATCATGTGGAGCACGACATCGAAGAACATAAGAGGAAATCGGAAGGGGTTAGTACAGGAAGGCAAGGAGGACAAAGTAGACCACAACAATAAGGTCGGGATAATCGAGGAGGGCAAGGATCAACATTTCCGTTTAGAGGGCAGCCGCAAGGTCAGTCTGGTGTTCGAAGGCAGTGTTTTAATCTGGGGAATGCACCAAAGAAAGTTTGTACTTATTGTTAGAAGGAGGGGCACGTAGAGGAACATTATTGGAAGAAACAAGGGAAATGTTTGATTTGTGGGCAGTCGGGGCATTTTCTGAAAGATTGTACCAATCCAAAGAAGCAAGCATCCGCTAGTGGTGCCGGGAGATCTCAAGGACAGAAGAGGGATTCTTCAGGAAGGCCTAAAGTTCAGGGTCGGGTCTTAGCGGTGAATCAACAGCAAGCAACAGATTCATCCAACGTCATTGGAGGTACTATTTCTATAGAAAGTATGAGAGCACGTGCACTTATAGACCCTGGCTCATCCCATTCTTATGTGTCCATGCATTTTGCATCGCAATTGCATGTTTCTGTTGAGTCTATGCCTTATGTGCTAGAAGTATCCACTCTGATGGGAGAGTGTTTGGTAACTGATGAGGTGTTACGTGCCTGTGATGTGCATATTTGTGATCATGTGTTACCTGCTGATTTGGTAGTGTTACCTATGCATGATTTTGATGTTATTTTGGGTATGGATTGGCTAAGCAAATACAATGCTTTAGTCGATTGTCATAAGAAGGTTGTTACCTTTTCAATCCCGAATATGCCTAAGTTTGTTTTTGAGGCTATTCCTTCAGTTGGGACTATTCGTGTCATTTCTTATGTGAAAGCTAGGAAGTTATTGCTTCAGGGTTGTACGGGATTCTTAGCTATTGTCCTTGATACTACTAAGGTGTTGCCTGTATTTGGGGAGGTACCAATAGATAAAGAATTTTCGAATGTGTTCTCTTCTGAATATGGGATACCTCCGGATAGGGAGATAGAGTTTGGGATATATTTGATACCGGGTACAATTCCAATATCCAAGGCACCTTATAAAATGGCCCCAGCTGAATTGAAAGAGTTGAAGGCTCAGTTGCAGGAATTTCTTGATCGGGGGTTCATCCGACCGAGTGTCTCGCCGTGGGGAGCTACGGTATTATTTGTTAGGAAGAAAGATGGGTCATTGAGATTGTGCATTGATTATCGGCAGTTGAACCAAGTAACGGGGAAGAATAAATACCCTCTACCTCATATTGATGACTTATTTGATCAATTGCAAGGTGCGACAGTCTTTTCAAAGCTTGACTTGAGAAGCGGGTACCATCAGTTGAAGGTTCGTCCAGAGGATGTTTCCAAGACTGCTTTTTGTACTCGGTATGGTCATTTTGATTTCCTGGTCATGCCTTTTGGGTTAACGAATGCTCCAGCTGTTTTCATGGATTTGATGAATCGGGTTTTCAAACCCTATCTTGATACTTTCGTTGTGGTGTTTATTGATGATATTTTAGTCTATTCTAAGTCTCGAGAGAAGCATGAACAACACTTGCGAATGGTGTTAAAGTTCTACGAGATAAGAAGTTATTTGCCAAGTTCAGTAAGTGTGCATTTTGGCTTGAGGAGGTTTCTTTCTTAGGCCATGTTGTGTTAAAGAACGGAATTTCAGTTGATCCTTCCAAGATTGAAGCCGTGGTTAGTTGGAAGAGGCCGGAATCAGTTACCGAGATTCGGAGTTTTCTGGGGTTAGCCAGGTATTATAGAAGATTCATAAAAGGGTTTTCAAAGATTGCTACTCAGTTGACTCAGTTGACTCGGAAGAATATACCGTTTGTGTGGAATGAGAAGTGTCAAGCTAGTTTCGAGGAACTGAAGAAGAGGTTGACCTCGACACCTGTCCTTGTTTTGCCAAATGGAAATGATGGGTTGGTGATATATTTTGATGCTTCGAAGGAAGGTTTGGGGTGTGTATTGATGCAAAATGGGAAAGTTATTGCTTATGCCTCGAGGAAGTTGACTCTGTGTGAGCAGAATTATCCGACTCATGATATGGAGCTTGTAGCTATCGTTTTCTCCTTGCACAAATGGAAACATTACCTCTACGGAGCGAAGTTTGAAATCTTCACGGATCATAAAAGCTTGAAGTACCTTTTCTTGCAAAAGGAGTTGAACAATTGGCAGCGAAGATGGATGGAACTTTTGAAGGATTATGATTGTACTATTTCCTATCACCCAGGCAAAGCAAATGTGGTGGCGGATGCTATCAGTAGGAAATCGTATGTTGCCTCATTGATGGTTTGGGAATGGAAAATGTTGGAGGATGCTCGAGATTGGTGTCCCCGAGAGTCAAGGCATGGAGCTATCTTTGCAAGCATGAGTGCCTTACCAATCTTGATTCAACAAATAAAGGAGGGTCAAAAGGGTGATTTAGAGTTGAAGAAAGTTGTGGATTAGATCGTGGATGGAAAATTTAAGGAGTTCTCCCTTAGTCCCAATGGAGTGTTGACATTTAGAGGCCGATTGTGTGTGCCAAATATTGAGGAGGTGAAGCGCCAAGTTCTAGATGAAGGCCATAAGTCCAAGTATACCATTCACCCCGGGAGTAAGAAGATGTATCAAAATTTGAAGAAACACTTTTGGTGGAATAAAATGAAGAGGGAAATAGCAGATTATGTATCGAAGTGTTTGACGCGTCAGCAAGTGAAAGCGAAACATCAAAGACCCGCCGGGTTGCTTCAGCCGTTAGAGATTCCGAAATGGAAGTGGGAGCTTATTACAATGGATTTTGTCACGGGATTGCCTCGTACGAGTAGGAAGCAATACACAGATTGGGTGATCGTGGACAGATTGACGATGTCCGCTCATTTCCTACCTATCGACATTAGCTATTCAATGGAGAGGCTTGCGAAATTATATATTCACGATATAGTAAGATTGCATGAGGTTCCGGTTAGCATTGTGTCAGATCGTGATCCTCGATTTACTTCCAGATTTTGGCAAGCGTTGGAAAAGGCTTTGGGGTCAGAGTTGAGATTCAGTACGGCATTCCATCCTCAGACGGATGGCCAATCCGAGAGAACCATTCAGATTCTTGAAGATATGTTACCGGATTGTTCAGTCGATTTCTCGGACTCTTGGGATGTTCATTTGCCTCTTGTTGAATTTTATTACAACAATAGCTATCAGTCGAGTATTGAGATGGCCCCTTAGGAAGCCTTGTATGGGAGGAAGTGTAGATCTCCGATTTATTGGGATGAAGTTGTGGAAGCTAAGATTTGGGGTATTGATATGGTTTGGGATTCAGTTGAGAAAGTCAAGCTTATTCGAAACCGATTGATTACGGCCCAGAGTAGACAGAAAAGCTATGAGGATCAGAGGCGGCGAGATCTTGAGTTTCAGAAGGGAGACTTTGTATTCCTACGAGTGTCACCTGAAGTGGGGATTAAGAGGTATGGTAAGAAGGGTAAGATAGCCCCGAGGTTCGTAGGTCCTTTTGAGATTTTAGAAAGAGTGGGAAATCTTGCTTATCGTATTGCTTTACCTTCATCTCTTGGGAAAGTGCATAGTGTGTTCCATGTTTCAATGCTTAAGATGTATGTATATGATCCTTCACATTTGTTGCCTAGGATTCCCGAGGATATAGAGCCGGATATATCTTATGGAGAGCAGACGATTCAAGTTATTAGTACCAAGGTGCAAGAACTGAGAAATAAGAGTATTCCTCTTGTGAGAGTTGATTGGAGGAACCAGGATGTGGAAGAGTCAACTTGGGAGCTCCGAAAAGAGATGGAGAGGAAATACCCTTGGTTATTTGACCTTGTAGGTAAGTGAGCTAAAATTCAGGTCAAATTTCTTTTAGGGAGAGTGAATGTCACGACCCTATTCCTAGGTTCTATTTTGAGTCATGCTTAAGTATATATTTGGAGTGCATTTCATTCATTTATATGTTTTGCAATTTTTTGGTAGCCATTATATGTTAGTTAGTATTTTATAACTTATATGCTATTTTAAATATATGAATAAAATAAAAATAATTATTTAATGTGTAAATGAAAATATTAGGAGAGTAGTGAATTGATAAAATGGGAAAAATTTAATTAAACATTTTAGGATAACCTTGAGGTGCTTAGATGATTAGAGTATAACTCAAGGTTTTAGTTGTTGAAAGGGGTAAATAGGTGAAGGAGGTTAGGTGTGAGTAGTGAGGATTATCCACGGAAATGAATTGAGAAGATTCATTTTAAGAAAATCCTTTCCTTCTCAGCTCAAGCCTTGTCCCGATTCCAAACCCTAACCTTTCTACTTAAAATTCCCTATAAAATTATAGAAAAATCCTTTCAACGATCCGTTCTTTTTGTTGTGTTCGGGAGGAGAAGGGGAGCAAATCCATCCAATTAAAGTTTTCAAGTTTTTAAATTAATTTCAAGTAAGTTATTGTATTTTTCTGGAATTTCATGTTTCATTTAGTATAAATGTGGATAGTGTTGTTGTTTAATGGTAACATATGATTTTGGGTCATTTTCTTGAAGTTCAAAATGGAAAAAAATGATTTTTGGGTATGTGTTGAAAGGGTGAGTTTGATTTTGGCTAGCTTGGAAAATGGTTTGGTGTGAGTTTAAATTGGTAAGAATGGCTTTGGTTATTTGAAAAGAGTTGAGGTCATTTTTGGATGCATGAACTGAACTTGGTGTTTTGGTAAGGTTTTTTGTTAGAAAAAATAAGCTTGGAAAGGTCCCATTTGGAGTTGCTGAAAATTCAGCTGATGTGATGAATTCTGCTGAGGGCACGAGTCGTGCCACACTTGAAGTCGTTCCCACGAGTCATGGATTTGGTTCCAATCGTGCTGGATTTAAGTGGCACGAGTCGTGCAATAGGGCACGAGTCGTGACCTGCACTGTTTCTGCTGAACCATTTTCAAAGCAAATTTACCCTATCTACCAAATGTATATTTTCATCAATTGAACACTACAATCAAAGTACAATGTATGAACAACAACATGATGTCTTAATATACCAATTGTGATAATTGGAAGATGTTAAAATGATTGGTTAAAGTAGGTTGGAACCATTGAACCTAATTTGCTTAATATCATTATACCATTGTTGATACATCCTTGAATGGCTATTATAAGTGTGTAGACCTTATATGTTACACCTTTTGCATTGTTTGACATCTTATAATGTGATTGATTAGGGTTCCCTACTTTAGAATCCTAAGTTTAATTGAGTTGGTTCAAGGATGGTTTAGCCTTAGTGCTACTTTTAATTGATACTTGTTATCATGTTGCTCTCATTTTAATATGCTCTATTGGTATGGTTCCCTAGTTTGGAATCATCCATTGGTTGTTTAAGCAAGTAGTGGTTACTGTGCTTATATTTGAAAGTCAGCTGGTACTTGTTTGTTGGGCTGTGTTATGGGATTATAATGGCTCCCGAGCTGAGTTCGTTATAATCCATACACTGCTTCCCTGTTTGCCCTGCCATTGGCCATAGTTTGGGGGTAGTGAACTAGCTCAAGGGTAGTCTAGTTGCACTATTGGGTATGAATTTGTGTCATAGTCCCGTTTGTTGTTACTGTGATTGGGTTCCAGAACCGATTCTTCAGCTGTTGTTGCTGCTCGGATCGTGATATCCTTTTGAGGATGAAACCTTGGCTAAGTATCCTTCTAAGTGTTACATTATTGCACTTATGTGTTATATGTATATATATATTTCTTTGTGTTATAAGAATGTGATATATATATATATATATATATATATATATATATATATATATATATATATATATATATATATATATATATATATATATGAATTATTGTTATATGCTTCCTAATGTGATTGCATAACATATTGTTGCATATATAATAACTTGCTGAGATTTTTCTCACCCCGTCCTTTTTATTGCTTTCTTAGATAGAGCCGAGCCAAGGGCTAGGGCATGTTGAGCACCGAGAGGGCACATAGTGGGGATTTTGTTGAGAAAGGTATTTGGTAAGGATACATTATGTAAATGTATAACCTTGGGTAGTATTCCTAGACTTGATGTTATCCCTATTTTGCAAAGTTATAAGGATTGTAAATATTTTTTCATTTTGGAAACTATGTTCCTTGGTTTGTAAATAAGTTGTGTGTGGTTTGTTAATGGTTTGAATGTGGCGTGAGTAGTTTTTGAAGTTAAATGGTATTATCTTTAATGGTAAGTTAGGAAAGTTTTCTTATCGTTAAACAGGTTTTGAAAGTGATAACTTTTAGAAAGGACATTTCGAAAGTTTTTTTAAAATGGCATCTTTAGAACGTGTCCCGACGTGGGGCCAAGTAGGACCTCGGTTCGGGGCGCGTCACTTCGGTTTGAGAACGACCTTCGATCTCAACTTTTAAGTTTGACTTGTGAGGGAGATCGGCGTAAAAGCATACACTTAGGCTTTATGACACGAACTAAGCCAAAAACCAACCAAGGTCTTGGACGAAGTGTGACACAAAGATTGCATGGATTACGCGGGCTAGGATGGGCTATTTGGGATGACCCCATGCACGCTCGAAAGGTGTCTGGCAGACCAATCAAGCTGCAACTGAACGGTCACCCCGGGTTGAGGGTTGTAGTGTGTAGTGTACCAAGACAGCAAGTGCACGTAGCGTGCTGTGTACCGAGGCAGCAGTGCAAGTAGTGTGTGGTCACTAAATTTTTTTTTCTGAGTAAAATAGAGATTTTCAGAATGCGTTATAAAGAATTTATGCACAGCTCAAAATATTGTACAAAATTCAAATATGAACGGAAATGCACGAACATGTTATGATTTTGAACGAGATGAAAATGCAACATCTTTTTTTTTTTAAAAACAGTCCAATGTTTTGAAATTGGAGCTGTTTGAAATTTACTTTTTGAAAATAAAAGCGAAGTGACCCGAAGTACGGAGAAAACACACACGCACACAAAACGAGGAAGGGTAAACGAATGTTTGACCCACTGAATGTTTTTAAAACAAAGGCAGTTTTGAAAAGTATGTTACGTCCCTAGCAGAGTCGCCAACTGAAATTAACAGGATCGCGCGCCGGGGAACGCGGCGAGCGGCTTTTGCGGGGAAAACTTGGGACCTCGCTGGCAAGAGAGAGAAAAGGAGAGTGGCCATGCCATTTTGTATTATGAGCCCAAACTTTGAAAATGGCTGGTTTGAAAGAGGAGGTCGTTTTGATTGGTAGCCAAAACATGGAAAAGGCTTTTAAAAGGGGACGTTTTGATTGGTAGCCAAAACTTGAAAAAAGGCTTTTAAAAGGGGACATTTTGATTGGTAGCCAAAACTTGGAAAAGGCTTTTAGGACCAGAGATTGTTAGATTCGGAGGTCACGTTACGTTTCGGGAAGAGTATATTGAGATCACCTGAAATGCCTCGTATGACGAGTCTTTCTACCTTTCTCGAAATTGTGTGTGTGTGTTGCATTTTGAATAGGGAGTTTGAATGACAAGCTTTAATCTTGGTTTGAATGAAAAACGTTGATTTGTGGAAAAAACGAGCGTTTGAATGACAAACGTCGGTTTTTGAGTTTGAAAAGGGGTTCGAATGACGAACTTAAATCTTTAGTTTAAATGACAAACATTTATTTTTGGTAAAAGAGCGTTTGAATGTCAAACGTCGGGTTTTGAGTCGGAAAAGAGCGTTTGAATGTCAAACGTCGATTTTGAGTTGTTTTTGAAAATGGAGTTCGAATGACGAAATTAAATCTTTAGTTTGAATGACAAACGTTAATTTTTGGTAAAAGAGCGTTTGAATGTCAAACGTCGAGTTTTTACGTTGTTTTGAAAAGGAGTTCGAATGACAAACTTAAATCTTTAATTTGAATGACAAACATTGATTTTTGGTAAAAGAGCGTTTGAATGTCAAACGTCGAGTTTTTACGTTGTTTTGAAAAGGAGTTCGAATGACGAACTTAAATCTTTAGTTTGAATGAAAAACGTTGATTTTGGTAAAAGAGCGTTTGAATGTCAAACGTCGAGTTTTTATGTTGTTTTGAAAGGAGTTCGAATGACGAACTTCGGTTTTGAACCGGGCATTGTATTGTTACCAATTTTATGAAAAAAGGTGATAAATGATATGCGATCAACGAGTCATTTTGTGTCTCGAACATTAATAAGTAAATACTATCACAAGCCAAATGGCTCGGACTTGTAAATGACAGTATTGAAAGTGCGGTATCGACGGAATCGAACGATCCGGACTGTAAAGATATGATTGACGAGCCAAACGGCTCGGATTTGTAAAGGTGCGTAAAGTAATAAGAGATATCAATGGATCAAACGATCCGGACTTTGTAAATGACAACCACAAGCCAAACGGTTCGGACAGTAAAGAGCGAATCAACGGATCGAACGATCCGGACTATAAATGACAGAAACGTAAAAATGGGACTGGAACTCCGTTTTAACTCGAAATTACTTCTCTTACGGGAGAGAAGATGATTAGGTACTTAAATGTGTGGTCGCCTGAAAAATTTGCTTTTCGATAATGAAAAAGGAGTCGCCACGCCATGTTTTAAGGTACACTTTGAAAAACCTTTGAAAGAGAAAATGGGTCTGGGGGTCAGGTTACGTGTTGGGAAGAATCGAGAGTTCACCCAACACGCCTCATCCGTGGATGAGTCTTTCTAATTAAACATCCAAATAATCAAAATACGTGTGCAAACAATGATGATGAACAAATGTGATGAACCATGTTGATTTGAACTGAGATCTTACAACTTGTGAGCCATTTGGTTAGGGAGGCCACGTCCCAATTACAACAGATCAGAATAGATTACAAAGGAAATGGTTCCCTGCAAATGGACAAGATGTGTCGCATGACGCATAGCATGCCTAGCTAGATGTGTCGCGTGACACAAGATCTAACCAGACACGATGTGTCGCGTGACACATGGTGTCCATCTACAGAGACTTACAGATTTGAATACAGAAGCACCAACAATCAAAACAAATCCAATTACTTAATCAATTCAGCTTCGAAATGGACAATTAACAACAATTCAACCAAGGGGGTGTGGATATGGGTAGATCCACACTCCCTTGGGAATACAATACCAATTCCAACTATAATCAAACCATGAGCATTCAATTATACAAACCAACGATGTTAAACAGAGATTGGTGATTGGGGTTCAGAATCCAAGACATGGAGTCTGACATCAAACCCAAGGATGATAAAAGGATGGAATTATGAAAGTAGCAAGGTAAGAGAGAGAGAGAGAGAGAGAGAGAGAGATGGAATTGAGGGGTTACCCTTGATGATTCCACGAATCCTATACCAAGGCTAGTATAGAACCCTTCTACAATTGCTTCTGGAACTAGTTGAAACGAGGAGAGGTGGCTGAAGGTGGATCCAAGTATTGGTGGGTGAATTGGATTGAATTGGGGGGAATTGAAGGTGGATTTGGGTAGGAGAGAGAGAGGTGTGTTTTCAGTGTGTGTGTGTTATGCTCCTATTTTGGCAGAGTAACAGTATGTGAAAGTTGGGATCCATTTCTGAGAGGGGTAGGGTCTTATTTATAGGCTGTAGTTGATGGTCACAAGGTGTCGCACGACCTTCGGTAACCATTTTCCAAGCCTCGATTTGTCGCGTGACACAAGGTGTCACCAACTGCTTTTGGCACCAAAACCAGGTTCTGGAACATTCTGGGATAATACACAAAAGGTCCAAAACAGGATTATTCCCTGTAGGTCCTTTAGCACGAGCAATGTACTAAAAAGTACTTCCTTCGGGAGAAACTTATGGAATGTTTCTGGAAGTCTCGGAATGGACCGGAAATTTACCAAAATGCCCCTTAATGTGATTTTATCTTATTACAATGAACCGAAAAGGGTAGCGAATTGGATTGGCGTACTTACAGAGCCCCTCAACAACGTCACTTATGGAAGAAGTGAGGTTCTCAATAAAATAAGATTCAATCCCAATAAGTGGCTAGGGATATGGCGGAGGGCTGGACAATGATCTGGGAGATCAGATGGATGGACCTTTGGAAAAAGGATTCCTACGTATCCCTAGTAGGGAATCAAGCCAAATTGTAGTTCGGACTATTCGGAGGTGTCTGACCCAAAGAGACTATTAGGAGGTACCTGAACCCGATGGAAGACTGTTAGGAGGCATCTCAACCCGATGGAAGACTGTTGGGAGGCATCTGAACCCGATGGAAGACTGTTAGGAGGCCTCTGAACCCGGTGGAAGACTGTTAGGAGGAGTCTGAACCCGATGGAAGGCTGTTAGGAGGCGTCTAAACCCGATGGAAGACTGTTGGGAGGCATCTGAACCCGATGGAAGATTGTTGGGAGGCATCTGAACCCGAAGGAAGACTGTTGGGAACCTGATGGAAGACTGTTGGGAGGCATCTGAACCCGATGGAAGACTGTTGGGAACCTCCTAGCGAACGATGGAAAGATGTTGGGAGCGTCGAACCAGGCGGATAGGCTTGCCTGGGAGGCATCGAACCCGATGGAAAACATTGGGAGGCTGTCGAACCGATGGAAGAGCGTGTTAGGGGTCTGGAGCCGGTGGAAGAGCTGTTGGGAGCGTCTGACGAGCCGGTGGAGAAGGCGGTAGGAGGTGTATAGCCGATGTAAGGATGACCGCTACAGGAGGCGTCACGAACCCGTTTGTGCGAGATGACCTAAAGAATATGATTTTTCAAGAATATCAGACATGATGATTTGACAATTTTAACGAGATATGGTTTAGCCACATGGAATCTTTGTGCTTACTATAGTCACGGAGGACTGATGCTACGGCGTAATTGGCGAAGGTTGCATGCTACCGAAGGAAGCGATGCTACGTGCGGCGATTGTGGCTACCGGAGGGTCTCATGCCATTGCTGATCGTGGAAGGTTGTAGCTGCCGGAGGGACTGATGCTACCACTGTTGATGAATTGCTGGTTTGCCGGGTGCGGGACGGTCTTTGTTGATGGTTGGCTGACTTTTGGAGTCATGAACTTTGCTTGATGGGACGAGGATTTTGTTTGCTAGGAAACAGATTTTTGCTGATGCTTTGGTAGCGGGGCCAATGATCTTGATGCACATTGTTGGGGAGACTGATAGATTTGGATTCTTTGTCTCAGTTTTGCTTCGAGGGGCAGTCCTCGAGATTTGATGATGCTCAGTTGATTATTGTACCTGCAGGGGAAACAACACTCCAAGCACTACATATGACTATGCTACTCTGTTAGCAAAGATTAAACTATGTTAGCTTGTTTGCATGAATCCATCCGCTCCAGGAACGGGATGATGATTGGATGAAAGAAATGTGATTATTGTATTGAAGGGTCAGCTTTGCCGGGCTTGTACATAAGATGGTGGAGCTGTATCGGGTGAGTGTGTATAGTGATACATATGGTGGGGTGACCCTCTCCCGTGCATTTACATGTGAATGTGTGTGAGGATGGGAGGTGTATTGCAGTGACGGCGAGTCGGAGAGCGCCTTGGGGGCAGATTTGCAGGAATTTTGATGATGTCGGATGTTGACCAGATGTGTCGCCTGACATGCCATGCCTGCTGGGAAAGTTGTGTCGCACAACTGGATGAAGCTCGTAACAGGTCCCTTTTTAAATCAGCCCAGGATTCATTTGTAGACATTGCCCTTTTAGTAGGAGAAAACTGGCAGCCCCAGCTTGACAGACAGGTGATTTATTTAACAAAGACTGGTACATTCAACTGCAATGGAGCATTATAGCGGAGAAGTTGCTTCCCGGGGACATCAATTTCATCAAGATTTTGTTGAAGTTTCGCGATTTCATCAGAAGCATCATAGGCAAGTTATTGACAAGCTGTACAACATGCCATGCATTTGGCCCTTGAAAGACTGGAGGATTGACTGGGATTTGCTCCAGGCTGCTTCCTGCTTTTTGGATTCGAAGTGGAATGTCTTTACTTTGTCATACAATGATCTGACGCCAACTATGTAGGACTTCAGGGCATTGACAGGCCTGAGCGAGGCAACGACTGTAGCATTTTCCCGGGACGGAAGGTCAATCATAGAGCAATTATCAGCTTTTCTGAGTTGGCCAGCAGATCAGGTAGTACCCATGATTCTTGATGATGGGACTGTGGACTTGACTCGGAAAGCCAGATTACGCCTTTCTAGTCCTGAGCTGTTTGATCTTTCTTCATCTTTGGACATATTAATGCTGCTCACCCTGTCGGCTTACTATTTCTGTGGATATACCGGAGTCTGTCCAGGTTCATTGCTGGAGATTGTCAGGCAAATCAGGGGTGACCGAGGTGTAGACCTTTGTCAAATCTGGTCCGCCCAAGGGGAGATGGATATTGTACCGTGCTATTGGCCGAGACCTACCATAGCATTGACAGGCTAGCAGGAGGATCAGATTTCATGGGTGCAGGCAGCCCCACTTTATTATCTTTGTGGCTCTCTAAGAGGTTGCGCTTGATTGGGCCATTACATGAGGGTCGGACGGCGATTCCTTGGGTGACCAGGCCACGTAGGCTGCTGAGAGATGCGGCCGCTGACAGCTGGGAGATGAGATTGACGCGGTACGGGACTGCTGATCTGAGCTTTTGGATTCCAGCGTGGGGGCTACAGACCATGAGAGACATTTAGGATGGGTCAGTGGTAGTCAGGCTGCCAGGATTGTATGTATCTTCGTTCTGTATCCCATCATTGGTGAGCAGGCAGTATGGGTACCCTCAACATATTGTCCGGGCTTTGAGAGAGACGCTGACGACTGATGCTGTTTCGATGGACATGACCGAGCCCTGGACTGTGCAGTTTTTCAGCAGATCCTTTCTGGAGATTTTCTTTCCCACTCGAACACTTCTTCAAAAGTTCAGAGGGATTACATTCTTGACCACAGAGTATTTGATCTGGTATGAGGAGCAACAGGGTCCTGTGCAGTTGACAATAGAGGCTCACCGTCAAGAATACTTTGGAGCAAACTACCCGACCAGCCGGTCTTTTAGAGATACAGAGGCCCGGGGGAACCCAGATGATGCTACCGGCGATGTTGCTGAGGACTATCGGAGGCAAGAGATCCGGAGAGCTTCTATGAGGGATGATCCAGAGGTGATAGCTCACAAAGAGGCCTTGAGGCAAGAGAGGATTGCTAGGGCAGCTTTGAGGGAGACTGGTCTGATCGAGCCACCGGCACGCATTATACCCGAGCTAGGACGAGCTCAAATCGACTTATTTGACATTCCTAGGCCAAGGACCTCCCGGGGATCGAGGAAAAGGAAGAATAAAGATGCAAGTTCGGGAGCGGGAACCAGCTCCTAGACGCTTTATCTGGGAGATAGGAGACTCTTTTGTTTGTATTTTGAGGAAGAGATTTATTATATGGAACATGAGTATCCCTTGATTACTTATTGCAGACAAAATAGATGTTAGAATTTCGAAAATTTATTGCCCTTTATTCGCAGCAGGTTATATGAGTCGAAAGCAGGCCGTGCTTGAACTCATCAAAAAGAATATTAACATATAATGAATCTTTGAAAAGCTTTGAAACCGTAATCAAAACACATTTTGGCAAGATTTGAGATTTTGCAGCATTTTAGACCGAACCACGAGTGGTTCCCTACGTTCCCCTTTTACAAAGAGAACTAAGGGGCTCAGGTCTCCGTAGTTCGAATCAATTAACTTTTGTGTTTAAGAAAGGGAAGACGGAAGGGGGACATGGTGCAACCCTATTTTTTACCTAGACCGCCCATTTTTAGGGTTTTCAGTCTAGTTGGGTATATTCTTTTAGCACCGGGCGCGTCCTTTATTTTTGCATGGACTGCCTTTTGAGAGGTTTTCAGTCTCATCTGGAACGATTTTATTGTGCCTTTATTTTCATTTATTTTTTTTCTTTTTTCTTTTTTTTTATACAGAGGGGAAGACTCGATCAAACATAATACCGCCGTAACTTGTCGCCATTGACGGGGTGCATGAACGGTTTGCCGTTCAAATCTGTCAGCTGCATGGCTCCTCCGGAGAATATTTTCTTCACTAGAAAAGGCCCGACCCAGACAGGTGCCCATTTGCCCAATGCACTGCTTTGATTTGAAGGTTTCATCTTGAGGACCAGATCACCAACTTTGATATCCCTGGGTTTAACTTTTTTGTCGAAAGCACGGGCCATTCTCCTCTGATACCCCCGGTTATGCTCCATGGCTTTTAATCTGTGTTCGTCCGACAGTGCCAACTCGTTGTATCGATTTTGGAGCCATTCAATCTCATTGACTTCATTCTCGAGTAATACCCTGAGGGAGGGAATCTCTAGCTCAATGGGCATGACAGCCTCCATTCCGTAAGTTAAGGTATATGGAGTTACACCGGTAGCAGTCCGAATTGAAGTGCGGTAGCCCCATAATGCTAGATGCAATTTCTCCGGCCAGTCCCTTCCTCGCTTGGCCATCTTCTTTATGATTCGCTCAAGGTTCTTATTGGCAGCCTCAACAGCACCATTCGTCTGGGGTCTGTATGGCGATGACTTATGGCACTTGACCTTGTACTCGGTGAGCAGTCGATCAGCTTCTCCTTCAAAGTGGGATCCATTGTCAGAAATGATCTCATTCGGGACTCCGTAGCGGAAAAAGATTTGTTCCTTTATGAAGCGAGCAACTTTCTTAGCTGTAAGCACTTTGTAGGACGCAGCTTCCACCAACTTTGTGAAGTAATCTACCGCGACCAAAACAAATGAATGTCCATTGCTCCCTGATGGAGTTATCTTCCCGATGACATCGATTCCCCACATTGCAAAGGGCCAAGGAGTTGTCATACAATATAGATCATGAGGAGGGATGTGGTTTAGGTTGGAGAACCGCTGACACTTGTCACACTTCCGCACAAATTGGATGCAATCAGTCTCCATAGTGATCCAGAAGTAACCCAGTCTGATGATGCTGTGCATAAGGTATCGAGCGTTCATGTGTGGTCCGCAAACACCGTTGTGAACGTCTTCCATTACTCTCTGGGCTTTCTCTTTACTGATGCAGAGCAAGAGTGGGCAACCTTCCCTTTTCTTCCATAACTCATCGCCAAGTATAACATATTGAGCTGATAGCCTTTTCAGAGCTTGCAGACTTTTGGCCCGGATACCTTTTAGGTCACCCTCTTCATCCACAGGGAAGGGTGCCTCACTATGCTTGAGATATTGAAAGATCTGGCTGTACCACGACTCATCGACAGTTTCAAGGTCGATTTCACAACAATACGCCGGATTTTCTCGCCTTTCGACCCTGAATGGCTTGATTGACGTTCCTTCTGGTATTTCTACTAAAGAGGCCAGAGTAGCTAGTGCATCGGAAAATCTGTTCTTGTCTCGCAGCATGAACTGGAATGACACTTCCTTAAACTAGCCGACGAGCTCTGCAATATAAGCATGATACTTCTCGAGACACAGATCTATTATTTTCCATCTGTTAGCGGCTTGATTAATTATCAACTGGGAATCGCCAAACACTTCCAACTCATCCACATTTCGCTCAAGGGCAGCCTCAAGACCAGCTATGCAAGCTTCATATTCGGCAGCATTGTTGGTAATCGAGAAGTTTAGCTTGATGGCTATGGGGGTGTGCATGTCATTCGGGTCTACTATTACCATCCCGATGCCATTGCCTCTTTTATTCATTGTACCGTCAAAGAATAGCTGCCATTTGTTACCGCTTTCTACAACGAAAATTCCCTCATCCGGAAACTGGAGATCTGGTCCTCGGGCTTCTGTGCTGGGAGAGTCAGCCAACTGATCTGCCAAAGCCTGTCCTTTGATTGCTTTTCGGATCACATACTTAATGTCAAACTCAGCTAGGAAGAAGGTCCATTTCGCAAGTCTGGTGAAGATACTGCCTTTGTCACTCTGAAACAGGCACTTAATCGGGTCAATTTTGGAGATCAGATGTAGTGTGTGGGATATCATGTAGTGCTTCAATTTTCCGACCACCCAAACTAGAGCTGCACACGTTTTCTCTAGGGCGGAGTAATTCAACTCGCTACCTTGGAATTTGTGGCTGACAAAATAGATGGCATTCTCGACCTTGGATTCCATTTTCTCTTGCGCTAGCATGGCCCCGATGGCCGTATCTGTGACCGTCAAGTATAGAAGTAGAGGTTTGCTCCCATGAGGCGGACAAAGGATGGGAAGATTGACAAGATAAGCTTTAATCTTCTCGAAAGCTAATTGGCATTCTTCGTTCCAGATCACCTCCTGATTCTTTTTCAGCAATTTGAATATTGGCTCACACATAGAAGTCAGCTGGTTGACAAATCGGCTGATGTACTGTAGACGGCCCATGAAACCTTTACCTTAGAGACAGTTCTGGGCGGCTTCATTTCAACGATTGCCTTGACCTTTCTGGGATCCACCTCGATACCGCTCTCTGTGACCATATACCCCAAGACCTTGCCACGGATAACCCCAAAGGTGCACTTGACTGGATTTAGTCTCATGGAATGCTCCCGAAGTCTGTTGAAGAACTTCCTTAGATCAATGAAATGCTGTCCATCTAACCCCTTTGAATGAATGATCATATCATCAACATACACTTCAATCTCCTTATGGATCATGTCGTGGAACAAGGTAGTGACGGCCCTCTGATAGGTAGCCCCAGCATTCTTCAGCCCAAATGGCATCACTGTGTAGCAATAAGTGCCCCAAGGAGTGGTAAATGCTGTCTTGTCCTGATCTTCCTCGGCCATTTTAATCTGATTGTAACCCGCAAAGCCATCGACGAAGGATTTGACTTCATAGTTCGCTGTTGCGTCCACAAGCATGTCAATGTTTGGCAGGGGGAAGTCGTCTTTGGGACTAGCCTTGTTGAGGTCTCGGAAGTCTACACAAACCCGTACCTTTCCATTTGCTTTTGTGACCGTTACGATGTTTGCCAGCCATGTCGGATATTCGATCACCTTGATAAAGCCTACCCATAGGAGTTTCTCAATCTCTTCCTTAACCTGTAAGGACCACTCGGGCTTGATCCATCGCAGTTTTTGCTTGATCGGTTTGATCTCTAGATCCAGGGGTATCCGGTGCTCCAAGATAGATGTGTCCAACCCAGGCATGTCTCTGTAGGACCAGGCAAAAACGTCTACAAACTATTTAAGCAACTCGATCAGGGCATCCCGCTCAACTCCGGAGAAGAAGCTACCAATTTACGTTTCTTTGGGTTCCTCAGCTGTTCCCAGGTTCACCGTGGTCAATATCTCATCGGCAGCTTGGGCACGGCTTTCCTTTTGCTCGCAAACCTGCTTTGAATTACTTTCTAAAATTTGTTCATCTATTAAGTCTGCATTATCTTCGATTGATTCTGGCTCAACTATTTTTAAATCTTGATGCTCATTTTTGGTTAAGCGTTCAATCGTTAGATTTGCAATCACGGGATACTCGGAAAGATCGACCATTTTATTGAGAGCAAAAGGGAAAACAGTATCTACAACATGACGACAGTCTTTGGTCGTGAGGACGTCAGACCTATCAGAGGACTCAAACTCGATTACATGGCATTCAGGGGAATGACTCAAGACATGGGGGACAAACTTAGACACAGAGGGACTGGGACGAGGTTTGAGCCCAAGTTTCTTGATCATAGTCTCCCTACTAGCGATCGGTCCTTGAAATGAAGTCCAATTCTGCAACGGCCTCTCTGCAACTGTCTCCAACATGTTCGGATCCACAACTGGCCCTTTCTCAAATTCAAGCATGGCCACTATATCATCATCTGAAGAAAAGTCGATCAAATCCCGGGGATCTTTAACAACAACAAACCCTTCTGCAGGTACCTCCGTTGTATGCATGCCGCTTTCAGGCTCTGACAGCCCCTTATCTCTGAACAGATTTGCCAAATCACTGTCCATGTCCACAGGGTCAGCACCGCGGATCTTGTGTATCACAGGCTCATCTAGAGCAAGCTTCTCAAACTGATTGACATAATCAGGCCCCCAAAAGTGGTAGCTGTTCTCATATGTAGCAGTAACGCCTAGCCTTCTGGGCATACTGACGAGCATTTCCTTCATCGGGTTCTGGCTGGTGGCAAACTTTCTAATCATTTTCACCCTCTCTTCCGTTTGAATTAGCTTTGATTCCGGGCAAACGAACATCTCTCCATCTTCCTTGACAAAGTGCTTGTTTAGAGACCATCTATAAGGGCGCACATCAGGCCTTTTGTATATCTTGCCGACAGCTAGGGTCATCCGTTCTTTAAGTGCTTCTGCCTTATCATATGCTTTTTCCTCTATAGTCACAACATATCCCAGGCCTAGCCTGTTTCTCTTGGGTTCCGGCATCTCAAGCTTACACGATCCTTGTTGACGCTTCCCTGGCCTGGCTTCCCTAGCCCCAGGCCAGGGATGTAGCTCATGCCTCTCATCATTTTTAGTACGGGAGAAATCTTGTCCGAGGAAGTTATTAGATCGATAGTGCAGACCTGCCCTTTTGGCTTTTCGATCGTGAAACCACTGAGCATCAGACTTTCTTGGTCAAGCTTGATTTCCGTTACCGGCATGCTGTTGGTGCTGTTTTCCCTAATAGTGACACTATCCCCTTAAATGGTTGTCAAAACTCCATCTTGTACAAACATCAAACATTGGTGGAGGGTGGAGGGTGGAGGCTACCGCTCCGATTTCATGTATCCATGGCCTACCCAATAACGCCGAGAACGTGACAGGAATATCCATGACCTGGAATTCCACTGCCATTTCCTTGCCCCCAAATAACAGATTCAAAGAGACAATCCCCAACACTGCTCTGGAAGTTGAATCATAGGATTTTATAGTCTGGTTGGATGGCTTAAGACTTTGTGCATCAATGTCTAGCATGCTCATCATCTTTGCAGGAAGCACGTTCATAGCCGAACCGTTATCCACCAACACATGGGGAATTCGACGCCCCTCCAAGGGCACGGTGATGTGCAGAGACTTGTTGTGCTTTGAACCGTAAGAAGGCAAATCCATATTTGTGAAAGTAATAATGTTCCCATACTGTGCTGTTCCGATCAACTGGCAGGCCTCATCTGGAGTTGCGTTGACGGACACCTTGGTTTTGGATAGAGCCTCTTCTAGCTTTATCTTGTGGGGGTAAGAGGATGTAAGCAGGGACCACAAAGAGATATCGACCTGGGTTCTCTTCAACGGCGTCAAAATTGGGTCCTCTTGGATTTCTTCACTTCCTGCTGATCTGTAGGGATCTCGAGAAATCTGGGGATTTGAAATCGCAACTCCTTTGCCCTTCCCGGATGGATCAATGCTATCTGCTCCCAACATTCTACCTGAACATGTCAACAAGTTAACCTCTTGATTATCTTCAACCATAATGCTTTTGCTAGATTCTTTGAGTTTGGCTAGTGTAAGCGGAACAGGGCGAGTGCTATATGGCCACGCTGATTGTCTTATCTCGTTCACGGACAATGGTGCCTCCAATTTAGCTGCTATCCTGAGCTCTTCCAAAGAGATTGGGGACTCTTTGGGAACCACGGAAGAGATAGCGTTGAAAACCAAACGCTCTTTATATTCATCATAATCAACAGCATTATTTAAATCATACAAATCATCAAGATACAAGACATAGCAAAAGTTGTCTTTCATTTCATTGAAACAAGGATTTACATCAGTCATGACTTCATTACAATCACCACTAGCCTTTCCACTTACATACTCTTCAAACTCTATTACATTCACGAAATAATCCTGACCAAAATCGATTAGGTTCACATCATTGCTGGGCAGAGGGTTGTTGACAACGTTAGGATGAGGGGACTTTTCGATCTTCTTCTCATCAACAAGGCCTTGGATAATCTTCTTGAGTGTGAAGCAATTATTGGTGGTGTGTCCCGGGTACTGATGGAATCGGCAATAGTTGCTTGTGTCGAGATTGGGATTGGGATTAAGAGGACTGTAGTTGTCCAAGGGCTTAATCATCCCAGTCCTTAGTAACCCATTGTAGACTTCTTTCGTAGTCATACCAAAGTCGTCAAACTTTCATTGCTGCTTCGGCTGGAATCTTCCGCCACTATGCCCATTGTTACCTCCTTACAGATTATTGACGCTGTTGTCCTTAACCACTTCTCTTCCTTTTGGTGCCATGGCAGAGATTGGGTTGGGTGCCCGATATCGGAATCCTCCACTTCCGCTATTACCGCTAGCACTCCCACTTGGGGTGAGGTTAAACAGCCTGTCCTCGCTTCGAGCGCCCATACCAACCATTTCCCTTAAATCTGGATACCAACCCTTTCCAATGGCCTCCCTTAACACATGTTTCACACATGACAGGAAAATATCTTTCTGATCTTGCAGGGGGATTGGTTTCGACAGCTCATTGAGTTTAGCATTCCATCTCTTGTAGAACTCTGTTATCGACTCATCATTTTTCTGAATGGTGCCCACTAGATCGTCTCGAGTAGTGCACCACTCTAGGTTTCCTCTATATTTCTCCAAGAAAGTCTCAGTGATTTGGCTCCAAGTGAAGCAAAATTCTTGCTTTAAGGCCAAAAACCAAGTGAGTGCCGGGCCTTTTAGAGTCAGATGAAAATGAGAAGCCATAAACTCGGGTGTGCAACCCATCGCCCCCATTGTCATTACGTAGGTATCTATGTGGGTCTTTGGGCAGGCCGTGCTGTCAAAATCCATCTTCGGCATCTTGAATTTATGGGGAAGAGGTGTTACTTGGGCCGGATCAACTACCTTAAGGCCACTGGACCCTACTGTCAGTCTATCAATTTGTTGTTGCATTTGCCTTAATAAAGCTGTCACCTCCGGGGTCATTCCAGGGATTTGGGGAATAGCAGGAGCCACAGTCGAAGACGGCACTAGAAATTCAGGAGCAGATCTGATGGGCAAGGCAGCCGAGGGAAGGCCGAAAGTAATGGGGATGCTGATATTGCTGTCCAACAGACTCACTGAACTGGGAATCCTATTCCTATACATGTCGTACCCATTAAACTGAACACTGGGATTCTGTGGACCAAACTGCACTTATTGACCTCCAAACTGACCTTGGGTAGGAAATCCGGTACTAATACAGGGAGCTGAATATGGGGTGGAACCATATAGGTGTTGGGTGAGAGGAGAACAAACTGCGGGCTGAGAGAAGTTGCTTTGGAACAGGGACTGAGGATACTGCGGAATGCTATCCTGACAAATCTGGCTTCCTGACAGACGATACTGACCGTTCTGCTGCTGATTGGACTGACCATACTGATAACTGTCTGGATACATGCTGACCTGGGGTTGGGAATAGCTTCCTTGGAACTGGAATCCATACTGAGCTTGCGGCACTGGGGCATTGGGAACTGGAGAGGAGGTCAGATCAAAGAAGTTCGATGGTTGGCCACCGCTTTTGCTGAACCCATGCTGAGCAGTTTGGCTATGCATCTGAGAGATTGGGAGAGGAACCCTTCCTTGGGTATTCATGGTTATTTCCGGAGACGGCATCCGATCAGGGCGAGGAACATAACTCACGGGAGGAGGCATAGCATGGTAGTTGGGTTGAGGTGCAGAGTGATGAGCAGGTTGAACAGGAGAAGCAGATCCAATCCTGTTGTTACCCTCTTCGGTGATTTATTCGTAAGAACCATCCTCTCGACGATGTACTGCGATTCCTCTGGCTCGCATGGCCTCCCCAAAACGGGTATGGGCTTCCTCCTCTCGAGCCTTGGCGTTCTGAGCCAACAAGCGGGATTCACGTTCCCTCGCCAAAGCAGCTTCCAAAGTTATTCTCAATTCTTCTGCGGACATATCATTCAAACCCCGTTGACCCATCGAAACTGAACCTCCAGTAGACTGAGTAGCAAACACATCACCATCTCCGGCCATATCTGGGTCTGAATTCACTGAAAACCCTGAAACTGTTTGAACTTCTTCAACAACACGGACCAGACGAGCTCCCGGAACAGAAGAGCAGACCCAACTCGCCGTAGCTGCAGGGGTAGATACGGGTATATAAGGTAATGGTGGAAGAAGACTTTGAGGAAATACGGGAGAGGGAAAGGAAGAGAAGGATGGACTCACGCAAACAAATTATTTATGTTCAAGTATAAATTGGTATTTTAAATCCTAAATGCGTCTGGGAAAGGATAAGCCTTTATTTACGCAAACTACACCTTGGGGAAACCTAGGGACGTAACATTCAGATTACACCAAATGATTTTCATTTGAAATTAATAATAGGTGATGATACCTAAACAAGACCTAACACGATTGAAACGGACGAGTGGTCCAAATTTCTGGGGAAATTTGGGCAGCATAACGGGTATTCTCGAAGAATTTTCATGAAAAATCCGGCATGACCTCTCGTCGGTGCATGGTGACAATGCGGCATGATCTCTCTTTTAGAACACGTCATGAGAGTGACATGTCCTCATGTGAAACCACGTTGCATTGGCAACATGCCCTCAAGGTGTAAGGTTTTGGGAAAGGTATGAAGACCTATTGTAAATTTCGAAAACAAGTCATTTTAATGTGATTAAAATGTTGCATCCAAAAAACCAACCGTGGGTAAGCTTTAAGTGTGGCACCACCTATAACGTGCTAGGGGAATGGGCTTGATTCCAGGCGCTCAAGCGTAGGCAAATTTCATGGCCGTCCGCGATGCCGTCAATCGCACCTGAGGGTTCTAAATCTATGTGGTGTAGTGTGCGGATGACTATGTTCTTTTATTTATGAAAAACAAATTTTTTTATTATTTATTTCTTTTATTTATTTAAAAGGAAAAAACACACACACTCTCACAGAGAACAAGGGGGAACAACAATCAACTGTGCAATTTGATTAAGGGACTGCCCTCAAACCAGCATCTGAGAAATTGTTCAGTGACCAATCTTGTCGCATGACACAGGACAACATGGAACAAAGCTGTCGCACGACTTGATCAGTCACTGAATCAAAACCTGCAAATGAAATTCAGCCCCTGCCTCTCCATGGCAAGGGACAAATCACAATAATAGAGCACAACAAAATGGCCACAAGAGACACACAAAAGGCTCGCAAGTCTCACAATGCAATAAAATGCATGTACCAAAAAAGATCATCAATGATGCACACAAAGATGGATATGTTGGATGTTTAATTGAATGAAAGTTTGACCCTCTTAAGTTTGAAAAACAGGTTTTCAAAAAGTGTAGTCCCCAGCGGAGTCGCAACTGAATGTGCGCTCGCCCGAAAAATTTGCTTTTCGATAATGAAAAAGGAGTCACAACGCCATGTTTTAAGGTACACTTTGAAAAACCTTTGAAAGAGAAAATGGGTCCGGGGGTCAGGTTACGTGTTGGGAAGAACCGAGAGTTCACCCAACACGCCTCGTCCGTGGATGAGTCTTTCTAATTAAACATCCAAATAATCCAAAAAACGTGTGCAAATAATGATGATGAACAAATGTGATGAACCATGAATTTTATTGATTTGAACTGAGATCTTAAAACTTGTGAGCCATTTGGTTAGGGAGGCCACGTCCCCATTACAACAGATCAGAACAGATTACAAAGGAAATGGATCCCTGCAAATGGAAAAGATGTGTCGCGTGACACATAGCATGCCTGGCTAGATGTGTCGCGTGACAAAGGATCTAACCAAACACGATGTATCGCGTGACACATGGTGTCCATCTGCAGAGACTTACAGATTTGAATACAGAAGCACCAACAATCAAAACAGATCCAATTACTTAATCAATTCAGCTTCGAAATGGACAATTAACAACAATTCAACCAATAAGGTGTGGATATGGGTAGATCCACACTCCCTTTGGAATACAATACCAATTCCAACAATAATCAAACCATGAGCATTCAATTATACAAATCAACGATGTTAAACAGAGAGATTGCGATTGGGGTTCAGTAATCAAGACAAATGGAGTCTGATTACTGAACCTAAGGATGATAAAAGGATGGAATTATGAAAGTAGCAAGGTAAGAGAGAGAGAGAGAGATGGAATTGAGGGGTTACTGAAACTACCCGGATCCGAGAGGCAGCGCGCTCGCGCCCTGGCATCTGGCATCATTTCGTTTGGAGGTGTCTCGCCGTTTGTTTTCGCATTTGTAGATTCGGCACGCCGTTTTTATTAAGCCCAAAACATTGAAAAAGGGCATCAGTTTAAAGATAATTTTAAACTGTTTTTGTGTGATGAGATTTTGAGTTCGGAGGTCAGATGATTCCTCGGGAAGAGAATATTAGAATATTAGAGCTCACCCGAGTCGCCTCGTAAAACGAGTCTTTCGGATACCCCTAATATTCTTTAAAATGTTGTGTGTGTGTGTGTGCTTTTAAAAATGCATGCTGTATCGGATGTCTACATTGTACACTGCGTATTGAAATGTATTGAAATAGTAATGGAAGGAAGCCTTACCAATGTTGGTTCGTGTGCATCTTCCGGCGGGAATAGTGTTTGAGGATGGAATAGTGTTCCGGCACGGATCGGGATTGCTTCGGGAGATGCGGTTGTACGCGGACGGAGTTTCGGCGTGAGTTGAGATTGTAGGCTGCGTTCGGGCGAGAGGTTCGGCGTGCGTGGGGATCGTCGGGATCACTCGGGCGAGAGGTTCGGCGTGCGTTGGGGTGGCGGGAGTTACTCGGGCGAGTTTCGGCGTGGTTTGGGATTGTCGGTTTTACTCGGAAAGAGCGGGACAGGTGGAAAGACCGAGCGAGGTCTCGGAGTACCACGAGGGCCTCGAGTACCTCGAGAGTGCCTCGGGGCAGCGCGGGAGCGTCGCGGGAGCGCTCGGAGAGGCCGGAGCACCACGAGGAGCTCGGAAGGCCTCGGAAGGATCCGAAAGGGGCGGGAGTGCCTCGAGAGGACTTAGAGGGAAGCCGAAGGCCTAGGGAGGAAGAGAGAAGTGGGAGGTGTGTGAAAATGAGGAGGGGGAGCCCTCTATTTATAGTAAAAATTTTCGTGCAAGAAGGTCCGTACGGACCTTCTTGGTTATCCAGAATTTTGGTTTTCCTTGATTTGAGGGAATATGTGATGATGGTGAATATTGTAATTATGGTGTCCACTTGGCAAGAAGGTCCGTACGGACCAACTTGACTTGCAATAAGGTCCGTACGGACCAACCATGTATGGGAGTGATGATTACTTAAGGGATTTGAGGGAATATTGTGGACTTTAAGGGGATTCAGTAATTATTAAAGCAAAGAGGTCCGTACGGACCATTATTGCTTTTCAATTTCTGAAAATTCCCAAAAGGTCCTTTTGTCCCTTTTTATCCCGAGAAAGGCTCCTCCCTTGGTTTGGTTGGGGGTTTTGAGAGGGTTTTGAGTGCCGAGGTCGTCGAGACTGCGTTGATGAGTCTGCGGTGTTTCACATGTGCTTGGAAGAGGGTGATCCAGATTGGGGTACTTACAGAAGCCCCTCGACGACGTCACTTATGAAAGAAGTGGGGCCGCCGATAAGATAAGGGTCCTAATCTGGATCGCGTGCTGGGAGATAAAGTGACCAGGGAGGTCAGTGTGAGGACGTGGTGGTGTCCTATTGTGTGACTATTTAGGTCAATAGGTTGGACCCTGTGATAGGATTCCTACGTATCCCTGGCGGGAATCAAGCCTGGTCGTAGTTCGTGTGTGGGGTGAGTGTTTTGTGAATGCGGGCGTGGTGGTGCCTTGAAGTGTCGTGTGACCTCCGAGGTCAGTGGTAAGGACGTGGTGGTGTCCTGGGTGACCGTATAGGTCGATGGCTGGACCCTGTGATAGGATTCCTACGTATCCCTGGCGGGAATCAAGCACAGTCGTAGTTCGAGAGGTCGTGAATGCGTGAGTGCGGGCGTGGTGGTGCCCTGAAGTGTTGTGTGACCGCCGAGGTCAGTTGTGAGGACGTGGTGGTGTCCTAAGATGTGGTGACCGCCGAGGTCAATTGTGAGGACGTGGTGGTGTCCTGGGATGGAAATTTTACGATTTTCCTAATCGGGTGGTTTAAGGCCTTCCGGGCCGGAGATAGTGATTTGGGAGGTTTATACGGTCTTCCGGACCGAGTGGTTTAAAGCCTTCCGGGCTGGAGGTAGTGATGGTGGAGGTTTATACGGTCTTCCGGACCGAGTGGTTTAAAGCCTTGGAGTGCGGAGGTAGTGATGGTGGAGGTTTATACGGTCTTCCGGACCGAGTGGTTTAAAGCCTTCTGGGCTGGTGATAATAGTTTGGCTGATTTATACAGTCTCCCGGACTGAGTGGTTTAAAGCCTTCCGGGCTGGAGATAGTATGAGGACTTGAATCGTCTTCTGATTGCGGTTGCGCCATGCATGAGGACTTTGAATCGTCTTCTGGCTGCGGTTTGCCATGTGTGAGGACTTTGAATCGTCTTCTGGCTGCGGTTTGCCATGCGTGAGGACTTTGAATCGTCTTTTGGCTGTGGTTTGCCATGCGTGAGGACTTTGAATCGTCTTACATTTGTGGTGGTGTCCATGTGAAAACTTTGAGTCATCTTCTGACTGGAGTTTGCCATGCGTGAGGACTTTGAATCGTCTTCTGGCTGCGGTTTGCCATGCGTGAGGACTTTGAATCGTCTTCTGGCTGTGGTTTGCCATGCGTGAGGACTTTGAATCGTCTTCTGGCTGAGGTTTGTGCCATGCGTGAGGACTTTGAATCGTCTTCTGGCTGCGGTGGTGTCATGTATGAAAACTTGAGTCGTCTTCTGACTGCGGTTGTGGAGGCATGGCTGCCTTGAGCTTTGATTGCGAGAGGTTTAGATGCCTCGTGCTTTGTCTGCTGGGGAGAAGGTTGGACTTACGATGGCTGCCGGTGTTCATCCGTTGAGGATTTATCGTGGCCTTGTAGGGGCTTTTCCTGTTGAGAGGGTGACGTCGGGCTTACTTTGATGGCCGGTGCTTGTGTTGTCGATGAGTGGGCAAGGATGATGGCCGGTGATTGCTTCACCATTTGGCGTTTTGGAGGCGTTTCGTGCCTTGGGATTTGTACTCGGAGGTGTTGGCTCCTTCTTGCGCTTGTTTTGCCGTTGAGTGGGCGAAGTTCGGGCTTACATTGACGGCCGGTGCTGGGGATATGTAGTCTTGTACGACTTCCCTTTGACTTGTTGGGGAGGAGCTCGGGCTTACTTTGATGGCCGGTGTTCGTTGCGTTGGGATATGTGGCGAGGGGCTTCGAGAAAGTGTCTTGGACATGTTTTAAGGGTGGTTGAGTTGCTTGAATGTTTTGGGCGTCTTGTGCCTTGATATTTGTCTTTGGGAGAGTTGGCTCCTTCTTGCGTTTGTTTTGCCGTTAGTGGGCGGAGACCGGCCTTATATTGCGGTCTGAATTGCCGTTGGAGTGGCGAGTGGCTTACGTTGGCCCGGTTCTTGGTTGTCGTTGGAGTGGGCGAGGTCCGGTCTTACGGTGGCCGGTTCTTGAATTGCCGTTGGAGTGGGCGAGTTCGGGCTTACATTGCCGGTTCTTGAATTGCCGTTGGAGTGGGCGGGTTCGGAGCTTACGTTGGCGGCCGGTGCTTGCGTTGCTGCCGTTGGAGTGGGCGAGTTCGGGCTTACATTGGCGCCGGTGGTTGAATTGCCGTTGAGTGGGCGAAGTCGGGCTTACGGCGGTGGTTGAATTGCCGAGTGGCGAGTCCGGTCTTGCGTTGCCGTTGGAGTGGGCGAGTTCGGAGCTTACATTGGCTGCCGGTGGTTGAATTGCCGTTGGAGTGGGCGAGGTCCGGGCTTACTGCGACGGCCGGTTCTTGAATTGCCGTTGGAGTGGGCGAGGTCCGGGCTTCTTGACGGCGGTGGTTGAATTGAAGGGTTAGGGACCATTACGCACTTGGATTTGCTTTGAAAAAGGCCTTAGGACGGCCGGGGGCAAAGATTATAAGGGCAGGAAAGTAATTTGGCCCTCCCTTGCAAGAAGGTCCGTACGGACCAACCTGGATGCAAAGAGGTCCGTACGGACCATGTTGATTTTTACGGTTCCCAGATTTTGGCCGGGTTAAAAGCCGAGGCCCCCTTCACTTCTTCTTCTTCAGTTCGTGCATCCGAGAGAGAGAGAGAGAAAACCTCCATTTTTACACCAAAATCTTCCATTTTTCGCTTGAATCGCTTGCAATGGCGGAAGGATCTCGGAGGAATCGTCGACAACGCAGTCAAGAAGTGGTCGAGCAACGGATGGAGCTCCAAAGAAATTGGATCTCGTTTGTTCCATCTTCGAAGAACCCGGATGTATTGTATCCGAATCCGGAGGTGCACAATCGTCGCTCTAGGAACGTCGGGGAGGTAAGAAATCCTTCTCGTTTCGATTCCTTGCTTGAGATTTTGAATGCTAAAACTAGATTTTAGTTTTTTCGCATTTTTGAGTTTTTGTTATTTTTCATGCCTTTTGTGAAATTCTTGATGAATTGTTGAAAATGGACATGTAAAAATTGTGGGTATGTGTATTTTGTGCAGAAATGTGTAGATTAGCTCTTATTTGTGAAAATAAAGTGCCTCTCTATGAAAATGCATGTTTTGGTGTTTTGTACCTAATGCTATTTCTGTATGTACATTATGAGAAAAGTTTGTCGTGTAGTGACAAATTTTGTGAAAAGATGTGACATGTGCCGTGTTTCGTGACGGGTTTTGTCTGAAAGTGTGTGCCGTGTAGGGACGGATTTTTGTTATGCAGATGTGTCATGCCGTGTGTGCCATGTTTTTGGGTGACGGACTTTGTGGGGAAAATATGTGCAATATGTGCCGTGTTTTTGTGACGGGTTATATGTGCTTTTGCCGTGTTGGGACGGACTTTTTTGAAAATGTGTCGTGTAGGGCTTAATCCCTCTTTTGAGAAAATGTGTGCAGTGTGTGCCGTGTTTTTGTGACGGACTGCATGGAAAAAATTATGTACAATGCATGTCATGTTTTGAGTTGCATGTAAAAATTATGTGCAATATGTGCCGTGTTTCGTGACGGGATATATATGCTTTGATTTTCTTTTGCATTAAGTACTGCGAATGACGTACCTTTCTTTGTGTTTACTGCGGGATGAGGGCTCATGGTGGGAAGGCCAAGAAGATGAAGACTTCGGGGATCGCTCGAGGCTGTTGTTGAGTTGTGGCGGCGGATGCTGATATTTACGTGGATGGTAGGCCGAGTCCCGGGAGGTGGTCTACGCTTACGGCTTGGGTGTGTTCGTAGAGAACTGGCCGGGGTTTCGACACGAGGAAGAACAAGAGCGTCTTCCTTGGCCTTTACGAGTATTGGTGGGATACCACCCACACCTTCCATCGAGTGGGGAGAGGTGACGGTGACGCCTACGACTTTCTTTGCGATTACGGGCTTTCCTTGAAAGGAGGGCCGGTGCGGTGGAGAGATATGATAGGCGATGATGTGTTGGCCAGAGCTGCTTGGGCTTTGAGCCTCGTCCTCGCGGGGGCACAGGGCATGTTGTATAGTGATGTGGAGGCTGAGGATCACGGCCGGCATCGGGGCCTATGTTCGAGAGTGCCGGCCGGGTGACGGCGGAGCGGTAGCGCGCTCCTTTTTGTGGTTTGCACTTTAGAGACTTTGTTCTCGAACCACGCGGCTGCGGCTCCTTTTGCTCTGTTGGAGAGCTTGATTGATCTGGAGAGGGTTTGTGATATCGCTTGGGGCGGGCGGGCTTGGCCGAGCTCTACTTCTCTTTGGACCGGTTTAGCCAGGGGTGTGGCAGTTCTTTGGCTGTTTTGACTTTGCTTTGGAGGTATGAGTTTATTCTTGTTTTTGATTTAGCAACTTGTCGTTTCTCCATTTTCTTTTAGCTTGAGCCTTTTACATTTTTGTCGCGAGGTGTGGTTCTACGAGATCTTCGGTGCTTCCGTGGGATAGAGATCACAGGGGCCATAGCGGCGTATCTGCTATGTTGGGGCTGGGCTCGCTACGGCGAGAAGAGGAGGACCGGCGAGAGGAAGCTCACCATCGCCTACGGGGATGTGCGGGAGCGTACGGAGAGGTAGCCCGGAGGAGTTTGTTTTGTTCCGTGGGCTCGGTATGAGGGCGATGAGTTCGAGGGCTCTGAGGTGACGGCGCGGCGGAAGATCTTTGCGGGGCTTGACTTGTGATGTCATGTATGCGGGAGAGCGGGTCTTACGCGGCATGGCCGGGTGTGCTTCCCGTGGCTCAGAGGACCCTCCTTTTGGGATGCTTGATTCTCGGGATATGGATGTGTTGGACTTTGAGAGGTACCTTGGCGGTGTGGGTGCCGAGGAGTTTATTTTGTATGGAGAGGAGTATGGGGCCTTCGTGAGGAGGAAGTTGAGGACGCCGCGAGGTATTGGCGAGGAGAGAGAGGGCCCGCGGGTTCCCCAGAGGTTCCGATGCGGGGCCGGATTTCACGTATGTCAGTGGGGACGGATCGAGGAGGAGGGTGTGCATGCCGTTCTGGCGAGCTCTGCTGCATGCAAGTGGATCTGATAGATCGGTGAGTGTGCTTACTCTTTTCCATCTTGGCATCTTTTACGTATTTTTCTCTTTTTGTTGTTGAGTATAAGCGTATTCTTTGAGCGTTTCTTTGGGTTGCTTGCTTGTGCGGAGTCCGGGGAGAGCCTATGATATGTTGACTCGCCGTTATGTGGCGATGAGGTCCTTTGCGAAGAAGATGGCGTCGAAGATGTCTTGCCGGTCTTCGCGACGCGTGCCGGCGTACGAGCCGATGCCTTCAAGGCATTCTGTAGATGTTCCTCCTTCGAGCCGAGCCGGAGCCACGGCGGGGAGGGACCTTCGAGGGCGGCATAGCATGGATGCGGGGCGTCTTCGGGAGCTCCGAGGCGGCGGCCCTTTTATCGGTTCTTCCCTCCGGGGACGCGCGGGGTGAGGATCCTCGAGCCTTCTTTCTTTGATCCTTTCGTCGGATTTGATCCTTCGGATTACTTTGAGTGGCGGCCTCGGCGAGGGCTCGGTACTCGGCGACGAGGGCGTGACGGGCGAGTTCTGGGATGCCCGACTTCTCTGGAGGACCTTGGCGAGGATGATGATCTTTGAGGAGTCGATTAGTATTCATTTGCTTTCCCTCTTTCCATATCTTCTCTTTTTTTGTTTAGCAACAGACATTTATGGGTACAGTAATAAAACACTTGTATTTGCATGGCAAACAACATTTTATTTTAAGATGTAATGTCGTTTTTGTGATTTAGGGATTTGTCCTAGAAATTGTTGCTATTATTTTTATTTTTGTGCATGCCACGTGAGCTGAGAGTGCATTTGTGGGTAGTGTATGTTTGCCGGAAATGGCTTTGGCCGGTGTTTGGGCAATTTGGAGCAAGGTCTGGCGAGGACAGTGGTTGTTATCTTGTTCTTTGGGGAAATGGGTCATGGTTGCAAGGAGGTCCGTACGGACAGACCTGCATTGCAAAGAGGTCCGTACGGACCACCTTTGCTTTTTGGGAGGACATAAATGCTTTCCAGTGTCTGGACTTTTCCCCATTCCCCATTTGCAGCCATTTTCGAGCTTTCTTCCCCATTTTCTCTAGGAAACTCCATTTTTGCCATGGATTCTTCGTACGTTCCTAGAATTTTGCCAAGGCTTTCGCGGGAGAGGCAAGCACACTTCCTTGAGCGGCTGAAAACGTGGATGCGGCGCCGTATGAGGCATCATAGACGGGCTTTCGAGGTAAGGTTTCGTCTTTGCTCGATTTGGTCTTTTAAGGAGTTGGTTCCTGATTGGGATTTGTTGCGGGCTGCCGCGAAGTTACAGGATGTTAGGAGGCATGTGTCTTGTTTCTCCTACAATGAAATGGTGCCCACTTTTGAGGATTTTCGGGCTTTGATTGGAGGGCCAGGAGGTGGAGGCCATCTCGCTTCCTTTGATTGGTGGTCTTTGCGGTGAGCGTGAAGCTTGCGAGGCTTTCTTCGTACTTCGTTGGAAGAAGTGCGGGGCATGATCCTTGATTCGGGTCATATTGACATTTACGAGCTGCGGAGCGGTTCATGGTTGATGATGAGTGATGTCTCTTGGGACGCATTTGCCTTGTGCGTGATGGCGACGCTTTTCTGGTCGGCTCCACTTGGCATTTGCGATGGTGCTTTGCTAGATGTGGTTGGGCGCTGCGAGCTGGAGAGGATATTGTCCCGTTGGTCTTTGGGGAGACTCTTCATGGTATCGGCCGTCGCGGCGGGGATCGTTTCATGAGAGGGGAAGCCCCGCTTTGCTCACCTTGTGGGCTGCGAGAGAGACTTCGAGGCCATGCCGAGGCTCACGGCGTCGTTTAGCCCGTGGTCATTTGCTCGGCGACCTCTTGTGTTGGATATGGATCGATCCGCTGGGAGAGATGGATGGCACGGCTTGGTACGCATCGAGATCCGTTGGTGGGTTCCCAGCTGGAGGATTGAGACTAGGAGGGTCTTGCGGGAAGGGTCCTATGTCGTCGAGTTCCGGGTTTGTCTTGGTCCTCCTTCTATATTCCGTCGCTTGTTTCCGGCGAGTTTGGGATGAAGCGGGAGCCTTTGTTGGGGCTGGGATGACCTTGCTCTGCGGAGATAGTTCCTCTTTGTATGGCGGCTTCGGGTGCCTTCTTGTATTTTACGAGGGTATGGAAGTATTCCGCTTTCCCTCTGTGGTACTCCTTAGACGTCGGGAAGAGTGTCGTATTGACGACTCGGTGCACGGCTTTGGTATGAGCGGCGTGTTGGGCGATCCCAAGTGGCTTTGGAAGCGAGGCGTGTAGCGATTACAGGACCGGTTGCCGTAGTAGCTATTGCCTTAGGAGTGCGAAGCACAGTCGACCCTTTGGATGTGACGGGAGACACTTTGTTTGACTACGAGACTAGAGTTGACCGGCGACGGGGGAGAGGTCCTCTTTGCGGACTCGCGGGGAGGAGATCCGAGCCGAAGCACGGGCGAATGAAGCCACGAGAGCTCTTGGATTGTTTGACTCTACGGGGAGGACCCACGATCTCGGGCGAGAGACGCGAGTTGGTTCACGTGGAGCGAAAGAAGACTCGCCGGGGACGAGGAAGAAAGGAAAGAATGGCGAGGGACAAGCGCGAGACGGCGCGGAATGACCTCTAGGTATCCATTCATTGCATTGCAAACACATTATTTGTTAAATGTATTAAAGTTTGTCTTTTAGCATGTTGTGAACTTGAGAGTAGACCGTGCTTGAACTCATCAAGAAATGTTGTAACCGTTAGTGATTTGTGATTTACTTTTAAAGCTTTGTCGAGACGCAAGATCTCTTGTTTGCCTTTGTTTCTTTTGTGCACCTTGGCGGCGTCCATCTTTGAACTTTTACATTGCATTTGCGGTGAAACGTGCAGGCCATGACGGCAATCCCCTTTGCTTAGGCTTTGTGCTTGGGCGAGAGGTTGAATGATCCCACGACAAGTCGTTTTGACGGTCATTTTCGTAGCTTCCTTGCCTCTTGTTGGCGTCGGGCTCTTGACCTCAATTTCGCGGCTTACGCTTGAGCTTCTTTTATTTTTGTTTTTTGTGAGCCCTTGCTCGAGCTCTTTTTTTTTTTTTTTTTTTGAAGCGCGTGAGGCGAAGACAAGCCCTGGCTTGGAAGCGAGACATGAGTCGGTCGTTTGATCTTTGAGTGACCCTCGGATGTCCTTTGATGTTGCCGCCGTCGTTTGACTTGGTCAAGGTGACGTTGGGGCGTGTTCTTGAAAAGTGCGTAGCTTGATGGAGGTCTTGATTGACATTCAAACTTTTGACTTTTTGTGTATTTTTAGACCGGACCAATTAAGGTTGCCTACGTTCCCAGGACTAGAGGGCTCGGAGTGCACGTAGTTCGACACTACATGGAGTGCGAGATGCACGGTTGTTCTTCTTCGGGCGAAGTATCTGCGAAGTTTGCTTCCGTTATTTGGATTCATGAAGGGATTGCCGTCTAGGTGCATCGGCTTCATGGCACCTCGGAGAAGATCTTTTGAACCACGAAAGGGCCGATCCATGTGGGTTCCCATTTTCCCAGTGGGTTGGTTCGAGTGGGAGGCTTTTCTTTGAGTACAAGGTCGCCTTCACGATGTCTCGGGACTTGACTTTCTTGTCGAAAGCTCTAGCCATCTGCTTTGATAGGCTCGGACGTGTTCCATGGCCTTTAGTCGTCGCTCGTCTAGCGAGCCAATTCGTCATGTCGGCCGGAGCCATTCAACTTCGTTGATGTCATTTTCAGCGGCACTCGGAGTGAGGAATTTCAGGTTCAATGGGAAGAATTGCTTCCATCCGTATGTCGGGCGAATGGGGTTTCTCCGTGGGCACATTCGGCGATGTGCGGTAGCCCCAAAGTGCAAGGTGCGGCTTCTCGGGCCAATCTCGTCCTCGGGTGGTCATTTTCGGATGATCCGTTCGAGGGTTTTGTTTCTTTGCTTCCACGGCGCCGTTTGTTTGTGGCCGGTAGGGAGAAGATTTGTGGCGTGTGATCTTGAATTCGGCCGGCGATGCAGCCGAATTCCCCCTCGAAGTGTGAACCATTGTGCGATATGACCTCATTTGGGATGCCGTATCGGCGAGATGATGTTTTCCTTGAGGAAATGCGCGACCTTCTTGGAGGTGAGTACCTTGTAGGACTTGGCTTCGACCCATTTGGTGAAGTAGTCGATGGCTACTAAGATGAACTCGTGGCCAGATTCTTTGCTGGCGGAGCGATTTTCCCGATGACGTCAATTCCCCAAGTGGCAAATGGCCGGGGGTGTAGTCATGCGGTAGAGATCGTGGGGCGGCGAGATGATTGAGGTTGGAGAACCGTTGACACTTGTCGCGGCTTCGGACAAAGTGGATGCAATCTGCCTCCATGGAGATCCGGTAGTAGCCCATCACGAGAATGATTTGCATCGGGGCTCACGGCGTTCATGTGGGGACCGCAAGCCCCATTGTGGACTTCGTTCATGAACTTGTTTGCTTCTTCTGGGCGATGCGGCGTAGGAGTGGTCCATGGTAGCGTTTCTTGTATAGCATGTCCCCGAGGATGACGAAGTGAGAGGCGAGGCGTTTTAGGGCCATGATGCTCTTGGTTTTGACCCCTTACGTGTGTGGGCCTTCCTTGTTCATGAAGGTGATTTCCCGTTCTTGAGGTATTGGAAGATGCAGGTTTGTCTTTGGAAATGGCGTCGGACTTGCGTCTCTTTGGCTCTTCGGCAATCTTGCAAATCGTTGTGATTAAAACCTTCTCGGCGGCTTGGGCCCGGTTTTCTCTCGTTTGGCAACATGCTTAAATGTTTTGCTTGATGCATTTATTCAATTAATGTGTTTGCCTTTTGTATAGATGAATTGTTATTAAGCTTGTTTTGATTAGTTAACATCATTATTTGTTAAAGATGCAATGAAATGATTTTTAGGAAGGTCGGACCTTTTATTGAAAGCGTGAAGGCTGTACATTGTTGATCAAAGACTCACAATCGTTGGGCGTAAAGCCGTCAAAGACTCAAAGATGTGAATACACGAGACAACAAGACTCGAAGCTAGACTATAGGCGACGAGGGATTGGACCGAGGCTTCATTACTCTCGGATGGTTGTAGCTCACAGGGAGTGGTCTTTGGTTCGGGTGGCCAATCTTCCCTTGGCATGAGTCCGGAAAATAGCTTGCATGCGGTTCGATTTCAAACCGGATCGCGGAGGTTTTTGGTTGCTCCACGATGATGTCCCTCCATTAGTGTTGCCACCGAGTCCTTGGGGGTTTTTGATGATAGAAGTCGGCGAGGGCTACTTCTAGGAGGGCGAAGCATTCGGCGGTCGGAGTTGATTCTTGCGATGTTGATCACTTTCATAGAATCTGCCTCTTTATACAGGATCTTTGCTTGGACGACATTTACAATGTCGATTCGAGGGCATGCTATATCTCCTTCCACTGATTAAGCCTTGGAGGAGGTTGCGCCATTTGTTCATCCAGGTCGGACAGGAATGTTGAATTGAACTAGGCAGTGATGGGCTGTCCACAGTAAGATCCGAGAGTGTCGGCTAGAGGGTTGTCTTGTACCGGGGATCGGTGATGAGCCGGTTGCAAGAGGGTTTTCGGCGAAGTAAGGGTCTACTCCTCGATCAATCTCCATTAGGGCATCCGTCTCTTGATCCTCTCTTAAGCATTCTTCACGGTCGCATATATCGAGTTGTCATCTTGACCCATGAGCTCTTCGATTTCCGGCTCGTCGCGGCTTAGAGCGTGGATGTAAGGATCCACTTCGTAGCGGGACGGGGTAGGAGACTCATGCGGAGAAGAGTATTCGGTCATGTCGGGACCTTCTTACGGGTCGTAGCTGGCGGCCAAGCACTTGCCATTGCTGCGCTTCCGCGGATCACTTCGATCACTCCATTGGCATTGATGAATTTCACGCATTGGTGAAGAGTAGATGATACCGCTTTCATCGATGTATCCAAGGTCGTCCCGGCAAAGCGAGAGAAGGTTGGTTTTGATTTCCACGACTTGGAACTCTACCGACTCCGGTTGTGCGTCGAATTGGATCCTCGGATTGATGACTCCTACGATTGGTCGTGCGGTGGAATCGTAGGCTCGGATTACCCGAGGTGAAGGCCTTATCGAGGAGCGGTCGATGCGGAGTCGTTTCAATGTGCTCAGCGATGATGTTGGCTGCGGAGCCGTTATCAATCAAGACGTTCGGGAGGAAGAACATCTCTATTTTTATGAGGATGAGGAGGGCTTCGTTGTGCCGATTCTCACATATCGGCAAGTCATCGTCTGTGAAGGCTAAACCGCTTCCCGTGCTACCGTTTGACTCGGTCTCTTACGGGAACGTTCGATCCATCCATTTGTATGCCTTGGTTGGGGCAAAGATCGTAGGGAGACGGTTGCCCTTGGGCGTTCTTGTACGAATTCCCGGTCACGAGATCTTTTGACTACTGGTTTCACGCTCCCGAGTCATAGCGGGACGGCATGCGACGGTTTCGGAAATTGCGGGAGTGCATTCTCGCTTGGAGTTTCGTCAAAGGCTATTGAGTTTACCTGTCGTTCGGGAATGGATTTCCGACGGTATTGGGACCACGAGGGCGTTCCAATTTTCCCTCCTCAATGAGCCCACTGGACCACTGCTTGAGCACGAAGCAATTGTCGGTGGTGTGGCCGGGGTAGTTGTGGAAGGCGCGGTGCTTGCTCATATCCATGTTGGGTTTGGGAGTCTTCGGTTGGAAATTCTCGAGCGGTTTGAGAAGATTTCGTTTCACCAAAGCTTGAAATACTTGACCAAGGGCATTTCAAGGTTGTCTAAATCTTTGGGCGTGGGAAGCGAGGGGATTGTTATTCTTTGGGGCTGCTTGATCGCGGTTTACTTGAGCTCCGTTACGAATGTAGTGTCTTGTTCATTTGCTTCTTTTCCTTTGGTTGGGGCGGGAGTTGAAGTTGCCGAGAGTTTGTTCGATAGCGGTAAGATGAGGCGGGGTTCTTTGTTGCCTTTTGAAGACTCGAGTCTTTTCAAACTTCGTCCGGCGTTGACCGTAGCACGGAGATCCGGATAGAAATGGTGGGTGATCAAGGTCCTCAAAGATGGCTTGAGGCGGGAATGGAAGATGTCCATCTGCTCTTCTTTGGAAAGTGGATCCATTATCTCGCTTAGCTTCCGGTTCCATCTTTTGTAGAACTCGCCCCTTTGGTTCGTCATCCTTTTGTTCGGTGGCTTGCGGGTCATGGCGGTTTGTCTCCCATTCAAGGTTGGCGCGGTACTTCTCCGGGGAAGATTTCATTGATCGATCCCACGTGGAGCGGTTTTACGCCTTCACATTGAGGAACCACCTTAGTCTTGTGGATTTGAGGGAATGCTTTGAAAGTGATGCGCCATACGTTGAGGGTTGCCCCTTTGGCTCTCATACCCGGGACGTAGGTGTCGATGTGGGTTTTGGGCATTACGTCCCGTCAAACTTTTCCATTTCCGGCATCTGAACCGGAGGGAGAGGGACCACTTTGTTCGGATCGGTAGGCGGGGAGGGAGTCCTTGAGAACTAGCTAGCTTGCCTTGCATGTCTTTCATTTGTTCGATCGGCCAAGCCATGTGAGGATCGGTATGCGAGGTGGGTTACCGTTTTCGGGGACGGAAACCGAAGATGGGGGTGGATTGGGCGATGGGATCGCCATTCGGGAGTCTTGGGGAGGTAGTTGAGTGTATACCAACCCATACCACAGGGTGTTGAAGTTGAGGCGTGATTGCCGGGTCAGCTAAGGGTTGTGTTTGGGAAGCTGGGAAATGATTCGTTAGCCCCAATTGGCGAGACTAGCGGGTGGCAAGCTTGAGATGTCGGGATATCCGCTCGGGATGCTGTCCACAGTAAGAATGGGGACTTTTGATTGTGGTTGCGAGGCTCGTATAGAGGCAAAGGATTGAATCACGGGGATCAGAGATGCATTGGGATCGACGGAGCGAGGCACGTATGTGTCTTTGTTAGTGCGAGCTTGATGTGCGGGCCGGGAAGCGCATCTTTGGCGGGCATGTCGGGCTATGGCCCAGCGCTGAGGAGCTTTGAGCGAGAGGCGCTGCGTTCTTTGGGATCTCGTAGCTTGGCGGAGGCGGAACTTGTTGATAGCTTTGAGAAACCGGGGAGCCGGTATGTCTTCGTCCTCTATGAGAACAAAGGTTCCATCGAGAGTTGGGAGGCTGCAAGCTGTTCCTCGAAGACGCAAGGTGTCTACGATCCGGGCTTCTTTGTTCCTCTTGGCGCTTCTTAATGGTTTCGAAGGCTCGCGGCACCTCCTCCATTATGCGGAGGTTCCTTAGTGGCGGGGTTCCGTTTCCCTCACTTTGTTATCTGTTGATCCCGTCATGGGAGAGTAGCGGACGGTGCGAGGCCGTTGAGCTGGAAGGGCTATCGGACCTTGTGACCTCGATGCGAAAAGGCGGCTCCGGGTATTCTCAACCACTCTCGGTTATTTGGAGGGGTGACGGGCAAGGTTTAGACACAAGAATGGCCTCTCGGGATAAAAGGGGAAAGCTCGCGTGGCATGCGGTTTCCGTTTCTCTTATTTATGATTTTTTTTGTTGTTTTACTTTACTTAAAACGTGTTTTCTCAGAGTCCTAGGTAGGTTGGAAAAGATTGCTCTTCTTTTCGCAACTATGCTAGATCTGGGTCGATGGAGACCATACGTGCGGCTATAAGCCCCTCGTTTTGCACACAGTATTTCGACATCCCGGGGTGGACGGCCCGGGCGAGGGTCCTATAGGGCAAGCGGTTTCCACCGGCCTAAAAGAAAAATCGAACCTAAGGACCGAGGCTTTGTCATGTTCGTTTTGATGCGTTAGCCATGTGAATAGTGAACCGAGCCGGCCCTTTGAGTCAAGATCAAGTCAAGAGTTCGGCATGACCTCTCTTTACCTTGCTTGCGCAAGGGATGCATGACGTTAGGCGTTGGTGGGTCATATTGTCATGGGCGACGTATCAAGGCGTGATGACATGGTGTCATGTGAGCATGGATGTATATCGGGACGGAACATCGTGCAGGTGTAGCCGGAAATCAAGATCGAGGTCAAGATTTTAGCATGACCTTTCATCGCTTTGCTTGCGCGAGGATCTTGAGTTCCGAGCCTTGACTCGAGAAAAATGGCGGCATGGTATATGTATCAGTGTATGACACGGGCCAGGTAAACCAACCGAGTGCGGACGAGTGTGACTCAAGACTCAAACGTGCGGGGTTGACGCTTGGCTAGGATGGGATGTTTGGAATGATCCCGTGCGCATCCGAGAGGCCTAGGAAGACCTAACGGTTGGCGAGACCACTCCGGGTTGAGGGTTGTAGTGTGCGGTGTATCCGAGCGACGGTGCGCGTAGCGTGCGGTGTAGCAGGCGGACAGGTGTGAGTAGAGTGCGGTGTAACCGAGGCGGCGGTGCGCGTAGTGTGCGGTCTCTAAAATTCTTTTACGAGTAAAACGAAGTTTTTGAAGAATTTTAAATGTATGCGCGAGATGTATATTGATGCATTTTTTTTGTATTTTTATTTTTTTGTAAAATAAAAACGAAGCACGTGCACACACACACAACGATTAAAGGAAGGGGTAAAATGAAAGTTTGACCCTCATCATCGTTTTAAAAATCTTTTGTTTTGTTTAAAAGTTTTTAAAACAAAAATTCCCAATAGTCGCCAGCGAAATTACCGGATCGAGAGGCGGCGCGCTCGCGCCCGGCATCTGGCATCATCATTTCGTTTGGAGGTGTCTCGCCGTTTGTTTTCGCATTTGTAGAGTCGCCACGCCGTTTTTATTAAGCCCAAAACATTGAAAAAGGGCATCGGTTTAAAGATAATTTTAAAGCTTTTTGTGTGATGAGATTTTGAGTTCGGAGGTCGAGATGACTCCTCGGGAAGAGAATATTAGAATATTAGAGCTCACAGAGTCGCCTCGTAAAAACGAGTCTTTCGGATACCTAATATCCTTTAAAAAGTTGTGTTTGTGTGTGCGTGCTCTTAAAAATGCATGTTGTGTCGGATGTCTACATTGTACACTGCGTATTGAAATGTATTGAAATAGTAATGGAAGGAAGCCTTACCAATGTTGGTCCGTGTCTGTCTTCCGGCGGGAATAGTGTTTGAGGATGGAATAGTGTTCGGCACGGATCGGGATTGCTTCGGGAGATGCCGGTTGTACGCGGACGAGTTTCGGCGTGAGTTGAGGTTGCGAGGCTGCGTTCGGGCGAGAGGTTCGGCGTGCGTGGGGATCGTCGGGATCACTCGGGCGAGAGGTTCGGCGTGCGTTGGGGTGGCGAGTCATTCGGGCGAGAGGTTCGGCGTGGTTTGGGATCGCCGGTTTGACTCGGAAAGAGCCGGGACAGGTGGAAAGACCGAGGCGAGGCCTCGGAGTACCACGAGGGGCCTCGGAGTACCTCGAGTGCCTCGGGGCAGCGCGGGAGCGTCGCGGGAGCGCTCGGGGAGGCCGGAGCACCTGAGGGCTCGGAAGGCCTCGGAAGGATCGAAAGGGCGGGAAGTGCCTCGAGAGGACTTAGAGGGAAGCTGAAGGCTTAGGGAGGAAGAGAGAAGTGGGAGGTGTGTGAAAATGAGGAGGGGGAGCCCTCTATTTATAGTAAAAATTTTCGTGCAAGAAGGTCCGTACGGACCTTCTAGGTAAACGAGAATCTTGGTTTTCCTCGATTTGAGGAATATGTGATGATGGTGAATATTACGTAATTATGGTGTCCCCTTGCAAGAAGGTCCGTACGGACCAACTAGAGGCTACAAATAGGTCCGTACGGACCAACCATGTATGGGAGTGATGATTACTTAGGGATTTGAGGGAATATTGTGGACTTTAAGGGGATTCGGTAATTATTAAAGCAAAGAGGTCCGTACGGACCATTATTGCTTTTCCAATTTCTGAAAATTCCCAAAAGGTCCTTTTGTCCCTTTTTATCCCGAAAGGCTCCTCCACTTGGTTTGGTGGGGGTTTTGAGAGGGTTTTGAGTGCCGAGAGGTCGTCGAGGCTGCGTTGATGAGTCTGCGGTGCTTCCGTGTGCTTGAAAGGGGTGATCAGTTGGGGTACTTACGGAGGGCGGCCCACTTTGCTATCTTTATGGCTTTACGAGAGACTATGCTTGATCGGGCCATTACTAGAGGGTCGAACGGCGATGCCTTGAGTAACTAGGCAACGCGGGTTGCGAGGGACGCGGCCGGCGATAGTTGGCGAGTGAGGTTGACGTGGTACGGGGTTGATCGAACTTACGGATTCCGGCGTAGGGATTACGAGACCATGAGAGACATTCGGGATGGGTCGGTGGTAGTCGGTGCCGGGGCTGCATGTGTCTTCATTACGTGTACCATCGCCTAGTGAGCGGGCAATATCGGTACCCTCGGCCAAATTATCTAGGCTTTGAGAGAGAGGCGACGGCGATGCTATTCCGATGGTCATGATCGAGCCCCCCGGACTATGCAATTCTTGATGAGATCTTTCTTGGAGGGTTTTCTTCCTACTCGGACGCTCCTTCGTCGGGCAGGAGGTTTACATTCTTGACCACGGAGTATCGATTTGGTATGAAGAAGCAACGGGGTCCGTGTAGCTGGCGATAGAGGCTCGTCGTCGGGAATGCTCAGGAGCAGACTACCCATCCAGCCGGTCTGTTCGAGATATGGAGGCCCAAGGGAATCCGAGATAATATTCTTGCGCGGCGTTGCGAGGACTATCGGAGGCAAGAGATCCGGAGAGCTTCTATGAGAGATGATCGGAGGTGATAGCTCGCGAGAGAGGTGTTGCGACAAGAGAGGGCTGCTAGAAATTTGCTTTGAGGAGGCGGCACGATCGAACCTGCCGACACGCAATATGCAGTGGGGCGAGCTCAAACCCACTTATTTGACATACCTAGGCTAAGGACCTACCGGGGACCAAGGAAAAGGAAAGACAGAGGTACGAGTTCGGGAGTGGGGACGAGCTTCTAGACACTTTTCTGAGGGATGGAGGACTCTTTATTTTTCTTTTGCTTGTACTTTGGGAGAGACATTTATTTGGATGGAACTTGAGTATCCCTTAATTACTTTAATGCAGACGAAGTAGATATTGAAAGCTTTATTATTTTTATTCGCGGCAAGTTATTTGAATCAAAATCAGGCCGTCCTTGAACTCATCAAAAAGAATATTAACTCAAAATGAACCTTTGAAAAGCTTTGGAACTGTAATCAAAACACATTTTGACATGAAATAAGATTTTGAAGCATTTTTAGACCGAACCACGAGTGGTTGCCTACGTTCCCCTTTTACAAAGAGAACTAAGGGGCTCAAGTCTCCGTAGTTCGACTCAATCAGCTTTGTGTTTAAAGAAAGGGGAAGACGGGGAAGGGGACATGGCGCAACCATTTTTGTTTTTACCTAGACCGCCCTTTTTAAGGTTTTCGGTCTAGTGGGTATATTCTTTTAGCACGAGTACGACCCTTATTTTTGCGTAAGATTTGCCTTTTGAGAGGTTTTCGAGTCTCATGCAGGACAATTTTATTACGCCTTTATTTTCATCATTTTTTTTTACGAGAGGGGAAAGACTCAATCACACATAGTACCTCCATGACTTGTCTCAGTTGAAGGGGTGCAAAAATGGGTTACCATCCATATCTGTCATTTGCATTGCTCCTCAGGAGAGTATCTTCTTTACTAGAAACAGTCCGACCCAAACGGGTTCCCATTTGCCCAATCTGTTGCTCGGATTTGCGAGGCTTCATCTTGAGAACCGAGATCACCAATCTTGATGTCCACAGGCTTCACTTTCTTGTCAAAAGCACGGGCCATTCTTTTCTGATATGCCCGATTTTGCTCCATGGCCTTTAATCTGCGTTCGTCTAACAGTGCCAATTCGTTGTATCAACTTTGGAGCCAATCAATCTCATTTACCCCATTCTCAAGCAACACCCTGAGGGATGGAATTCCTAGCTCAATGGGCATGACAGCTTCCATTCCGTAGGTCAAGGCGTATGGGGTTGCACCGATAGCGGTCCGAATGGAAGTGCGGTAGCCCCATAATGCTAAATGTAGCTTCTTTGGCCAATCCCTTCCTCGCTCGGCCATTTTCTTAATGATTCTCTCCAAGTTCTTATTAGCGGCCTCAACAGCACCATTCGTCGTAGTGCAGCGTATAGTGAAGACTTGTGATGCTTGACCCTGTATTCAGTAAGCAGACGATCGGTTTCTCCTTCGAAGTGGGTTCCATTGTCAGAAATAATCTCATTCGGGACTCCGTAGTGGCAGAAAATTTGTTCTTTTATGAAGCGAGCTACCTTCTTAGCTGTGAGCACTTTTTAGGACGCGGCTTCTACCCACTTTGTGAAGTAATCTACCGCTACCAAAACAAATGAGTGTCCATTGCTACCCGGTGGAGTTATCTTCCCAATGACGTCAATTCCCCACGTTGCGAAGGGCCATGGAGTTGTCATACAGTAGAGATCATGAGGAGGGATATGGTTCAGGTTGGAGAATCGCATGCATTTGTCACAAGTCCGCACAAACTGGATGCAATCAGTCTCCATAGTGATCCAGAAGTAACCCAGCCTGATAATGCTATGCATAAGGGATCAGGCGTTCATATGAGGTCCGCAGGCGCCATTGTGAACATCTTCCATTATTCTTTGAGCCTTTTCTTTCGCGTCTGAGTAGGAGAGGGCAACCTTCCCTTTTCTTCCACAACTCATTGCCAAGTATGACTTACTGAGCCGATAGCCTTTTGAAAGCTTGCAAACTTTTGGCATGAATACCTTTTAGGTCTCCTTCTTTATCGACGGGGAAAGATGCTTCACCATGCTTGAGATATTGGAAAATTTGGTTGTACCACGGCTCATTGACGGCTTCGATCTCTATTTCACGGCGGTATGCGAGGATTTTCTTGCCCTCTGAGCCCTGAACGTTTTGATTGACTTTTCTTAAGGATTTCTACCAAAGAGGCCGGAGTAGCTAGGGCATCGGCAAATGTGTTCTTGTCTCGCGGCGGGAATTGGAATGACACTTCCTTGGGCGGCCGGCGAGCTCACGCAATGTAAGTGTGATACCTGCGGAGACACGGATGCGAGGTTTTCCATACGTTGGCGGCTTGATTTATTATCGGTTGGGAATCACCAAATACTTCCAATTCATCCACATGTCGCTCTAAAGGCGACCTCGAGACCCGGCTATGCAAGCTTCATATTCGAGTGCATTGTTGTTAGCTATAGAAATTGACTTGATAGCTATGGGGGTATGCGTATGTCATTCGGGTCTACCAGTACCTTCCCGATGCCGATTACCTCTTTTGTTTGCCGCGCCGTTGAAGAATAGCTGCCCGGCGATTGCCATTCTACATAACAAGGATCCCTTCATGCTAGGAAAGCTGGAAATCTGGTCCTCGAGGTTACATGCTTTGGGGAATCGGCCAATTGATCTGCGAGCTGTCCGCACTTGATTGACTTCGGATCACATATTTGATATCGAACTCGGCTAAGAAGAAAGTCCACTTTGCCAATCACGGTGGAAATGTTGCCTCTGTCACCTTAAGAAGCGAGTGTATACGATCGGGTCCGTCTTGGAGACCGGGTGCCTTGTGTGGGATAGCATATAGTGCTTTAGCTTTTCAACCACCCGAACGGAGTTGCGCATGTTTTCTCAAGGGCGAGTAATTCAACTCGCTACCTTGGAATTTACGACTAACAAAATGTATGGCATTCTCGATCTTGGAGTCCTTCTTCTCTTGTGCTAAGCATGGCTTCGATAGGCGTAATGCAGTGGCCAGTCGGATATCGAAGTAGAGGCTTTCTCCCATGAGGTGGGCAGAGAATGGGAGGATTAACAAGGTAAGCTTTGATTCTCTCGAAAGCTAGTTGACATTCCTCGTTCCAAACCACTTTCTGATTCTTCTTTAATAGCTTAAAGATTGGCTCACACATGGAGGCCAGCTGGTTGATGAATCTACTAATGTATTATAGATGGCCCATGAAACCTTTTACCTCGGAAACAGTTCTGGGTGGCTTCATTTCAACAATTGCTTTGACTTTTCTGGGATCTACTTCGATGCCTCGTTTCGTGAGCATGTAGCCCAAAACTTTACCCTGGATAACTCCAAAAGTGCACTTGGCTGGATTTAGCCTCATGGAATGTTCCTGAAGTCTGTTGAAGAACTTCCTTAAATCTGTGAAGTGCTGCCTATCTGACCCTTTCGAGTGAATAATCATATCGTCCACATACACTTCAATCTCCTTGTGGATCATGTCATGAAACAGGGTGGTGACGGCCCTCTGGTAGGTGATAAGTGACTATTATATAGTCATTTATCCTTAGGACCCTAGTGATCAGTCTTAGATACGAATTGTTAGAGAGAAATCAACGATATTAGATAGATAGAAAGTACAAACACTTGTGATAACAATTTTCCAAAGGAATTTGAAGATCAAAGTCATTGTTTTGTTCTTGGAGTTACTTTGGAGGAAAAGTAATAAAAGTGAAGCATCATTTCCAGCGTTTATTCATCATAAGTCCTTCTTACTCAATCTTTTATACCTTTTATGTTATTTAATGGCTTGTGAGTAATCCCCCTTATTCTTGGGGTTGGAAACTTCAAAAGCATACTTATTAAATCATCTAAAAATGTTAAGTCTTGTCTTCTCTCTTCATCTAATCAATTTCTTTGTATTATTCTCTAAACGCCTTACATTTTGGAGATATCCAATTTGTATGATTGAGTCAATTGAGAGAAGTACCTAGCGGAGAATCTCGATTGACGGAACCATATAAAGAAACTAGGTTTCATTGATCACGAGAGTAGTTGATGGCCTAGGGATGTTCCTTTAATGGAAATTATGTTGACTCTCATCCTTAATGGATTCTTATTAATTATGGTCGGCTAGAGATAAGTAGGAACGCCCGTTTGTGACGGGCGGGAATAACGTAAACGGAAATCTCAAACGGTTAGGACATAATTAGTAGAAGAATACAAACGCTCTTGTCTTAGCCCGAAGTAGCGTAGGCTTAACATACCATCCTTGCTTTTTATGAAAACCTTTTATCTCTAAGACAATGACGATTTCATGAATAAGATTATGTGTATGATTTCCAATCTCGAGAATGCTTCGTTTTATATAAGAATTTAATTAAAGTACTTTCTGTTTATGTTCTCTCTATCTTTCTAAAAACAAATTTTATCTCCCCCCAATCTTTTCTATTAATTTCTAAAGACAAAAGTATTTCCTAGTAAACCCTGTCTCTGTGGGATCGACCCGTACTTGCACCCGCTATATTACAATAGCCCGTGCGCTTGCGGAATTAAATAAACCGTTAGGTTTCGACCGAACAAGTTTTTGGCGCCGTTGTCGAGGACAACGGTTTACTTTTATTTTTGTCTTTACTACATAATTTTTAGTTTTTGTTATATTTTTACTATTTTGCTTTCTCTTCCTATAAATTGTTGCGTTTAATTTTTCTTCAAGTGTTTTTCTTATATTTTATGAAACGGTCTCGGACATACGTTGACAACTTTGATCCGGAACCCGAAAGAAGCTTTCACGAGAGATTAAGAAGATTTAGAGAAACTTTGAAGAAGCATATGGACGGAGAACAACAAACACCCGCTAGGACCCTACGGGACTTTGTTTACCCAAGTACCCCGGGAACTAGATCCCCTATTGTTGTGCCGAATGCCGGAGCGGCACACTTCGAGATAAAGCCGCAGTTATTGCATATGGTTATGAATAACCAATACAGCGGCACCGCCTTCGAAGATCCCCATCTACACATCCAAACATTCCTTGAATACTGTGATACCACACGTATTCAAAATGTTACGGTGGAAGCAATTCAGATGCGCCTTTTTCCTTTCTCTCTTAAGGATAAGGCGCAACAATGGTTGAATTCGGTCCCCGTAATTCATTAACAACATGGGACCAAATTCAAGAAGCATTCCTTGGTCGATTTTTCCCACCAAGCAAGGCGCCGAGATACGAACAAAGATCACTAACTTCTGTCAAACAGATAGTGAGACTTTGTATGATGCATGGGAGCGATTCAAGGAACTTCTCAGAATGTGCCCCCACCACGGGCTTGAAAAGTGGTTAATTGTTCACACCTTCTACAACGGTCTCATATTCAAAACAAGAGAGACCATTGATGCCGCTGCGGGAGGAGCATTGATGAACAAAGGAGTCGATGAGGCATACGACCTTATCGAGAACATTGCATTGAACCATTACCAATGGTCAAACGAGAGGGAGCTTGACAACAAGGTACGCCCGGTAAATATAATGTTGATGCAGTTACTCTTCTCTCCTCTAAAGTTGACATGCTTTTGAAAAAGTTTGAAAATCTTAATGTCAATCCCATTGCTAGTGTAAATGTGTTATGCGAACTATGTGGGTCTAACTCACATAGTACGGATAACTGCGAGTTACTTGACGTTACTTCTAACGATCAAGTGAACTTCGTTAATTCTTTTGGGCAAAAAGGGGGGATGTATTCTAATACATACAATCCCGAGTGGAGGAATCACCCCAATTTTTCCTATAAGAATAACAACGTTCTTAACCCGCAATCATTTACACAACATCAAGGACTTACATTTGGAAATTTAAATAATGTTTCAAATATTTTTTCTCCCCCTAAATCAAAATTAGATCTTTTAATGGATTTCATAGTGGAAAGTAAAAATGAGCAAGAAAAGACTAATGCTGAATTTAGGGAATGTTTTAAGTTATTTAATGATAAAATTGATAACTTAGCCGCCCATAATAAAATATTAAATGAGCATGCTAAAGCAGTGGTTACTAGAAGTGGGAGAGAGCTTATTGATTGTCCACCTAAAGAGAGTAGCCCCATTGAAGAAAGTATTAGTCAAAACCCACCCGTGGTCGAGACTAATGATGAGGATAATAAGGGGACGGAATCCCCTAAAATAACTAGAAATTTTGATCCGCCTATACCTTACCCTCAAAGATTGGTAAAGGCAAAACTCGATAAACAATTTGCAAAATTTTTAGAAGTTTTAAAATCTATCTACATTAATGTACCTTTTACTGATGTTTTGCAACAAATGCCTTCTTATGCTAAATTCCTCAAAGATATTCTTTCTAACAAAAGGAAACTAGAAGAAAATGAAACTGTTGCACTAACGGAAGAAGTGAGTGCTGTTTTACAAAAAAGGTTACCCCCAAAATTAAAAGATCCCGGCACATTCTCTATCCCTTGTAATATAGGTAACTTTGATGTTGATAATGCCATGCTAGATCTAGGAGCTAGCGTGAGCCTCATCCCACTTTCGGTTAGCAAGAAAATTGGTGTAGGGGAATTAAGACCTACAACCATATCCCTGCAATTAGCGGACCGTTCCATTAAATATCCAGTGGGTATTATGGAAGATGTCCCTTTCCAAATTGGGAAATTAGTCGTCACGGTTGATTTTTTTGTTCTCGAGATGGAAGAGGATAGTCATATTCACTGTAATTCTAGGTAGACCATTTCTTGCCACAAACTGAGGCGCTTATAGACGTTAAACATGGTAACCTAACTCTGAATGTAGGAGATGATAAAATAGAGTTTAACCTGTCTAAATTCATGAGAAATCCTAATCTTGAGAACCCTTGCTTGAACATTAACATGTTAGAATCAATTAGCAAGGAATTAGAAAGTCCCCAATCTAAGGATCCGCTAGAAAAAAGTCTTATAGATTGAAAGAGAACTTTGCATGATGATGACGACGAAGAAGTTGCAAATTATACCATGATTTTAGATACATCAAAGTCTAGTGGCGACAATGATTTCGAAAAGTTGGAGACTACAGCGGAGCCATCCAACAAAAAGGAAAAAGAGGTAATTAAGGCACCTCAAGTTGAGTTAAAACCTCTTCCTGCAAATCTAAGGTATGAATTCTTGGGACCTAACTCCACTTATCCTGTGATTATAAATGCTAACCTAGGCCCTCTAGAAACTGAAAAATTATTAAATGAGCTTAGGTTGCATCAAAAAGCCATAGGATATACGATAGATGACTTAAAAGGAATTCATCCAAAAATTTGCATGCATAGGATTGATTTAGAGGAAGATCATAAACCTTCCATTGAACATCAAAGAAGACTCAATCCTAACATGAAGGAAGTAGTTAAAAAGGAAGTCCTTAAATTACTTGACGCAGGCATCATCTATCCAATTTCAGATAGCAAATGGGTGAGCCCCGTTTAAGTTGTCCCTAAGAAGGGAGGAATGACAGTCATTCGAAATGATAAGGATGAATTAATCCCAACAAAGACTGTCACGGGTTGGCGCATGTGTATAGATTACAGAAAATTAAATAAAGCCACCCGAAAAGATCACTTTCCCCTTCCCTTTATAGACCAAATGCTATAAAGATTGGCCAAACATTCCCATTTCTGTTATTTGGACGGATATTCAGGATTTTTCCAAATTCCTATCCATCCAGACGATCAAGAAAAAACTACTTTTACTTGTCCTTATGGTACCTTCGCTTATAGAAGAATGCCTTTTGGACTTTGTAATGCTCCCGCCACTTTTCAGCGTTGTATGATGTCCATTTTTTCCGAATACATAGAAAATATTATGGAAGTTTTTATGGATGATTTCTCTGTTTACGGATATTCTTTTGACGAATGTTTGAAGAATTTATCTAAAGTCCTACAACGCTGTGAAAAGGTCAATCTTGTTCTAAATTGGGAAAAATGCCACTTTATGGTAAATGAAGGGATAGTGTTAGGACACATGGTGTCCGAAAAAGGAATAGAAGTAGATAAGGCGAAAATCGAAATTATTGAAAAATTACCTCCGCCTACTAATGTTAAAGGTATAAGAAGTTTTCTTGGTCACGCCGGATTTTACCGACGTTTTATAAAAGATTTCTCAAAAATTTCTAAACCTTTAACTAATCTACTAATGAAAGATGCTCCATTTGTGTTTGATAGCCCTTGTCTTGAAGCTTTTAATAGGTTAAAGGAAGCTTTGATATCCGCTCCTATCGTACAACCACCCGATTGGGATCTCCCTTTCGAAATAATGTGCGATGCAAGTGATTTCGCGGTCGGAGCTGTTCTGGGACAGCGAAAAGACAAGAAAACGCACGCAATATATTATGCTAGCCGAACACTGGATGAAGCACAAATGAATTATGCCACCACAGAAAAAGAGCTTTTGGCGGTAATATTTGCTATGGAAAAGTTTCGGTCATATTTGGTGGGATCAAAGGTAATCATATACACGGATCACGCTGCAATTAGATACTTGTTGACAAAGAAGGATGCAAAGCCAAGATTAATAAGGTGGATCCTTCTCCTCCAAGAATTCGATTTGGAAATCCGTGATAAAAAGGGAACGGAAAATTTGGTCGCGGATCATTTATCCCGTCTTCCTAAAGAATTAGAAATTTCCGATAAAGATGACCTTCCCATTGATGACTCATTTCCGGATGATCATCTTCTTGCTATAAACAATGTCGAAATTCCCTGGTTTGCAGACATTGTTAACTATCTAGCATGCAAGATTCTTCCCCCAGAAATGAGTTATCAACAAAAGAAGAGATTTTTATCAGAAATTAAAAATTACTTTTGGGAAGATCCGCTCCTCTTTAGACATTGCGCAGATGGAATCATTAGGCGGTGTGTACCTAATGAAGAGATCAAGGACATTCTTTATCATTGTCATTCATCTCCTTATGGCGGTCATGCAAGCACAGCCAAAACCGCCGCCAAGGTTCTTCAATCAGGTTTTTTCTGGCCCACACTCTTCAAAGATTCTCAAAATTTCGTTATCTCTTATGATCGTTGCCAAAGAACCGGCAACATTTCAAGAAGAAATGAAATGCCTCTCAATAATATTCTAGAAGTTGAGATTTTTGACGTTTGGGGCATTGATTTCATGGGACCATTCCCCGCATCCTTCAACAATAATTATATTTTGGTAGCGGTGGACTACGTCTCAAAGTGGGTAGAAGCTATAGCATCTCCAACAAACGACTCAAAAGTCGTCATGAAGCTTTTCAAGGATACAATTTTTCCAAGATTTGGGGTTCCAAAAGTCATCATAAGTGACGGAGGGTCGCATTTTTCGCACCGCCAGTTTGATGCTTTATTAAAAAAGTACGGAGTCTATCATAAAACAGGCACCGCATATCATCCTCAAACAAGCGGGCAAATAGAAATATCAAATCGAGAAATAAAGTGGATCTTGGAGAAAACGGTAATAAGTTCAAGAAAGGATTGGTCAATAAAATTGAACGATGCTTTATGGGCTTATCGCACCGCTTTTAAAACACCTATCGGAACCACTCCTTTTCGATTGGTTTATGGAAAGCCATGTCATTTACCGGTGGAACTTGAGCATAAGGCATATTGGGCAATTAAAGCCCTAAACTATGACTTGGCAGAAGCCGGTGAAAAGCGGAGATTACAGTTACAAGAGCTCGAAGAACTCCGATATGAAGCATACGAAAGTGCCAGGTTATACAAGGAGAAAACAAAAAAATGGCATGATGCTTGTATAATAAGAAAGGATTTTAAAGAAGGAGGCATGGTATTACTTTTTAATTCTCGTTTGAAGCTTTTTCCAGGTAAATTAAAATCAAGATGGACGGGCCCATATCAAGTGCGTAAAGTATATCCATACAGAGCCATCGAAATTGGGAACGAAACACAAGGAGATTTTAAGGTAAACGGTCAAAGATTGAAACACTACATGACCGGGGACCCAATTGGAGTAGTTTCATACGTTACTTTGGGCGAACATACCACACCATTTTAGTAAGTTTTTCTCTTTACCCTCCCGGGATTTGGCATTGTTCCTTGAAACATTGAGGACAATGTTCATTTCAAGTGTGGGAGGATATATCTATCCTTTTATTTTATTTTTCGCTTTCTAGTTTTAAAATTTTTTGCTTTCTAGTGTAATTTTTTTCTTTTTTAACTTAGTTGCATTTTTCATTTTTATGCTTGTATAATAGTATATAAAAAAAAAATCCCTATGATGATCAAAAATCATTATCATTATGCTTGCCATTTGCTCTAGTATAAATGCCTATTTATCTTTCCTCTCATATTTTCTATAAACTTAGAAATCTATAAAAAGGAAAAAAAAAATATATAGGGATATTTTTAGGAAATAATTGAAAGCCTCATAAGTTAGTATAGCAAAATATAGAGTCTTATCAAGGAAAATGCATTTGATTAGAAGGAATCTTTTTTATGCTTGGTCATTTATGCAAATGTTGAAAATATTTCTTTAAGATTGTACATCTTTTATCTTTATTAAACGTTTATTCCCTTTTTAGAAGCACCTTTTTGTTTGCATCCCTTGAATCACACCCTTTCATCAAAAATTCCATCTTTCCATTTCTCAAATCAAATCAAAGTAAAACACCTTTATCTTATTGCTAAAAAGAGTGACATTTGTCACCAATCCTTAAAAAGTAAAAAGAAACATATTACTTCCTAAATAACTCGGGGCACGGCGTTCGCTGCGACGATGTTTCCTTGCCAAACGGGAGTAATATCCAAAAGTATTCTTGATCTAAGTATTAGGAACATGGGGTTCGCGACCACAATGTCTCCTACTTGAAAAGATCAAAAATAACTTAGGTCTTTTGCAAAAATATAACACGTGCAAAAATAAGATAAATTTGTTTGACTTTGATGAGATTTTTCCACTATCATCATCCATTTTCCACCCTCGTGATTCAAGAATGCAATTCAATTTTTCAGGAACTTCTAATTTGTGAATAAATGTTTATACCTTCTCTTGTACATTTTAAAGAAATAAATTCATCTTTTCTCAAAAATCACTTTAAAAAAAGTAACAGCTTTTTCTACCAAGAAATAAATCTAAGATTTTTCCTTCTAGCATGCTTTACTTGGTCAAAATTCTATATATGCTATATTAGGTTATTGTCTTGCATTTTATCTCTTTAAAAGTATCCCTAAAATACTTCTTCCTAGATAAATTTTTAAAGGTATTCAAAATATGATTAGAAAGATAAAGGCATTATCTAAAAGGCATTTAAAGGTTTTGCTACTTTATTTCTGAGGGATCAATCTTGCTTTTTCTCCCTCTCCGTATTTTCATTCTAAGTTTGCTTGGGGACAAGCAAAAGCTTAAGTGTGGGGGAGTTTGATAAGTGACTATTATATAGTCATTTATCCTTAGTTTTATATACTTTTTATTGCATAAAACATCATTTCTCATTCCATTTCATGTACTTTTTAGTTCCTTCTTCATATTATCTAGATTTTACGCTTTTGGTATATTTCTTGCATTTAAAGACAGGTTTTAGATTCATTTTATCAAAATGATACTTGGACACTTCAAGGCAAAAGACATGGAAGAGCACCAACCAAATCAAGCACACAAAGCTAAATTTCAGATGGAGCGGCCGTGCAGCCAAGATGGAGCGGCCGTGCACCTGGCCTTTTTCAGGCCATTTGTGGCCCTAAAATATAGAGTGGCCGTGTCTTGAAGAGGGAGTGGCCGTGTCATTATATGGAGCGGCCGTGCAGCTTGGACAGGAGCGTCCGTGCGAAGTGTCAAGACTCAAATTCAAATCTAGCGCCAAGGGTCACACGGCCGTGCAACTTCCTTGACGCGGCCGTGCAAAACGCGACTGCAGACGTAAAGGCACCTTTTGATGGCACCCAATTGAAGAGTCTCCTCCCTTTTATAAATAGGACCCTAGTGATCAGTTTTAGATAGGAATTGTTAGAGAGAAATCACTGATATTAGATAGATAGAAAGTACAAACACTTGTGATAACAATTTTCCAAAGGAATTTGAAGATCAAAGTCATTGTTTTGTTCTTGGAGTTACTTTGGAGGAAAAGTAATAAAAGTGAAGCATCATTTCCAGCGTTTATTCATCATAAGTCCTTCTTACTCAATCTTTTACTTCTGCTTTTATGTTATTTAATGTCTTATGAGTAATCCCCCTTATTCTTGGGGTTGGAAACTCAAAAGCATACTTATTCATCATCTAAAAATGTTAAGTCTTGTCTTCTCTCTTCATCTAATCAATTTCTTTGTATTATTCTCTAAACGCCTTACATTTTGGAGATATCCAATTTGTATGATTCAGTCAATTGAGAGAAGTATCTAGCGGAGAATCTCGATTGACGGAACCATATAAAGAAACTAGGTTTCATTGATCACGAGAGTAGTTCAATGGCCTAAGGATGTTCCTTTAATGGAAAGTATGTTGACTCTCGTCCTTAATGGATTCTTACTAATTATGGTCAGCTAGAGATAAGCCGGAATGCCCGTTTATGACAGGGCGGGAAAAACGTAAACGGAAATCTCAAACAGTTAGGACATAATTAGTGAAGAATACAAACGCTACTGTCTTAGCCCGAAGTAGCGTAGGCTTAACATACCATCCTTGCTTTTTATGAAAACCTTTTATCTCTAAGACAATGACGATTTGATGAATAAGATTATGTGTATGATTTCCAATCCCGAGAATGCTTCGTTTTATATAAGAATTTAATTAAAGTACTTTCTGTTTATGTTCTCTCTATCTTTCTAAAAACAAATTTTATCTCCCCCCAATCTTTTCTATTACTTTCTAAAGACAAAAGTATTCCCTAGTAAACCCTGTCTCTGTGGGATCGACCCGTACTTGCACCCGCTATATTACAATAGCCCGTGCGCTTGCGGAATTAAATAAACCGTTAGGTTTCGACCGAACAGTAGGTGGCCCCGGCATTCTTCAACCCAAATGGCATCACAGTGTAACAATAAGTGACCCAAGAAGTGGTGAATGCTGTCTTGTCTTGATCTTCCTCGGCCATCATAATCTGGTTATAACCCGCAAAATCGTCGACAAAGGATTTGACATCGTAGTTCGTTGTAGCATCTACCAGCATGTCGATGTTTGGCAAGGGGAAATCATCTTTGGGACTGGCCTTGTTAAGATCCCGGAAGTCTACGCAAACCCGAACCTTTCCATTCGCTTTTGTGACCGTGACTATGTTTGCCAGCCAAGTCGGGTATTCAATCACCTTGATAAATCCCACCCGTAGTAGTTTCTCAATCTCTTCTTTGACTTATAAGGACCACTCGGGCTTGATCCGCCTCAGTTTCTGTTTTATTGGCTTAATCTCTGGATCTAGGGGTATCCGGTGTTCTACGATAGATGCATCCAACCCGGGCATGTCTTTGTAGGACCAGGCAAAGACGTCTACGAACTCTTTAAGCAACTCAATCAGGGCAACCCGTTCATCTCCGGAGAAGAAACTACCAATCTGTGTTTCTTTGGGTTCCTCGGCTGTTCCCAGGTTCACCATTGTCAATACCTCATCGGCAGCTTGGGCCCGGCTTTCCTTTTGCTCGCAAACCTGCTTTGAATTATTTTCTAAAGATTGCTCATCTATTAAGTCTGCATTATCTTCAATTGAATCTGGCTTAATTATTTTTAAATCTTACTGATTAATTTTAGTTAAGCATTCAATTGTTAGATTGGCAATCACGGGATACTCAGAAAGATCGACCATTTTATTCAAAGCAAAGGGAAAGACAGTGTCTACAACACGACGACGGTCTTCCGTCGTGAGGACGTCAGACCGATCAGAAGACTCGAATTCAATCACAAGGGACTCTGGGGACTGACTCAGGACACGGGGAACAAATTTAGACTCAGATGGACAAGGACGAGGCTTGAGCCCTAGCTTTTTTATCATAGTCTCCCTGTCTGCAACCGGTCCCTGAAATGAAGTCCAGTTCTGTAGCGGCTCCTCTGCGACGGTCTTCAAACTACTCAGATCTGCCACTGGCCCCTTTTCAAACTCCAGCATGGCTATCACCTCGCTATCAGAGGAAAAGTCAATCAAATCTCCGAGATCTTCAGCAATAACCAACCCTTCTGCAGGCATCTTCTCTGTAAACACAACACTTTCGGGTTCTGACAGCCCCTGATTCTCAAACAGTCTTGCCAAATCACCATCAATATCTAAAGGATCTGCACCACGGATTTTGTGCGCAACGGATTCATCCAGAGCAAGCTTCTCGAACTGGTTTACATAATCAGGTCCCCAGAAATGGTAGTTGTTCTCGAATGTAGTGGTGACACCTGGCCTTCTAGGCATACTCACAAGCATTTACTTCACCGGGTTTTGACTGCTGGCAAACCTCCGAATTGTCTTCAACCTTTCTTCAATTTGGCTCATCTTCAGCTCTGGGCAAACAAACATTTCTCCATCCTCTTTGACAAAGTGTCGGTTCAAAGACCAGCTGTACGGGCGCATCTCAGGCCTTTTGTACCTCTTTCCAGCAGCTGAGGTCATATTTTCTTTAAACACTTCAGTCTTATCGTACGCTTTGTCTTCTTTTGTCACGACATACCCTAGGCCTCACTTATTCCTCTTGGCTTCTGACATCACAAGCTGACACGGCCCCTGTTGACGCTTCCCTAGCCCCAGGCCCGGGATGTAGCTCATGCCTCTCATCATTTTTAGTACAGGAGGGATCTTGTCGGAGGATGTTGTCAAATCTATAGTGCAGACCTGCCCTTTAGGCTTCTCAATCGTAAAACCACTAAGCATCAAATTTTCCTGGTCGAGTTTGATTTCCATCACGGGCAAGGTATTAGTGCTGGTTTCCCCAATCGTGACGCTATCACCATAAATGGTCGTCAGGACTCCGTCTTGCACAAATTTTAGACATTGGTGGAGAGTGGAGGCTACGGCTCCGATTTCATGAATCCACGGTCTGCCCAATAATGCCGAGAATGTAACTGGAATGTCGATAACTTGTAAATATACCATCATCTCCTTGCCCCCAAACATCAGATTCAGAGAGACTATTCCCAATACTGCCCTAGACGTGGAATCGTAGGCCTTTATGGTTTGATTGGATGGTTTAAGGTCTGAGCATTAATGTCCAACATACTCATCATTTTAGTAGGGAGCACATTCATAGCCGACCCATTGTCTACCAACACGTGGGGAATCCGCCGTCCTTCCAGGGGAACTGTGATGTGTAGGGACTCATTATGCTTCGCACCATAAGCAGGCAGGTCAAGATCTGTAATAGTAATAATGTTCCCATACTGCGCAGTTCCAATTAGCTGACAGGCTTCGTCTGGGGTGGCGTTGACAGATACTTTTGTTTTGGACAAAGCTTCTTCTAATTTCAGTTTGTGAGGGTAGGAGGATGTGAGTAGAGACCATAAGGAGATATAAGCTTGGGTTCTCTTCAGTTGTGTCAAGATTGGATCTTCCTGAACTTCTTCATCTCTTGTTGATCTGTATGGATTCTGAGAGGACTGGGGATTCGCAACTGCAACTGCTTTACCTTTCCCGGATGGATCTACATTATCTGCTCCTAACATTCTCCCTGACCGAGTCAACAAATTAACTTCATGATCTTTCTCAACCACAAAATCCTTACTGGCCTCCTTGAGCTCTACTAGCGTAATCAGAACAGGACGAGTGCTATATAGCCATGCCGCCTGCCTTATCTCGTTTATGGACAATGGCGCCTCTATATTAGCCGCTATCCTGAGTTACTCTAGAGAGATCGGGGAATCTCTAGGAACCATGGAAGATATAGTGTTGGCAACCACTTGCTCTTCATAATCGTTATAATCAGCAGTATTATTCAAACCATACAGATCATTAAGGGGAGAACACATTGCAGGCTGAGGAAAACTGCCTTGGTGCTGAGACTGCTGATACCTCGGAACACTGTCTTGGCAAATCTGATTCCCTGAAAGCCGATGCTGACCATTCTACTGCACATTATACTGACCACCTTGATAGCCGTAGGGGTACACACTGAACTGGGGTTGGGAGTAACTGACTTGAAACTGAGACCCATACTAAACCTGTGGCATCGGGACATTAGGAGCCGGAGAGGAAGTGAGATCGAAGAAATTTGCAGGTTGACCACCACTCTTGCTAAGACTTTGCTGAACAACTGGATTATATTCCTGAGAGGAAGGTGGAGGAAACCTTCCTTGGGCGCTCACAATCATTCCAGGAGATGACATTGGCTCGGGACGTGGGGCGTAGCTTGTGGGAGGAGGCATAGCATTGTAACTGAGTAGAGCTGGCTGGGCAGGAGAAGCGGATCCAATCTCATTATTGCCCTCTTCAGTAATTTCCTCATAAGAACCATCTTCTCTACGGAGCATTGCTATTCCCCGGGCCCTCATAGCTTCAACAAAGCGGTTATGAGCTTCTTCTTCTCGAATTTTGGCATTCTCAGCTGACAGGCGGGCCTCATGTTCTCTGGCCAAAGCGGCTTCCAAATTGATCCTTAACTCATCAGTAGACAAATTGTTCAAGCTTGGCTGACTCAACGGACCCGAACCTCCAAAAGATTGAGCGGCAAACATATCTCCATTCCCTGCCATGTCTGATTCTGCACTGACTAAAGATTTGGAAACTGTTTGAGCTTCTTTGACAACCCGAACCAAACGAGCTCCCGGTACAGACGATCGACTCCAACTCGCCGTAGCTGCAGGGGTATATACGGGTTTATGAGGTAGGGAAAGAAGAGGAAATACGGGAGAGGAAGAAGAAAAAGGAGAGAACAGACTCGCGCAAACAATTTATTTATCTTCAAGTATAAATCGGTGATTTAAATCCTAGGAACGGTTGGGAAAGGCTAACCCTTTATTTACGTACACTACACCTTGGGGAAGCCTAGGGACACAACGTTCAAATTACATTAAATGTTTTGCATTTGAAATTAATAATAAGTAATGATACCTAAACAAAACCTAACACGACGTGGGACGGACGAGTAGCCCCAATTTCTAGGGAAATTTGGGCAGCATAACGGGTATTCTCGGGGAATTTCCAAGAAAAATCCGGCATGACCTCTCGTCGGTGCATGGTGACAATGCGGCATGATCTATCGTTTAGGACATGTCACGGGGGTGACATGTCCTCACGTGAAACCATGTTGCATTGGCAACATGCCCACAAGGTGCGAGGTTTTGGGGAAGGTAAAAGGACTTATTAGAAAATTCGAAAACAATTCATTTTGGTGTAATTAAAACGTTGTATCAAAATCCAACTGCGGGTAAGGTTTAAGTGTGGTGCTACCTATAACGCACTAGGGGGATGGGTTTGACATTAGGCGCTCAAACGTAGGTGAATATTATCACCGTCCGCGATGCCGTCAATCGCACCCGAGGGTTCTAAAGCTATGTGATGTAGTGTGCGGATGACTATATTCTTTTATTTACAAAAAACAAAATTTTCTATTTATTTATCTATTTATTTTTTAAAAAAACACACACACTCTCACAGGGAAGAAAAAAGGAATAACAATCAGCTGAGCAATCTTTTGATTCAAGGGACTGCCCTCAAATCAGAACCTGAAACCTGTTCAGTGACTCTTCCTGTCGCGTGACACAGAACAGCATGGACCAAAGATGTCGCACGACCAAGAGAGTCACTGAACCAGGGCCCCTGCAAAACTGAGATTAGCCCCTGCCTTTCCTTGGCAAGGGACAAAACAAACCAAATATACAAACAAACAAAGCCCCAAGAAACAACAAAAATCATACAAGTTGTAAGATCTAATAAAATGCATGTATCGCGCAAGATTATCAAGGATGCACATAAGATGAATATATTGGATGTCTAAGAGTATGAAAGTTTGACCCTCTTATTTTGAAAAAACAGGTTTTCAAAAAGTCATCCCCAGCGGAGTCGCCACTGAATGCGCGCTCGCCCGAAAAAAATTTGTTTTCTCGGTTTAAAATGAAAAAAGAAAAGGAGTCGCCACGCCATGCTTTTGGAGGTGCACTTTGAAAAACCTTTTAAAAGAGAACGGGTTCGGGGGTCAGGTTACGTGTTGGGAAGAACCGAGAGTTCACCCAACACGCCTCGTCCGTAGACGAGTCTTTCTAATTTAGACATCCAAATAATTCAAATAAATGTGCAAACGATGATAATAGACAAGTGCAATAAACATGAATTTTATTGAATATGCAAGATCATTACAACTTGTAGACCAATTGTTCGGGAGGCCACATCCCTTTACAGCAATAAGAACAGATTACAAAGGAAATCAGGTCCTCTGCAAAGGACCATATCTGTCGCGTGACACAGGACTCCTCATGTCCAAATGTGTCGCGTGACACCAATGGTCACCTTGCAGAGACTCACAATGAACAGATCACAGAATCTCTAGATGAACACGAAATGCAATTACAAATCAGATCCAAGCACTAAACAACATGATCGTAAAACTACATGCTAAGATAACTAACTAAAACAACTTACAACTGAAACATGGTCCCTGCAGATGGTCACGACATGTCGCGTGACACAGGACTCCTCATGTCCAAATGTGTCGCGTGACACAGGGTTACCATCTGCAGGTACCTCACAAACTGAGATGCAGATCCAACAGATGCACAACAATTATACCAGAATCAATAAGAACAACATGAATTAGATACAAATCGATCAAAGGAGTGTGGATATGGGAGATCCACACTCCCTTGACATCCAAATTACAAATCTAAATAGATCACATCATAAGCAAGCAATTGGACTCAAGTATAAACGATTTAAATAGAGAGATTGCAGTTGCCACTTGATAATCTAAGGCAGATAGAGCCTGATTATCAAGTGGAGAAGAAGGAAACAACAATTAAGCAAAATAGAAGAGAGAGAGAGAGAGAGAGAGGGTGTTACCTTTGTAGTCCTCAACTTCTACACCAAGTTAGGTGTAAAAGCCTTTGATTCAGCTTTTGAAATAGAGATCTAGGCACGGAATGAGATCTGAATTGGAAGATCTGAAGTGTTTGAGGAAGTAGGGAAGGAATTGGGTTGAGGAGAAGTGAGAGGTAAGGGAATTGAAGGGGAATTGGGTAGTTTTTGTGAGGAAGGAGGAGAGAGAGAGTTTTTGGAGGAATTTGTGCAGAGTTACGTTAGGGGGCTGGAATTGGGATCTGAAACTGAGAGGGGTAGGGTCTTATTTATAGCTACAGTCTATGGTAACCTTATGTCGCACGGCATAACGTATCCACTTTCTATGCCTCGACTTGTCGCGTGACACAAGGTGACCATAACCGTTTTGGCGCCAAATCTGATTCTGGAACCTTCATGGATAATACCCAAAAAGTCCAAAACAGATTTATTCCTTTTAGGTCCTTTAGCCTGAGCAAAGTACAAAAAAGTACTTCCTTCGCGAGAAACTGATGAAATGTTTCCGGAAGTCTCGGGATGGATCGGGAATTTACCAAAACGCCCCTAAATGCAGTTTTATCATATTAAAATGCATCTGCAAAGGTCGCGAATTGGATTGGCGTACTTACACCCTCATCAATGTGCTTTTCTTTTAAAAATCTCTTACTCGAATTATTCAACCAAAATTTCACATTTTCTTTCTTATAAAATTCCAGAGTAAGAAAAGGTTTTGGAAAAGCCTTATCCTCTTCATTTCGAATAATCTCATCACCAGAATTATCACTAGAGGAACGAGTAGGAACAGAGGAGGGGGCAGGTGTTACCTCAGATGATATCTTCTTCTTGGTAGCACCTTTGGTAGCACTCACAGAAGCTTTGCCCTTGCCCTTCTTCTTCTGAAAATCAGAGAGAGTTTCTTCCTCTTCAGCATCCACCCAAGCATCAAAAGAATCCATAGAAGGCTCCTTCTCCTTGTTGGCTTCAAAGTTCTCGTCACTCACATGGGGTGAGGACACATCTAGGGAGCTTTCTGAGACTTCAACCGGATCAGAGGTTGTATTTGATGTTGCCTTGGAACTTATTGACCTTATACGGTTGGAGGACCTCCTCTTTGCAACTTGAGGAGATAGCTTGGATGTTGGAGCTTTTCTCTTCCTCTTTTCTTTTGATTCCGCCGGAATGAGAGTCACCTTGGGAATGCCATGATCGAATGAGGCTGTGGGGACAGAGGCTGGAACAATAGCCATTGTAGGAGGAGAAGAACTTGGTGTAATCATGGGAGATGTTTCCATGGCTACATGAGAAGCAACGGAGGGGGCAATGCTTGGTGAAATGTCCATTTGGTCCGTGTGAGAGGGTTCGGTATTGACTTTGGATGGAGAAGCCATGGAGATTTTTTTTTAGAATTTTTGGAACGTAATTTTGACCTAGGTTGAGAAAGGGATGAAGACGCTGTAGGGTTTAAGAAAGGGGAGAGAGGGTAACGGATAGAGAGGGAAAAAAGGAAGAGGTAGAGTGAAAATAGGAGATTAAATTTAGATAGGGAACAAAAGTATTAATTTGATTTGACAACTTAAACCTATCTAAACTAACCCCTATTATTTCTCTCCTTTAACCCTATCCACACATTTTTAAATTTAACCCTAACCACACCTTTTTTATTAAACCCCAACAACCTTAAATAAAATCAACACGGTTGAAACAAAAATAAAATGTAAAAAAATATTTTTTTTAAGTAAAACGTAAAAACAAAAAATAAGTAAACCAAATATTTTTCAACTAAGCCCAAAACATTATATGCACAAGTCAAAATAAATATGGGTTAGTTACTCAACAAAGTTTACCAAAAATAAAGGAAACTTGTTGAAGACGTTTTCAAAATCGTAAACTCTTTAGTTAAAAAGACTTTCATATTTTGAAAAATTAATCAACAATATTTCAAAAATAAGAAATAAAAAACTAATATAGCACACACTAATGTGTTAAGGCAATGATGGTAACACGTGGGATAATACATGTGATATAAATCCCCTTGATAAATATTTTCATTTTTAAACACTTCAAGCATAACAGCTGAGCATTTTTCAAGCACTTCAGGCATAACAAGCTGAGCATTTTTCTTGCACTTTAGGCATTATAAGCCTATATATATTTTTAAGTGCATTGCTTGTTATAAGAGATCAATTCACTTTTTTAAACAAGAAAGCATCGTAGTAACGAGCTCCGTGCTTCGAGTTATATTCAAGTGTAATGATAAAGTGAGTTTATGCCTTTCAAGTAGGGTACACTGTAGTAGCAAACTCCATGTCCCTAATACTTAGCATAAACCACATCATACATTCTCATTGGCAAGAGTACATCATTGCAGCGAACATCGTGCCCCGAGCTCGAGAGAATAGTATGGATAAAATGCCTTTGCCTTTTATTTATCAAAAAGAAAAGATTAGTGACTTTGTCACTTTAAGCATATGAAGGGGAGTGATATCACACATGATAACCTAAGTAATAGCCTACCATAACAAAAAGGTCAGCATGTGCCACTGTTAGAACTAAGCTAACCAGATTAAAAAACTATGAAAGCATTTTTTTTAAATAAACAGAAAAAAATACACTAATATACAAATGTTACCCTGAGTGATAACATCACCTGGGCTCCAGACAGACTCAGAGATTACAAAGACCAAGAGATCTTTTCAAACTAGAAAATCTCTCATGGTCTAAGGCCTTGGTAAAGATATCAGCCAGTTGATACTTAGTATCAATATGATCAATATTAATTAGGCCTTTATCTACCATATCTCTAAAAAAGTGATGACGTATATCTATGTGCTTAGTACGGGAATGTTGAACAGGGTTTTTTGAAATGTTGATAGCACTCAGGTTATCACAGTACATAGTCAAAGAATTACTCTCTAGATCATAGTCATCTAGCATATGTTTTAGTCAAATAAGTTGTGAGCAACAACTACCGGCTGCAACATACTCAGACTCAGCTGTGGAAAGAGAGATACAATTTTGTTTACGACTATACCATGAAACTAAATTGTTACCCAAGTAAAAACACCCCCCACTAGTACTCTTCCTATCATCCATATCCCCCGCCCAATTCGAGTCGCTAAAGCCTACCAAATTGGTATTAGTATCCTTACTAAATCAAATCCCTAATTCACTTGTTCCTGAAACATATTTAATTATCTTTTTGACAGAATTAAGGTGTGAGACTTTAGGATTGGCTTGATAACGTGTACAAACGCACACGTTGAACATGATATCAGGACGACTAGAAGTGAGATAGATAAGGCTACCTATCATAGAACGATATAGAGTAGGATCAACATCCTCACCTACTTGGTCTCTACCATGTTTAAGAGAAGAATACATAGGGATTTTTGAACTTTTTGCTCCTTCCAACCCAAAGCGTTTCACTAGGCTTTTTGCATACTTGTTTTGTGAAATGAATATTCCTTCATTTGATTGTTTCACCTGCAAGCCTAGAAAGAATGTTAACCCACCAATCATGCTCATTTCAAATGTTGATGTCATAGCCTCTACAAAATCTTTTAAACATGTTTGAGAAGTAGAGCCATAGACTATGTCATCAACATAGATTTGAACAATGACTGTTTCTTTGCCATGCCTTAGGATAAATAAGGTCCTATCTGCTTCACCTCTTGTAAAATCATATTCAAGTAAGAAAGAGGTTAAGCGACCATACCATGCACGTGGAGCTTATTTCAAGCCATATAAGGCTTTATCAAGTCTATACACATGGTTTGGTAGATGAGGATCTTCAAATCCTTTTGGTTGTTCAACAAAAACTTCTTCTTTTAAATAACCATTTAAAAAGGTAGCTTTAACATCCATTTGAAACAAGGTAATTTTTAGAAAACAAGCTATAGCCAAGAGGAGTCTTATGGATTCTATTCTAGCAACAGGAGCAAAGGTCTCATCAAAGTCAACACCTTCAATTTGGGTGTAACCTTGAGCTACGAGACGATAACCTTGAGCTACGAGACGAGCTTTGTTCCTAACAATATTTCCTAGCTCATCTGATTTATTCTTGAAAATCCATTTTGTACCAATTACATTTGTATTAATGGGACGTGGTACTAAACACCAAATTTCATTACGAGCAAATTGTTCAAGTTCCTCTTGCATGGCTTGTATCCAAAAATTATCTTTTAAAGATTCAGAAATATTTTTGGGTTTTAAAGAAGAAACAAAATAGGAATATTTTACCTTATGCACTTGCTTCTCCAATGATTTGAGATGAAGGATGATCTCTTCTGATCCTAGCTGGTGGATCCCTTCTCAAATCTTCATGCACATGAGCATCATCATCTGACTGTTCATCCTTTTCAGTTGCTGGACTGGTCTTGGGTGATACCGGAGATGCTATCCCTTCAGTGGCAACACTTGGGCCAGCACCTGGGGTATCACTTACTTGATTTTGATCCTCCAGTTCTTCCAGCAATATCAATGGAGATTCCTATACTCCATCACCTGTAACACTTGATAAATCATCAAAAACAACGTTAATTGATTCCTGAATGGTTTTTAACCTAATGTTATAAACCCTATATGCTCGACTGTCCATAGCATACCCAAGAAATATAGTCTTATCACTTTTAGAGTCAAATTTGGCTAAGTAATCCCGATCATTTAGAACATAACACACACACCCAAATGTACGAAAATAATGAACCTTTGGTACCCTACCATTCAAAATTTCATAAGGTGTCATTCTAGTACCAGGTCATAGAAAAACTCTATTGGCCGTGTGACAAGCTGTGTTTAAGGCCTCAGCCCAAAATCTTTTTGAAATTCTTTTTGAAAATAACATCACACGTGCCATCTCAAGTAAGGTCCTATTTTTCCTTTCAGCCACCCCATTTTGTTGAGGTGTTTTAGGAGCAGAAAACTCATGTTTAATTCCTTTTAATTCACAAAAAGTAAAGACTAATGAATTATCAAACTCCGTTCCATGATCAGACCTTATTCGCATGATAAGAGCACAAAACATGTTTTTGATTTTAGCATGTAAGATCTTAAACTTTTCAAAAGTTTCTGATTTTTCTTTCAAAAAATATACCCAAGTAAATCTAGAAAAATCATCAACTATTACAAAAGTATATCTCTTACCTCCTAAACTATCTATCTCCACTAGACCCATTAAATCCATATGCATCAATTGAAAATAGTGAGTTGTCCCAGAGTACTCCTCATTATGTTGGGTAGCACTATGGGTAGCACGTGTTTGTTTACCCTTGAGACAATCTTCACATATGATTTTCTTACTTATGTCCAGACTAGGTATACCTAGGGCTGTTACACGTCGCGAGCCTATTCGAGCTCGGCTCGGGCTCGGCTCGAAAAAAGCTCGAGTTCGAGTGGGCTCGAGTTGAACTCGAGCTCGAGCTCGAACCAATTTTTAAGCTCATCATTTTTTCGAGCCCGGCTCGTGTTCGGCTCATATGTTCGACGAGCTTTGTTCGAGATCGTCTCGTTTGAGCTCGACTCAGGCTCGACTCGTTAAAAGCTCGAATGAATTTTAGTGTATATATATATATATATATATAATCTCGTTTAGGCTCGAGTTCGATTACAACTCGAATTAGGGCTCGATAAAGCTCGTTTGATTTCAGATTTTTTTCAAAAAATAAGTCGAAGCTCGAGCTCGGCTCGTTAATACTCGACTTCGAGCAGCTCGCGAAAAGCTCGCGAGCCGGCTCGCGAAAAGCTCGAAACTTGATTCGAGCCGAGCTCGAACAGGAATTCTGGGCTCGAGCTCGAGCTCGAGAAAAGCTCAAGCTCGTTTAAAAGTTAACGAGCTCGAGCTCGAAACATCAAAAGCTCGGCTCGGCTCGTTTACAGTCCTAGGTATACCTCTTATAGCTTCATTTTTAATGAGTTTCACAATGTTTCTAAAATGGACATGACCCAACTTTTGATACCACAAGGTAGCATCATCAACCCTCACAGAATGACACACTTGTTTATCTTCAATAAGATAACAGTTATTACTTGACCTAGTACCAGTCATAACACAGTTATTAGTGTAATCAAAAACTTCACAAGTGTTTTTATTGAATTTCACTTCAAGGTTGTCATCACAAAGTTGGCTAATACTAATTAAATTAGTTACAAGTCCATCAACATGCAAAAAAAAATTCAAAGCAGGAAATCCAGGAACATTTAAAATCCCTTTTCCTACTATATTACTCTTGCCACCACCCATACGTTACACTACCACCTTGAATAGGTTCATATTCTTTTAAAAACATTTTTGTTCCTGTCATGTGACGTGAACAACCACTATCAAAATACCATGAACCTTCAATATTAGTTTTTAAGGCAGTGCACACAACATCACATATCAGTTTAGACTTAGGTTTCCATACTTTCCTACCTTGATAATTTTTCTTCTGACTGCCAGTGATATCTGACGTGCTAGGTAGCACTTCAGGTATCACACAGGAACTGGACTGTTTCTTTAAAAGAGTTTTACAATCATTTTTCAAATGTCCAGTAGAGTAACAGTAGTTACATATTTTTACCTTGTCAGAAGACTTATCAGAAGATATTAGTTCAACATGGTCTCTTTCTTTAACAAAAACCAACTTATCTTCCTTATTAGCCAAAGTAGATGTAATAGCATTTAAAGACTCTTGAAAATCCATACCTGCCTTGAGTGGTTTGCTCAACCCAAGAATTGCATCTAACTTGGAAGAACTCGTGTTGAGTTTCTTAAATGTTGCCTCGGCAAGAGTAAGCTTGGCCTTGACTTTGTCCAGCTCCATATCCTTCTTTGTGAGTTGAACTTCCAATCTAGTCAAGCCATCAGTCAGGTCTTGAACCTCTTTGGACAGAGAAATCACCTTCTTGTTCTCTTTCTTCCATTCGTCCACCAATTCTTTGCAAAGGTTCTTAAGACCACAAATGAGTTCATTCTTACTGAACTCCTTACTTGGTTCACCATCTTATGAACTACCTGTATCCATGTTAATAGATCCCACAAAACAAACAACATTTATCAAATTTAAATCTGTATACCTGTTGGATGATATCTCAGGTGCTATCTCACTTTGGATATCACATGGGGTATCACTGACAGAATCCGAGTCACAATTTGTGACCACCATTGCTGTTTGATCTGAATCTTCAGATTGATTGGTCTTCTCATCCTCATTGTCACTGAGTGAAACCCATAGGTTCTTTCCCATCTTTCTTAGAGTGTTAGCACACTCGTTTGAGTAATGACCTCATCCAGGGCAAGCATAACATTGGATTGATTCAAGGTATATTGGATCAGATCTTGATTGATCTGATGATGCTCTCCTTATGGGACCACCTTTTTGCGTAGATGGAAATGTCCTCTTTGGCATTGAATTGTACACCTTGGTTTGTTGCTCTTTAGCCTTCACCTGCACATTTTCTTTGTTAAATTTTCGTAACATAGAGTTATATTTCCTAGCAAGCAAGGCAACACTGGCATCTTCACCTAATTCCTCAAAAATTTCATCATCCTCATTAGTTGAACCACTAGAGGATTGAACTTTTAAAGCAACACTCTTGCCTTTAGAAGCTTCACTTTGCTCAGCAAGGTTTGACTCAAAATTTTTTAAAATGCTCATTAAGGAATTGATGTCCATAGTAGAAAGGTTGTGAGCCTCTTCTATAGATGAAACCTTGATATTAAAACGCTCAGGGAGAGTTCTAATAGCCTTTGAAACCAATTGTTTATTGGTAAAAGGTTCACCTAAAAGTTGACACTCATTAGCAATGTCAAACAATTTTTCAAAATAAGAGGAAATGGTATCATTTTCACCCATTCTCAACCTTTCAAATTTACCGATAAGACCTCTAAGTTTGTTTTCACGCACACTAGAATCACCTTCACAAAACCTTTGTAAAATATCCCAAGCTTCTTGAGCTGTGGAACTATTTTGAATAAGTTTAAAAATATGCATGTCAACCCACTCAAAGATAGCATTAAGAGCTTTCTCATTATAGTTAGCTAGGGTGATCTCTTCATTAGTCCACTCGCCTTCAGGTTTAACCTGAATATCACCATCCTCATCAGGAGGTAACAGTGGAAGAGAGTACCCATTAACTATAGATCGCCACGCTTGAAGATCAATTGATTTGATATGCGAGCGAAGACAAATTTTCCAATATGCATAATTCAAACCATCTAAAACAGGAAGACGCTTTTGGTTTGGATTTGCAGGATCAAAAGCCATGACACCTAGACCAAGCACTTAGTATCGTCAAGTGACCCGCTCTGATACCAATTGAAATTGTCACGGGCAGAATCACAAGTGATATCCAAGGTGATAACAGCACCAACGATAGCACTTGGGATAGCACACACACACTTCGAAAATAAAACAATTTTGTAAAAGAGTTTGCAGCGGAATAAAAACACCAAAATTGTTTTTCTCAAGTTATATAAATATAACTTGAGAGTGCCTCTTAGGCAAGACTTTATAATCACTATAAATGAATTTACAAAGCCGAAAATGTTCCCTATAGCTATAACAATTTTGAGCTCTATGGAACAAGAGATAAAGAACGGAATCCTATTCTAGCCTTCACACAACTTGATACCAATGTAATCAAGTGCGAAATTACAAGGGAGGAAGGACTAAAAGAACCAAACAAAGAACTCTATCTCTAAGCTTTCGAAGGTGTGAATATGTTGGTGTAAATTGACATATCTTGGTATAACACCTTCCAAGCTTAATTA